>JBBMOC010000174.1:86796-223753 GCA_037975185.1 Centropyge bicolor | reverse complement strand
TGAGACTAGAGCCATGTTTTGAACCAGGCTGTAAATATGTTTTTTTTCTGTCGTAAAATCGGACATTTTAACATGGGGCTCAAATGTAATTGACTCCCTTCTGCGGCCTGCTCTAGCGGTTATTCGAGGAATGCATTGGCTTCATTTTTCAGCGCCGGAGGTTGCCGCTTGGTCTGAAGTGAATGAAAGCTGCTTTGTGACATCAGATATTCTGAGTGCACACGTACGTATCTGAAACACAATCACCTGCTCTGACGTCACGATAATCACATGATAAACATATACAGCAGAGCCATAAAAGATGTGAGAGCGGTTATTTATAGTCTTAACTCTGCATTTCTACCTGCTGTGCCTGATATGCTTTACTTTCCTGGATGCGTCCCCAGTGTCCTCATTTACTGATGTCACTGCTGCAATGAATTATGGGCTGTTCGCTGTGAAAGTCCACGGAGTTGCAGACTTGCTAAAAATCCTCTGGGAAGTCTCCAGAAGTTGGTGCCAGAGCCTTTAAGCGCTTGCTGATACTGCAGTGAGACAGTCTTAAGCCCTGGTGGACTCGTGGCTGTTGGACCGACACTGTGAGCAAATCACAGAGCTTTTCTCACTAAACCCCCCCCCCCCCCCCCCGCTCCTGGGGTGTCCCTCAGGGGAGGCAGGTGGAGACCAGTGCAGATGTGTGAAATTGACCAACGTGCACCATCACAACTGCAACAGAAAGTAGCTGTCTCCAAGTTTTTCTGGACGTACAGGTTCCACTGAATTCACATTTGCATGCATTTACACACACAAGGCATTATGCATTCTTAAAAACACACACACACAATCTATGTTTTTCTGAAAACAGACCTGTTGAAGTCATGCAAATAACAACTCCTGGACTGATTCATGTGCTGTATTTTGCAGAGGAGCATCGAGTGGAGGAAAGGACACACAGACCTGATGCTACTTCCTGTCTTTCTGTCGACACGATCAGACAGTGAAGCAGCAGGGGGCGCTACAGTGACGAGACAGAGGAGGCTCAACTCTTTGCTGTCAGTGTTTAACTGAGGTGAAACGTGCTGTTGTTGTTGTAATTTCCCCCGAGGAGAAAATGATTTATGTCTCAATTTGCATTTGTGCCATCTGAGGACCTCCTGCTGGTTCATCCAAATTTAGTGTGTGAATTTGTCTTTCTGCCTTTGTGGATGCAAGTCACGCTACCACTGTGTGTGTGTGTGTGTATGTGTGTGTGTGTGTTGTGGTGTCTTCTCTGTCTGTCAGTCTGCGCATGTGCATGCAAGTCATGCCTTTGCCTCTGAGTGTGTGTGTGTGTGTGTGTGTGTGTGTGGGTGTGGGTGTGTGTGTCTGCCTAGTGTGACCTGCCTTGCTGTCACGCAATTGCTTTATGTGTGTATGAGTGTGTGTGTATGTGAGAGAGGGAGACAGAGAGAGAGAGAGACCTTAATACAAGCTGATCAGTTCGGTGGCCAGAGAGTCTGGACGTTTGCCAGAGAGAGAAACAGTGGGAGGGAAAAACAGTGAGTGATGGCAGGAGGAAGATTGAGATCAACAGAGATACTACAGGAGAGAAAGGAGACTAGAAGGAGGTGAAAAGCGAGGGATGTAGAGAGAGAGAGAGACAGGCTGGAGCTTCACTTGCTCGTCCTTAGCTGCTGACTGTCAAACAAAATGAATCCCTCCTCTCTCCAGCTCCTCATCTCATTCTCCTCCTCCATCCTCCTTATTATTGTGTTTTTTTTCTCCTCCCCAGCGTCTTTTCTTCCTCTCTGTTTCTTCCTCCCACTCTAATCCCTTCCCACAAGAGGTTTGTGGGTTATTGAGGCTCAGGAAAGTTTTGGGGAGATTTAGCTGTTTGTCAGCTGATATGTTCATTTATAAAGATCTGCTGCTGTGTGTTTGCTGTTAAGTCCACTTTAACAAGCCAAAGGACGACAACAATGGTGGAAAGAGAAAAAAGATCTTCTGACTACTGCTGACTTTTTTACAATGCTGTAAATTGAATTGTTATGGTTTGAAAACATCTGCAGCTGCTTGAAGAAAGTCATCTTAAATATTCAGAACTAACTATTTAATTCATTATTCTGAAGAGAGAGCAGGGAAATGTGTTGTTTCGGATTTTGAATAAAGTCAGTATTATTATTATATATGCAGACGAGTCCACAATATGCACATCTGCCTCCACAGCTGGAGACTAGAAAAGGTCTGAAATGAGGCAGAAGATCGTAAATGTCTCAGTAACAGTAAAAAATGTTCCTTAATGTTGATTCCTTCCAAACCTGTTTGCACGTGACCATGTGACCAACTGTTGCTATATGAGTAGATATTTTATTGGACGGTAAAAGGACGTGGAACAAGCAGGTAAATTGGATTGTGACAAAATACAAAGAGGCCTAGCAATTATAAAACGCTGCCTCGTAATTGAACATTTGGGTCGAGCATCAGTCTGATCACTGTTCGCTAACATGAGTCAACTTAACACAGTCATTTCAACAGGAAGCTCAGAACAGTTTAACACAGAGCATCACTGCCTTTATGAGTGGAGCTACAATGAATAACTGTTTGTCCTGGTTACATGTAAAGAACAGGTTGCAGGTGTGTTACTGTGTTTTATGCTACACACTAGGGATGAGCGAGTACACCACTACCTGTATCTGTATCTGGTCAACCATCTATATTATCTGTATCTGTATATGTAGTCGGAGTGGGCGGGGCCTGGGCCGGAAGTGGAAGCGGAAATGGGTTGGGCTTAAAAACAGCATTACAGCAACAACATTATTTTAAGTCTGAAATTGATATGGATTGATCAGAAGTTGCTAATCTACTGCATTCAAAGCCTATATACAGTGTATAAAGCTGAATTTGTAATATTTATAATATTATATTTATTTTTATGAACTGTAGTGAGAAAGTGTCTACATGCAGCCATATAAACATATGAATACAGGCTACTTTGTATGTTCAGCTATATGTGTGTATGTGTATAAGTGGTCTATAAGACTGTTTATTTTTAATGATCTGTGTGAACTTGGTGATTCATGCAAACATCCAGTGATGGCAAACAGGGAAATAATATGTCAGCCTTATTCACTGTATTCTTCTCAAAAGCACCGCGTTCAGTACGAGCTAAGTTTTCCAACTGACTTTATATCACCAGCCAAACTAAGAGCAAGCAGACGGTGAAAAAAAATACGACCTGGAGTGGAGGCATTGACCGACGCGAAGCGAGCCGTTTTCGGCTCTGTCTTGTCAAATGCACCCTGTACGTTATGAGAGACATGTCTATGTAGGGAGGGGCGGGCGCTGTGTGTGACTGGCCAATCACAGAGCACGAAGACAGTCGGATAGACGGATATTGCCGAGTTTTACTCGTATCATACTTGTATTCGTCAAAAATGCTTTATCCGTACCCGTTTCAGACGAGTATCCGGCTCATCCCTACTACACTCCATCTCAACTGAGTCTCCACAGATACAGATGAGAGGAAGTTAAAAAGATTGTACCTTGGTTTTACTTCTAAAGATGTGACAGTGATGGAGAGAGCTGTCCAGCCTGATGTGTTTGTAATGACAGGATATGTGTTTGTGTTACTTCAGGTTTCTGATAAGTGACAGAATCATGTAGCTCTGTCTGTTGCACTGGACAGATTCTGTTCATGTCTGTCTTATGGTGTGTATAGATGCAACAGTTACATGTCTTATATTATGTATATATTTTTAAATATTATTGTAGTGTTGTAAATAGTTGCTACAGTAGCTAAAGGGGAGGTAAACAAACAATCTAACATTAACAACAGACTAGAGAAAACCTCCTGACTTTTTGCAAAATCAGAATTTCTCAACAAAAATATTCTGCTGTCAACCAGAAGTGATTGAGCTCTGATCTGCCTCTGAGTGAATGTATATTTGAATCCTATATGTGCTCACAATGTATGCATTTAATTTCTCCATATTCCATATTCTGAGATAACTGATTTTCTGCTGTTTTACTGGAAGCAAAATTTGAAAACTTGACTGTTTTATCCCGAGATGATTTATTTTGCCACATGTGAGCAAATCATAAATGAAGACAAACACGAAGACATGATAATGGAGTTAAACTATTTTATTGACAGCTGGAATAGAATAACAATACACCAAATTGTGCATTTACTCAACAATATAACAGTTTGCCAAAGAATCTGCAAATATACTTGTGTTTGAAATGACAGTGCGGTGAAGAGAACTAAAGTTACACCACTTTGTCTTCGATGATAACATTCAGCTCCTCAAGGCAGTAAAACATGAGCGACGACCGGAGAGCAATGCAGATGGGCCTTCGCTTCGCTAACATCAGCTTAGCTTAAGATTCCTTGACGCTATAGATGGGATGAAAAGTATTTACTTGTTTTAAAATCCTTAAATGTCTAGGTGACTCTTGCTGCTGAGTCAACAAGTAGAAAACTGAAGGGGATGAAGCAACTCTCATTACATGTGTTTAACCAAAGTGGAGCTGAGAGAAAAGAACATACTTAGACCAGCTGGGTGAACTCTCATCTCTGAGGATCTTCCATCGGCATTGCCTCCAACAGTTGCCCACATGGCATGTTCCTGACAGCATGAGAAGGCCTGTGAATCTATATCCCAAAACCACAACATCACCTTCTTCTGTTTGAGGGGCCTTGGAAAAATATCATGTTTGGAAATGTCCTCAATAGATCAGCTTAAAGACAAGAGATTAACTTTATTATTAAATTATCGACCATTATTGGAGAAATAACTGGAGGATTTGTTTGGAGGATTTGGGGTCGGAGCCCAGATGAGTTGACATCAGTGTTTGAAAGATGCGAAATCATTTAAGCAGGAACTTTCTGTTGAGAAGCACAAGTTAGGAAACTCCATGGCACTTTGATTCACAGCGGGGTCACCCAACCTAAAAATGTCTTCTCTCGATGTGGGACACTTTGAATGAGACGACGGAGCAGATGGTGTGCGGAGGGGGGGGAGCGCTTTATGTGGGCCGGGTCGGGGGCGGCCTCTGAGGGAACGGTTTGGGAAGCGCTGCCTCTGCGGCACAGCAGACCGGAGGAGATGTGTTGCTTTTGGGATTCGCCAGCCGCCGTTTCATAACCGCATCCACCCTTTCATCCTCCCACTCCTCCACCTCGCCCCCCCAGAGAGAACATGACATGATATGTGTCTAGAAACGCTCAGACTGTCCCTCTAAAGGAAAGGACACAAACACTGTTCTCTCTCTGTCTGACAGTCAAACCCATGAACTTCAGAGCAGAATGATATGGACGGTTTAAGCTCAGCTAACAGAAGGTGTTTTTTTTTTTAAGAACTTCAAAAGGAAATCTACCAAGATTCACTTCTTAGGTTGATCTTCTGCAAAACCAGACAGAAAATCTTTGGGTGAATAATCAGGTTTAACAAATATGAGACTAAACGCAACAAAATCAAAGATGAATTTTCTGCTATTTCTAATGAAGGTCAGTTCGGATGACCTCTGTGTGACCCCTCGGACCTGCACACAACAATGTGACTGTGTTGCACTTTGAACAGAAATATGAACTGAAACACAACCAGTTGTGCTTGTTTTGATTCCGGCCAGAAGCTGGAGCTCAGTCACTCCAACTCAGTTATATAAAACAGCTTCTTCTGCTAATGCATTTAATAACTATAATAAGCTATTGGGGCTTGAATTAGAAAAACGATGCATGTGTGGTTGAATGGCAGCGGAAGGAAACAACCAATCAGAGTTGAGGATGTAAATACTGACCCAACATGTCTGCAAGCTTCAGGTTTATGGACTCTTTGCACCAATATTTGAACATTTGGGTCCATTTAAAATTTGAATAAATGAACGAAATGGAGACGGTTTATATGAACAAAATTTGATCCCACTGGATCGATTGATCTTCATTTTCCCAGGAGACCAAACTCAGAGCTGCATAGTGAAAGCAAGGCTTATAGGGAACCAATCTAAACATCAATGGTGTCATTCTATGGCCACTATGTTGTGAAATCAACATTTGCTCATGATGACAAATCAAAACAAGAAAGTCACAACAGTTGCATCATTGTGTGCATGTGAATCAGCCAGTGTCAAACAAGTGAAAGATCTTCTCCAGATTAAGGCTGAGGGAAAATTTCAGGACAATTATATTGACTTTATTTCATGTTTAAAAGTTATTAGCTGAACACATGAGCTTTTGAATATATGCAATATAACCTCAAGTTCTCTCTCTGTGACCTGGTCAATGGCTCCTTATGGTGTCATTGAAGTGAATGAGGGAGAAATTCAAAATGTCTGGTTTTTGCAGAACGTCAACCTAAAAGGCCGTCGAGGTGGAGCAGGACTCATTCTCAGTACAGGTCTTACACATGGATAAAATTGCGAATGTTCTTTTATCATTTTACTCAATTGAAACGACAAAGTACCTTAATGTGCATCCAAACATCGATAAAGAAACGCTAGAGTAAGATTAAGATTCTAAGTTTAGAAAACAAGTCTTGTTAAGAAACAGGTCAGAATGTTTGAATATCTACTTTGCAAAAATGTTTTTTTTTTTTCCTTTTTTTTTTGCTCAGTTTGTTCAATTAAGCCCACGTGAAGGCGCGGGGAGAATACACAAAGAGTCAGCTCAAATATCAGTATATCAGAAATTCATTAAGAACATACGCAAATATAATCATTTCCTTAGATGACACGTAAATTACTTTAAGTAATGGGTTGAAATGGCTGTAATGACTGTAAAACTTTTTTTGCGTCGTTTTGATTACTTTATGTGACAATTCTTAGTCCTTAGCCCTGACAAAATATATATCGGTGTGTTTAAGGCCTCTACTTACATTACAATTGATAGTAGTACACGTTTAACATCCATGTGGCAGACACAATCAAAGTATGGGTGAATGCAAAAAAAAAAAAAAATAACGTACATTTCTGGTGCTGACAACTATTACATCTATATAGCTCATTAGCTCGTTCGTTTGCCCTCAGAGATACAAAAGGTCACAAACAATTTCAGGCTGATGAACAAGAAGCAAAATTACACACATCAGTTTTTTTCATTAAACGAACATTAAAGGTATACAGTGCAGGATTTTGCTAAAAAAACAAACAAACGGACTCATAGAGAAGTAATCCCTCTGAAGGTGGCAGACTGAATGTGGCTGAAGAAGAGGATGGAGATGAAGATGTTTTCTGTTGGACAGGAGGGTTGGTTTGATTACCTTGCTAAAGTGTTAGCATTTCCATTACAGTAAATGTAACGTTGCTACATTAGTAGCATACGTACAAGCGAAATCCTTCAATCAGCAAATGCAAATACATTTACATATGAGCTCTGTAGTTCTGCTGCTTCTTACCAGCAGCAAACCAACACAGGAAGTCGGTTGTCAGACTCGGTGCAAATGGTTGTTTTTCAAATTTGTACATTTATGTTTCTAACTGTAAATCCATTTCTGCAAGCTTGCACATATGCACATCGCAGGCTGAACATTTTAGCGTCTCCCTAAGAGTTTGAATGTTGTGTTCCTGCAGAGTATACCTTTAATTTCTCACAATGTTGTTTCCCAAACAATCAGAGAAGAAAACCTTATCTTGCCAGGACAAACTGTGCAAACCGAACTCGCACTGATGTCAGAGTCTGCACCTGTAGCCATCATGGAGAAGCCCATCATTCACTGCATGCTCGCCGTACGACCGAACTGTTGGGAATGTTTGTCAGCTTTTAGATGCTACAGTGAACAATCAGCTCTTTGTTAAGGTTGATTAATACTTAACGACACTATACCTCGACAGGCGGCTGCTGCAGCTCAGATGGACATCAATGGGAAACTCCTGTGATGGCTACAGCTGCAACTTCATATTTCTAATTCTCGTCATTATAGACCTTCACTAAATCTAGATCATAACCATGCAAAACTTTGTTTCAGCCACAGAGTTATTTTAGCCATTTCTTAAAAACACAATGTTCTCCTGTGTCGCTGACAGAAAATTCAGTGTCGAGAGTGTAAACGTTCCGCCGTCATTGGTCCTCAGTTGGGAAATCAGCCCTCAACAATTTGGCACGAAAGAACACCGACAAAAACACATTCCTTGGGTCACAGTAAGAGGAGTTAATTGATTTTTAAATATATTTTTTTATATATATCATATACATATATAATTGGTTTATACAGCTTTTCTAATAACACCTCATTGTTAAAAACAGTCATCTTTTGTTCTAACTACCAGATTGTTCTCATTGGATTAAAATGATATTCAGTGTCATTTTAAGTTGTGAAAAATTATCAAATTTGAAATTTTTGTTTTTCATGGACTCTGAAATTCCAGCTCCTTCTGTAAACAGAGATTCATCTGAGACGACGTGACAACCTCACTGGAATGAAAAAAACAAAACAAAACATGAACGCTGTGTTGAAATGACAAACGTTAACAAGCGATTTTCAGTTCCTGTATTCAGATTCTTCAAGCTACTTTTAAAGTGTTCTGTAAATCAGAAAAATCCAGCTGTTTTAAATGAAAAAACATCTGCTTTGTTAGATAACTTGAGTATGAGTGATGTATCCGACTGCAGTGAAAATCACCAGTTAAGTTTGTCAAGTGTCCGAACAACTGAAAAAACTGCAATGACTGGATGCTTTTTGATTATTGCTTCACAGAATGTAGCTAATTTGTTTGGAAATAAATACAGTATCAATATCCCTGCAACACTGCTACTGGCAAAACAGAGGCCTATTTTGCAAAGTTTCTTTTTAGAGTAAAGTTACTCCAAATTGTCTGCATCATTTAAAATATTAGTGAATTAGAGAAATTCAATTTTCTTCTGAAATCTTGTTAAAAAAATGATTTTTTTTTTGTCTCTTATTGTATCGTGTGAAAAGAAAAAAGCCCAAAATGAATTTCAGTAAACTCTGAATCAGAATTAAATTGCTACATATGTTCGTATTCCCCGATTTCGTTCCCTCCTCTGTCTTCGTAGCGTATAGCTCATGCTTAGTCTTATCGAGCTAATTAATTAGAAGTTTTAATCAGTCATGCGGATGCTACCAGCTAATGCTACAATCTTACGGTAACTAGCAGGGATTTCCCTTTTCCTCCCTCTGGTTTTAACATTAATCGACTAAGTCATTATAGATTAACTTTGGCTCACTCCAAAAGACACTAACAACCATAATATTTACACATAAAAAAAGACATTAAGAATCATAAAGTGCCCAAATGAAACACATAGACTTTTGTTCTTTTATAAACTATAAATTTCTCTACAGTGTGCACATTGTGTTCCCTTTAAGTTCATCCTATTTTTGTGTCCTTTTGTTTTTTTTGAAACCTGATGTCAGCCCAGACGGATCCTTTGTTTGGATGATGCAAAGTACATTTCACGCTTCCTTCCTCTCTCTTCCCTCTTCCTCCCTCTCTTCCTCGCTCCACACGGAGTCGTGGCACAACTAATCACCAGGTGCCTCGGCGCTCGGCGGATTAGGCCTGTAATTTAGACTGGAAAGGGGACGCTCCTCTGCACAGCCTGAATGCCGCTGTCAGATGTCGCGAGCGGTTGTTTCTGTTCCTCCCTCACTATAGCACATGCCGCAAGGTGACTGCAGAAGAGTAAGGAGAAGACACTTGCTGGTAGAAATTGGCACAGTAGAAACTGTTATTAGACAACTGTTAGCCATAAAAAAAGAGAGGAGGAATCTTAAAAACCTACTTCTAGAGTTTTAGCTAAACGCATTCCGAACTACAATTGATCTGGGATTTACAGCGAGTTTGCAGCCCGACGCTGTCAGCGAGGTCCTTTTTATATTAGCATCATGTGTCAGTGCTACAACACAGGTTCAATACCTGACCCCTGCACGTGGTGTGACTTGCGCTACCGGGTGGATGTGAAAATTCAGAACACGAAACAAAATTTAACCAACTGAGATCAAACACCCATTTTGATTTCAGACCCGGTTTTCACCTGGCTGTCTCACACCAGTTGTATCCTGGGAAATGGACAGTCACATGCATGTATGATTGGCAGCGTTTAATTATAATCATGATCTAAAACAATGTAATGCATGCATAACGTCCAATTTAGTTTGGCTCTGACACCTGATGTCTGTATATGCAATTTTTCCATTTATGCATCTTCAGTGGCCACAAAGCTAAAACTGAATTAAATGGTGCTGGAAGTCAGATTGTTTTTGATGCTCAGGTGAATTTATACCTGCCCACATGAGCTGGAAATCTCTTTTTGGATTCAATCAATTTGCAGCAGATGGAAGAAACAACCAGGTAAAATGGGGTCTTAGATGACTTTTTTTCATCTCTATCAAAAACAACACTGGCTGATTTATCTGATTATCACCTTCCACGGTGGATGACACAATCATCAGTAAAGTCAGATAATGTTGTGATTGATTGTAATGAAAATGACTCATTTCAAACTTTGGAACTCAGAACCTGCTCGTTCCTCTTTTAAACCATATGGATCCACTACCCAGCACTTCAGGTAACTTTAATTACCTGCAGTCCGAATTTACGGTAGAACAGAAACCCAGCAGGACTCTGGATCCCCAAGGTCAGGTAGATGGGATCAGGATCCTTCCACTCCACTCCGCCCACATACACATACAGTAGTACCGAATGAACTGAACATCGAAGGGCCCAATGTGTGACACAAAAAAAACAAAAAACAGCTCAAGTCAGAATGTTCGAAACCAAAATGTCTTGGTTGATTACAACAAATGAGTTTTTCCTCTGCCGTCCCCGTGCTCCAGTCTCGCTTCCTCTCCGGACTCGTGGATCGACAGATAACACTCAGGAGCTGCGCTGCGCCTTAATGAGGACACGGCGAGACAACAGGCAGTCCTGGGAATGAGACGTGAACGTAGGCTGTGGAGGAGGCGCGTAGCTGAAGCGAAGCCGAGCCCGCCGTGCACCGTGGTCCCGATAGGATGTGATCAATGTCGGCAACCGAGCCCTCCTTTGAAGTATCCTCATTAAGTAGGGTTTTGTTTTTTCATCAAAGAGATGTGAAGAGAACAAAATTTTCCTGTGAGTCTGAGGGGCGGTCGGTTGCAACAACAAAAGAACTGTGCTTCCCACGAGTCCTGGGAAACAGTCTGAGACAATATCAAAAGAATTCGAGTACATTTCCAATGAGCGCCGAAATGACCCACGAGTTAGTGAAGTCATTCCCAATCAAGGGGGTGGTTGCCCTTTAGGAAGATACCTATCTGCTCCAGGGGCGTTGCCACCTGGCCGACCCGGGCGCAGGGCTACAGGTGTAAAAACGTGTCCAAGGATTTGGTCGAGACAGCGGTGGAATCTTAGTCGCAACAAGAAAACCTTTGATCTTTGCGTGAGTCTTAGGACCGCTCACAGCAGGGCCCGATGGTGCTCTCCAGGGACATCTGGGAGGAGTGGCGGATGAGCGGCGCCATGGTTGGATCCACCATGGAGGAGGTAGGGAANCTCACGTGCATTGAATGAACACGCTGGTTTTCTCACATGACGTCCTCTGCAGAGCTCGACTCAGTCATGCTGTCGGCCGAGGAAGGAGTTTGAATGGGCTCTCAGCATGGACCTGGGCGGGCGTCGCGCTTTGCTAAATCAGGAAGTGACAAATTGAAAAGCGCTGCTGATTTCAGCGCTTTTCATTATCCGGCGTGAATGAGTTTGATGAAACTCGGAGGACGGCGACACAGACAGCAGATAATTAAGAGGGAGGCGTTTAGTGGCTAATTACACAGCGACAGGAGCAGCAGAGCCGCCCGAGGCAGAGCTGCCGGCCTCGCAGGCGAACACGCCGCTGCTCCCACCTGCTGATCACTGAGCGAGCCGGCACACATCACGTTTAAACACACATGACGGCGCTGTGTGTTATTTCACCGTGGTGAAGGCCAAGATGGAGGAAAGAAAAGAAAACATAAGGACAGGAGAGAATTATGTAGGAGGGAAGGAAGTAGGAAATGAGGGAGAGAAAAAATGATGGAAGGAGACTAGGAAGGGTTGAAGAGAAGGAATAGGAAGCAAGACAAGGAGTCAAGCAGGTAAGGAAAGGAAATAAAAATAAAGGAAAAAATGAAGGAAAAGACAGTAGAAAAAGAAGAAGAGAGAAAAACAGACAGGAAGGAGGATAAGAGTGGAAAATGAAGGGTGACAGCGAAAGAATACAAAATGGGAAGAGGAAAGAAAGAAGGTGAGAATCCGCTGTAATAATCAGTCTCTCTTTTGTGACATTTTTGATCCTGAAATCAGCTGAAGCTCTCTCAGGTCGGATCCTCACTGTAAATGTCAAACTCTTCCTGCTCGATCCTTCTGTCCTCAGCTCAGTCCACAGAGCCGCTGACTCATAGTCATCAGTCCATTTATGGTCAAAGCCCGATTTTGGTATTCTAGATCTGGACGTCAGCTGGATTAACGGCATGATAGTTTTGGACAGAGATTCATGCATTTAGATGATGGATCCTCGTGACTTTGTGGAACCTCTGACCACGACTGTTGGATGGATGGTCATGAGGTTTGAGGCACACATTCATCCTTCAGGGTGAGAACATTTTGGTGATCACCTGATATTTCATCTTGAGCTACCACGAGGGCAAAAATCCAGTTCGTCCAGTGCTTTGGTTTCAGACTAATTAACGACTCCCATCAACCTCAGCTGTACTTTGTGCTAATTAACAAAACTAAGATACCTGCTCAACATTAGCACGTTAGCTGTTAGCTCATTGTGCACACGTCCACCTGCAGGTTTTATCATTCAGCTCAAAGAACCACTGATTCAGGTTTTATTGTATTTTGTTAAAAATTCAAGGCGTAAAAGTTTGATAAAAAAACATGGTCTCCACATCATTAGTGGTTTCCATCTTTAATGAGATGTTTCAGCATTTTATCGTTCTTTTTATCTTTTTCAAATTAAAAAATAAATCATGAGGATCTGTCTCACCTGCACCACTTTGCCCTGTGGGCTCTCAGAGAAGACCAGGACCTGGTTGTAGAGAGGATCCAGAGACTTCCTCACGGACTTGGTCTTCTTCTTGGCCACGCACACTCCGTTCTCCAGGAGGTACACTTTGATGTAAGCCGCTGACAGAAAGACAGAAGAGCAGACGGGAAAGTTCAATCATGAACCTGATCTGGTATGAACTCTGATTCAGACTGGAGGTTTCCTGCAAATTGAAACTTCGATATCTCTCCGTCATGTGTCAGCCGTAGGGATGAGCGAGTACACCACTATCTGTATCTGTATTCGTATCTGTTTAACCATCTACATTATCTGTATCTGTATTCGGAGTGGGCGGGGCCTAAACCGGAAGTGAGTGCAGAAATGGGTGAGGCTTAAAACTGTACATTATTTTAAGTCTGAAATTGATATGGATTGATCAGAAGTTGCTAATCTACTGTATTCAAAGCCTATATACAGTATATCTCAATAATATTTATAATATTATTTTCATGAACTGCAGAGAGAAAGTGTCAGATACTGCATGCAGCCACATACAATAAAAATATTAATATAGGCTACTTTGTGTGTTCAGCTACAGCTATATGTGTGTATGTGTGTAAATGGTCTGTGAGACTGTTTATTTTTTAATGATCTGTGTGAACTTCATGATTCATGCAAACATCTAGTGATGCAAACAGGGAAATAATATGTCAGCCTTGTTCACTTCTTCTCAAAAGCGCCGCGTTCAGTACGAGCAAAGTTTTTCAATTGACTTCATATCACCAGCCAAACTAAGAGCAAGCAGACGGTAAAAAAAAAAAAAAAATCGGAGCGGAGCGGAGGCATTTACCCACGCGACGCGAGCCGTTTTCAGCTCTGTCTTGTCAAATGCACCGCGCGTATGTTGGGAGAGACGTGCAGAGACCATACAGTCTATGGCAGAGACGTGTCTGTGTAGGGAGGGGCGGGCGCTGTGTGTGACTGGCTAATCACAGAGCGCGAAGACAGTCAGTTACACAGTGAGGATTTTCCTTCAGCATGAACACAGATATTAACATATTTTACTCGTATCATAATCGTATTCGTCAAACATGCTTTATCCGTAACGGATACTCGTCTGAAACGAGTATCCGGCTCATCCCTAGTCAGCCGTCAGTCTGAATGTGTAGAAGCTGATTTTCTAATCATGTCTAAACATCAGTCTTGTAGTTATGATTTTATTTCCTGAAATGAAACTTTGCTGATAAACAAAACAAACCAAAATAATATTAGAGACTAGACTTCTGACTTTGGCTGCCACACACACACACACACACACACTTCAAAGCTCTTTGTCCTGTATCTTAGATGGAAAGATTAAAGATTCGACCCTGGACTGAAATATGCAGCAAGGTTCTCCTTTGTCTCTCCAGTGTATATGAATTTCTTTCATCTCTGTTTTCTCACATGTTTTTCTTTCATTCACACTAAATTCTCTCTCTCTCTCTCTCTCTCTCTCTCTGCTCTGTTTATGATCCTCTCCTCTTTTGTCTCTCTCAGTTTTTTTTCCCCCGGATAATGTTTTTGTTTTTCCTTATTCGCTGACGCTGTTTTGTTCTTATGCAATTAGGATCAATGCTTGGTTTAATATTATGCAACCACACAGGGGAACTACAATCAGAGTTAATAGTTTGTTGTTACACAATCCAACTTGCTGCAAAAAAAAAAAAAACATGATAAAACCTCAGCGTCATGTTGGCATCAGGCCAGTTTCATCCTGTTTCCTCTGACCAGGTTGTGTCACTCAGACACTGCCATGACATGAAGCATGTCCTGGAGGTCCCGGGTTCAAATCCCAGACGAGCCCATGTTGCCTGGAAACTTCCCTGTTGTTGGACTAACAAAGAACTTCTTAAATATCACTTTATTTAATAAATAAAGTTCTTTGAATTCCACCACCAACATGGACTTTGTATCATATGAATCAACACAAAAAAATATTGATCCATAACATAAGTCGTGGTCAAAACCTACTACTACCTTTAAACGACTGTAGATAAAGTGGTGGCTATTTAAACATGTCTCAGGGTGACCTGGACTCGTGACATCATCGTTTCTAAGACTCAGTGTTTGTCTGTCTGTGTGAGTTTGTGTGTGGAAAACCCATTTCCTGATTTCAGAAAATCTGTTCGTTTTTTTCACTACACTGGAGCATTTGAAGTCAGGGCGCCATGCTGCGTGTTTCCCTTCAGCGTGAGCACATGTAGCCCTCGCTCATTTTGCCCATCGCCTCCCTCCGCTCTGCGCGCTCCCTCCCTGAACACTCACAACATCATTTCCTCCTCTTCACTCATACATCTTTCATATCTTCAAGGAACACGATTGTGTTTTCGGAGGATGCTTCCCATTAGGCTGCCAGCTGTTCTGTTTGTGTGTAACTGATGGTGTTCGCTGTCTTGTGGTGCGTTCGAGTGCTGTGGGAACCTCCATGTTCTACGACACAGTTTGATAAACAGCAGGTTTGACTCTTTGGTGCAGACTGACCTGGGGGTCCCTTTGAGCCTGGTTTCATGGTGAGTCCTCTGGCCTGGACGACCTCCACCTCCAGACCCCCGTTCCTCTCCATCAGACCGATCTCCACGTCACCTGGTGTGTATGAAAACACACACTCAGCAGGTAGCAGATGAAGACAGTTGGACATTTATTGAGCAAACATTTTTCTAAAGCAGGGTTTTTCAAAGTGTATGATAGCGAGCCTCCCTAAAGAGAACTCAAAAGCATGCCGCCCCCCCTTTACCCCCCCTAATTATTATTACTATTATTACTGTTATTGTTGTCGCTTTGTATGTTCCACACAGGCTTAAAAAAGGTTTTAAACAATAAATGCTATACACGTCTTTATTTTTGTAAACATCTTAAACATGTTCTTAAACATGTTTGTATGTTCTTAAACATATTTTTAAAACATTCAATCATCTTTATCTCTCTGTGTGTGGATAAATATTTTTTTTAAACACATTTTAACATCTGTATGTTTTCAGCATCTTTTTTTCAACACATTTTTAACATCTGTATGTTTTTAATATTTTTAAAACACATTTTAACATCTGTATGTTTTCAGCATCTTTTTTTCAACACATTTTAGCATCTGTTTTTAACATATTTTAACAGAGTTTTTTAATATCTTTTTGAATACATTCAGTTTAAGGCCTCTTTGTGCAATTCCTAAAATCAGATAATAAACAGATCAACGTCAGTCAGATATATATTTTTTTTATCATAGCGGCTTGGTCGTTAAACTTTGGTGCTTGGTTTCAATATGACACCGGAGTTTACATGGTCGCATACTGTCGTTAGCTAGCTCCTCTTTGCAGATAACACTCTGTGGCAGCGGAGCATCATCAGGACCAATACATGAAAAGCCAAACTTTGAATAATCAGGGTCGTACTTCCTCCATTTTCTGCTCGCCCCAGACTCTGTGCCCTCTCTCACTTTCACTTGATACTAAAAATCCATCCATCTTGTCTCTTGTCAGATGTTTACACTTTTATTTCTTTTCAGGTTTTTTTTTTTCCTCCCCTGAAGCCCTCTGGCGCCCCCCAGGGGAGGCACGCCTCACACTTTGAAAACTGCTGTTCTAAAGAATTGGTGGAAAACAAATTGGAGCTCAGAGGGTGAAGATTAAACTTAGGTGACTCCAGATAAAGGCTTGTGTTGCTCTGTCAGCTGGATGATTCCTGGCCTGTTTGCCATATTAACTTTGTCAGCTCTGTTTCTGTCTTTTGCGATCAGGGAAACTTTCTCTCCCCTGCGCTCACTGGACGTCACAGCCGATAACACTTTTAGCTAAAATGCCCCCAAAAATGACAAACGCATTCCTCTGAAAGCGACAGAGAGCGGATGACGGCCAAGTTATTCCCAGTTCTCTGATGTTATATAAGGCTGGACTGGACAGCCGGTTTGGGAGCGGAGCTGGTCCAGTCAGTGTCACTGTTGTCGGGCCAAGGACAGCGTCTGGCTGCCAGCGAAGAAACTGACCCACTTACAGTAGATCAGTGCTGTGGAGGACGATATATCCCGTCCATACAGCCGGGGAGTGGGTAAGTGCAGGGGACGATGAGACACTCAGTAGGACACAGCTCTGATTTATGGGACACTCTTTTTTGTTGCCAATGTGAAACGACTTCGGCAGCCGTTTGCTGCAGTTTTACGAGGACATAAGCTGTTTTTTTCTTTCAATTTTCAGACCCATTTTTCACAGGGAGAGTTTCTTATTGTCTGTTTCAGAGCATTTTACAAAACACAGGTGATAGTTGTGAATAATAATTCCTCAACTTGGAGATGATTAAGCTAAATGGGATCGATTTTGTGTGACTGCAGATGAATAAAAACGTCCTCTCTCACCCATGGACGTCGTCGCCAGCGTCTGCCGCCCGACGAACTGGGCAGGTCCCATCCCGTCGAGGAAGTCGCTGAACTGTGCGTCCGACGCCAGGCACATGCCGCTGTAGTTGAGACTGCAGAGAGAGAGAGAGAGAGAGAGAGAGAGAGAGAGAGAGNCGTCGCCTCACTCCTCATCTCTGGCTCAAACTTTTCATCCTGTTCCTGAGTCAGACTGTGCTGGTAAAGGGCAGTGCAGCACAGCCAAACCTCCACGGATGAATAAATGGTTAAATTAAATAAAATGGATGTTCTGCAATATCCAGTGAGTGAAATTGCTCTGTCACTATCGGCCCATTCATTACAGAGAGAGAGGGAGAATCTGGCAGAAGGAGCTTGTCAGAGCAGGATGGAGGAGAGGGAGGATCCTGGGAGGCACTGAAAGACTTGCATTTATTTGAGGAATGACTTTCCCGTCCAGGTGCTACAGTCGATGACGAGCGCTGACGAAGGCTGGAGATGAATATGAATCTGCTTTTTCCAAACCTCTTGGCAACACGAACGACAGGCACGGCAGAACGTCGCGGGCCGGAAGACACAGTCGGAGCTAATTACTTTATTGGTAGATAAGCGTTTTCTACAAATGAAGGGTTTTGCTGAGCTGTTCCTGAACACCTGGGAGCCACAGCTGGCACAGCTGGCACAGGGGGGGCACAGGTGACATGCCTTGCTCAAGGACACGTCGGGTTAGATTTTTCAATGCTCGCTGCTGAAATGGATAAAGATGGCAGAAAAAGTGGGAGCATGAACCAAGTCCTTTTAATCCAATCACATCTTCCAATCTGACATCAGAGAGTCACCATTGATCCAGAACATGTACATGTGTCTAATGCAGAAAAGTCATTCAGGCTTTAATAGCTGGAGTTTCTGTAGCGGCCTGAATGTGTGTATTTCTGTATCACTTGATCACTTTTCTTCCACCTGTCACCGGAAATTTCCCCCGGCAAATTGGAGTGGACGTCTTCCATCGTCTCCACTCAGAGCAGATAGAGTCTCAGTGACCTGTGGGAGAGGTATTGATCGAACCTGCAGCTGCCAATACTCTGTTAAACCTTCGTATCGATTAGATATTTCTGCCATAAAAATCTTCATCTGTCATTGGTTCATTAGTGACCTTTCATCCGCTGCACTGGGTTTGACCTGCTGTACTGTGAAAACACACACACACAGTGTTTAAGACGATGGACATAAAAGATGTTTTTTCATCTGTTATGTGAAGGTTATGGCTCTTATATTACATACAAAATGAAAATGGCAAGCTGGAAGAGCAAGATCATCATCTGACAGGATCATTATGATCTGGCCAGAAAATCTAATTTTCTGTTGATGTTAGCAACATTAGAATCACTATGATTTCAATTTGCAATTGTGTTATTTTGTTTAAAAAAAAAAATTGGTTACATTTGTAGTTACCACCAAAAATAATGGCATTACAGTAGCACTTTACTTTGCACAGCTGGAGCTGATGGGACGTCGTTAGTCTGCTCATACGTCAAATTACGGGACAAAATTGGAACTTTGACCTGATGGAGGCGCGAAGTGACGAAGAAGTTAAGGGATCAGCAATGTTGTTTTTAATGAATCTTAAATATTTGGGCCAAATTTCAAGTCAATTCATTGGATAGACGTTAAGAGATTTCATTCAAAATCACTAGAGAAGCTTTTTTCTTTACCAAAATCATTAGGACACATTATGAGAATCACAGATATTTGGACCCAATTCGAGTATCTGATGACATATTGCACTGGATGAGCTCTGTATGAAAAGTCAGATTCATCCACTGGGCACCATGAACATCTGCACCAAACCTCCATCTCTCCAACAGCCCATAGATATTTCAGCCTGGAACTAAGTGTCTGATGAGTCAAACTTTGAGTTTCCATCATTAAAAAAAAAACACAACAGGAAGTACAGCGCACCGTGCCAGCGAGTCGGAGAGGACTACATCAGCTTTACTGATGTTGTTGCAGTTCCTGCTGAGGTCGATAAGGACAATAAATTACTTAATGCTCTTTTAATCTACTTAAGTCTCTCTGTATTAGGTCAGCTAAACACTTACAGGCTAAAATATAAATGTAAGCACAGGTCGCGATCCAGCCGTCGGCTCCCCTCCCTGAAACCTCGGTGCTCGGTGTGGCGGCGGCGGGACGATCTGAGGACGCTGGCGTCTGGATCTTTATGCATTATTTACTCACTCAGGCTTAAACATCTCCAGTGCATATCGTTTCCATACAAACTGCTGCTTTTATAGCTTTGATTTAAATACGACAAGAGACTGTGGTCTGATATATGAGGTGTTTTAAAACAAGCCGAAACAAACTGATAGAGAGACAATGAAAGAGAGAGAGAGAGAAGAGAGAGAGGAAAAGAGGGAGGGAAAATATCTGACAAGATACTAAAGAGAAGGAGACAGAATTATATCAGGAATCACGAATGAAGGAGAAAGAAGAGAAGAAGATAGAAAGAGAGAAAACCACATCCAGAGTTCCTCCAAACATCCAACACTATGTTACTGCATCAATACAGCAAACTATTTTCCAGAGAATTAAAATGCTGATATTCTTCTTTGTCAGGCGAACGAGGCACCTTTAAAGAAACTGTGTTCCTCCACGACTTGATAAAAGCCAGAGAATCTAAATGTTTATTTGGGTTAATATTGTCTTTTTATATCAATGTTTTCATCTGTTTTCTTAAGTCAAAATACAGCTTTTTTAAAACCTGAGTTCTGTTCAGTCATTTGTTTTTTGATGCATTTCATTGACCAATGAGAACTCTGACTTCTGGTAATGTGTGTGTGTGGAAATCAGTTTAATATACGTGCACCATGTCCACTACAGAGAGACATCCACACTGTGTTTTGCTTAGCTCAGCAGACTCGAAACAGTGGAATCTGATGAGCAGAGGTGAAAAACATGTGAGTCAGTCTCCAAACCATCCAGCAATAATCTGGCTTTTGTTCAGTTTTTCAGAGTTTTGAGAAGTCAGCAACTTCGCTGTTTGGGCCGGACGTCTGAGATGATATATGAGATTAATGCACACAAACATGAAATATAGTCTCTTTTTTCGTGGTAAATCAGAGAACCAAAGCTCTCTGGCAGAGAGCCACTTCTGGTCCAAGTTTTCCAGCAAGGATTTAGTTGTTCAAAAATCCACTTGTTAAGATGTGAAGAAATAATCAGCAGAAGTCAGAGGTTTGTGCAGAAAAACTTTTATGTCGACACAAAAGGAGAACAGTCTCTATGCACCCTAAGATTGTGTATCTGAGTATTCTGATCTAAACTGGCTTGTGCATCTTCTTATATACTCTTTCTTTTCCACGCCTATTGTCCATCCCCAAACATTTCATAGGTCATGACAGTTTACACCATTATGTCACCATTTCAGTCGATTGGATCAATTTTCAATAAGTCATTTGTCATATCACATTACACCATTAGATCCGCCCTGGAGTCACTAGCCCCCTCCATCCTGAGCCAACAGGTGCATATTTTACACAATTATCTTAGAGAAATTTCTGAGGAGGCATTTCCCTCCTGAGTTTTGCTCCGTGTTTTTCACCATTAGGTTCTTTCCATGGCCTCATAGGTTCTTTCCACGGCCGATGGCATAATTTCTTTTGCCAAGTCATACTAATGTTAGACACCATTATTTTCCTACAGTCTCTTCATATAATTTTTTAAAAAATAAGAATTTTATTAAATGCACTGTGGTACAAGTTGATTGTCTTTGCATATAAGGCACACACAGTTTTACACATCTAAATGCATCAAAGAATGAATACATGTCTTTAAACCTTATCACTAAGTCACAAATCTAACTTATCTTTTAATTCAAAGACAGGCCTAAATCTTAAATCACAACACAATCATAAGCTAAACACCTCATATCAGGAGTAACTAACATGGTACCAGGAACAGAACCTCTTTCCCAGGAGTGTGCAACCTTCTTTAACTCTACTGATAACATGTCTGCAATGAGCACAATAAACATAAGATATGTGAGTTATATATGCATAGATAGTGTGTTTTATCCTTCTTCAATGCGTATCCTTTTCTAAAAAATCATACTACACTTTTTCCAGATCAAACTGATCTGAGTCATTCTGAAGGAGGATGAACGTCTTGTAAAAATCAAAGATGTCAACCTCATGGAAGAAGAAAAAAAGGTCAGCCATGAGTGTCTGCACGACTTTTCAGGACAAGTCATCAAGTAGTTGAGATATTTGATTCTGGACCAAAGCTGCTGACAGACCAAGCAATAAGGCATCAAAACCACACAGGAGGTGAAAAGTTTCATTAAAGCAGCTTTGACAGAACAACAGTTTTGTTCAGCTTTCAAGCTTCAAACCAGAACCTCTCTTTCTCTCCTCTATTTATAATGTCACACTTCCTTGTTTTGGACCAATCGTCTTGCACATTGAGGGGAGTCACCGCCCACTCACCACATTAGTGAAACAAGATGAAGGTGTGGAAGCAGTGGTGACAATGACCCTGATGACGACCTGTGTTTGTCACAACATGAGTCATTTTGACTGAGCACAAACCCGACAGGGCGCCTCCTTCATTGTTCATGAAGGAAACTTGCATTTTATATTTTTCAATGAGACCATATTGCAGCCATGCAGTGAGGGATCTGATCACCACAACGATCCAGCAGCACTTCTGCTCCATCATCTTCTCACACACAAGAAGTTTATTTTTAAAAAAGTCCAGATATATCTAAGAGCTGTCTGATCAGAATGATGCTTGATAAAGTCTGTAAATATTGCACCAACTCCCTAAAGTTTCAGAGACTTAACCAGAGTGACTGAAGGATCCTGATGAAATCCATTCAACTGAAAACAAAAACTATCTTCAGTCGTTTACGTCCTCATTCTCTCTTCTTCTTCTTCTTCTTCTTCTTCTTCTTCTTTGATGACTGGACAGTTTCACCGAGAACAAATCACTTTAAGAGGGAGCGACTCTGCTTCTGGTGCCTCCAACGAAATAAATATAAGATGATTTTGGCCGGATCTTTGACCAAGAAACACACACACACAAAAAGCACTCGTGTTAGCACTCATTCACACACACACACACACACACACACACACACATACACACACACACAAGGGTCCTCCATCACTGCTGGCATCGTGGCCATTTCTTCCCGCCAAGGTCTGGACTGAGACGGCGGAAGTGAGGAGGACTAAATGGTCCAAAATGGAAGAAGAGGCTCCAACAAGGACTTTTTAAAATGAGGAAAATGTCTGAGCAAGGACTTCTGGAAATGAGACGAGTGCTCTGAAGATTCAACCCTAACAAAGACTTGATGAAATTAGCGACGGGCTCCGAAAGAAGCCAAGTAAATACTGAGTCTATTTTTAAAGACACCTTCTGGAGGAGGAAGATCTGCACGAACCAAGACTCAGACTTGACTTTAAAAAGGACGTTTTCTTGTTTCAGCTTCTTTTCAAAGTGGATTTCGTTGATCCACCGTCCCTCTGAGAGCTGCACACACTCCGATGGCCTGACAGCTGTTACGCTTTAAAATTTTTATTGTATCAGACAACAACACGTCATGTTGCTTCGGCTGTGATTGAAGCTCTGAAATGATTCCTCACATTTGAAAAAAAAAAGACACGGTCTGATGGAGGAGTGTGTTAATGTCATCAGAGACACTTTGTTGGTCTGAGGTTCAGGTGGATTTTCACAAGGTGCAAACAATAAATAATTATCAGACTGATGCAAGAGACACTGCAGAGAAAGAGAAGCACTCACTCGTGAAATAACTTTCAGAGAAAAGCAGGTTGCAGATTTCTAGTCGTCCAAATTATGCAACACATTATACTGTTTGTTCATCTTGAAAAAGTCAACCAATGTGTTCTGTGTTGTTTCAAGTTACCCGCGATTCAAACTTTGACCCACATCTTTCCTGAATCTTCAGCAACTGCACTGAGCTTCCTAAACATAACACACTATAAAAACCTTGATCATCTGTGCTTTTCCTTCTATGAAAAGTCCAATTCCCTGCTGTGAGACATGTCTCTCTCTCCCAGATCTCAGTCTAACTTCCTTGATTTCAATGTCAACGTAAACAATAGAAATGAGGATCAGAGCAACGCAAATAAAACCTGAGATGTTATAAACCAGCGGTTTTCAAAGTGTGACGGGCGTTTCCCCTGGGGGGCGCCAGAGGGCTTCAGGGGAGGCGCGGCGAGTGAAAAAATAAACCTGAAAAGAAAAAAAGTGTAAACATCTGACAAGATGGATCGATTTTTAGTATCTCAAGTGAAAGTGAGAGAGGGCACAGAGTCTGGGGCGAGCAGAAAACGGAGGAAGTATGACCCTGATTATTTAAAGTTTGGCTTTTCATGTATTGGTCCTGATGATGCTCCGCTGCCACAGAGTGTTATCTGCAAAGAGGTGCTAGCTAACGACAGTATGCGACCATGTAAACTCCGGCGTCATATTGAAACCAAGCACCAAAGTTTAACGACCAAGCCTCTATGATAAAAAAATATATATATCTGACTGATGTTAATCTGTTTATTATCTGATTTGAGGAATTGCACAAAGAGGCCTTAAATTGAATGTATTCAAAAAGATATTAAAAAACTCTGTTAAAATATGTTAAAAACAGATGTTAAAATGTGTTTAAAAAAAGACGTTAAAACATAAAGATGTTTAAAATGTGTTTTAAAAATATTAAAAACATGCAGATGTTAAAATGTGTTTTTAAAAAAAAGATATTTATCCACACACAGAGATAAAGATGATTCAATGTTTTAAAAATATGTTTAAGAACATACAAACATGTTTAAGATGTTTACAAAAATAAAGACGTGTATAGCATTTATTGTTTAAAACCTTTTTTAAGCCTGTGTGGAACATACAAAGCGACAACAATAACAGTAATAATAGTAATAATAATTTGGGGGGTAAAGGGGGGGCGGCATGCTTTTGAGTTCTCTTTAGGGAGGCTCGCTATCCCACACTTTGAAAACCCCTGCTATAAACCATAAAGTTTTTCTTTTTGATTGCAACCCAGGACACACACACACAGAGCATAGGAAGCAAAGGAGAGAAGAGTGCAAGGAGATGAAGAGGAGGGAGACCAGGAGGTGAAGACGAGCGAGACCAGGAGGTGAAGACGAGCGAGACCAGGAGGTGAAGACGGAAGAGGAGAGGCACAGCAGGAGAGATGGAGGAGACATAAAGCCCACATGGAGACCTGAGATGTTCAGGAGCACTTCCTGCGTGGAGTCATGTGACGATAGGAGCAGGAAGTTTAGAAGTGACTGATTGACCAGGAGCGATGAGTGAGAGAGGAGGAGAAGGGAAGATGGGAAAATCAACAGAAGCCTGAAGAAGATTCAAGGTTCAAGAGGAAGAAGAAAGAAGAGAAACAGAGCGAGAGAGAAATATGAGAACTTTTAACTCATATTTCTGTTTCATTACTCGTATCAGGACGATCTACAAGCTGCCGAATCAGGAAGGGAGGATTCAACCTGCCACCAGAAACAATGGGAGGCGGCCGTCAGAGCTGGACGCATCAACACGTTCCAGTTGCCTTTCAGTGATTTCCTGTCATCACCGCCGCTGCTCAGCTGTTAAGAATGGAATCACGCTCTCGTTGGTTATGTAACGTTTGAAGAGGCGTCGCGAGCGCTCTTCGTCTCAATGAGGCTTTGTCTGCACTCGAAGCCCGTGTGACAGCCTGACTTCCTGTTCCTCCGTCTGGCACCGTGACGCCTGTCAGGACAGTCTTCATCTTCCTCCTCCTCTCCCTCTCTTCTCTGTGTCTGCAGCTCGGTTTGGACGTCACATTCAGAAATACTCCGTCTCTCTGGACAGATAGTCAATCATGCTTTAGGATAATGAGGTGGCACCTGTGGTAGCCAATCACATTTCAGCCCCCTGGCCACGCCCCTTTTGCATTTAAGAGACTGCAAACTGGAAAAGTACTTGAAAATGAACCTGAAAATTAATGTCTGCTTGTCTGCAGCTTTTCCAAATAAAAACATACACACATCAGCATTTTTCCACTAATTAAGCAAAGTGAAGTTTTGCTTTGATTTAATTTTCAACGCCCCTTAAGAATGAGATTGTCCGACACAGCAGCGAGCAGGGTTCGGTCGAGAAAGAGCTGAACTAGCCAACATTAAATCTCCATCCTCTCGCAGCTCTGCAATGCTTTGCTTGGTAAAAATGAACACACTGTCTGACGTCATATCACGTGATGCATCCTGGGTGATGAAATTCAGATTCATCAAACCTGCTCTGAACACACGGCCCAGCTTTTCCCACCATAGTCAAACACCGACCGCAGCCTTTGTTCGTGCATTAGACACAGTGAAGATAGTGCTCAGTCTAACAAATGAACACCTGCAGCCTCCTCCTCCTCCTCCTCCTCCTCCCTATAGAACAGACCTCCTTTCCTGGCACTCCATTTTCTACTCCTGACTTTTCTGGGTCATCTCTCCGGCTCAGAAGCACCAGAGACCTCTCTCCTCCTGCTTCTCCTCCTCCTCCGTCTCCTCCATAACTCATATCTGTGACATCACCGCGGCCACACTCGCATCTTATCGCTGCATTTTTTACCGTCAGACTTTGATTAAAAGCACAACTTCGCGGCGTTATAAGACTTAACTCTAACGTATTTTCTGTGTCTGTGCTTTTGTCCTTGCTGCTCGGCCTCTGATGTTGATGATGCTATGCAGGCAGAGGAGGGAGGAAAGAGAGGGGAGAAGGATAAAAGACAAGGGTAACGATCGAGGAGGGACCGACGGAGCTGTTCTAATTTTTCAATTCTCACCTCCACCCTCCCTCCCCCTGCTCGTCTTTCACCTCCATCACTCCTCCCTCCTGCCTCCCTCTCCCTCCAACACGTGACCCCTGCTTGATGTTTGATGGATGCTGCCTTCTTCTCCCCACACCTCCTCCTACCTGCCTCTCCTCCTCCTCCCTCCACCTCTGCTCCAGCATCCATCATTTGCTTCCTCTCATCCTTCCTTCCCTTTGTTTTTTTCCCCTCTCCGTCCTCTGGTTCGATGGAGGCCAATGTTCCAGATCCTCCCACATTCAGTGACATCTCATCACCTTAGCTGCTGTTATGACATCATACTATCTGGTGCATGATCATAAGTCACATGTTGATGTCCTGAAGTTAAAACGGGAGTCTTGAGAAGTTTAATCCTTGAACACAAAATAACATAAACCTATAAAATATCAGTTCACCTTTAACCTAAATGCAATGATTCAAATCTTCACCATGAGCATCAGATTTTTTAGATTAGTTGTTTAAGGAAGTGAGGGGGAAAAAAACCCCTTACTTTGGAAGCTTTTCCTCATTTTTCTCCTGTGAGAACATTCGAGCAGCCAACGCTCTCACACAAAGAAATATAGACTCAATTAGTCTCCCTGAGCAGCAGCAGCAGCGCCTGCTCTCCTTCTATATTAGAGATTTTTTTTTCTCTCCACCTGATTAATGGGAAGATCAGAATGAGCAAGAACAAGCCTGAGAGGAAAAGAACTCCTCCTATAACACCATTATTTCTTTAAAAACAGCTTCCGGCCGTGTAGCTCCGTCTGTGCTTCATTAACACTGAGTTGGAATGTGTTGAAAAAGTAATATACAGTGAATTAACCACAGGAAGCTGTTACAAGTAAGTGTATATAATAGGTATAATTTGAAATATTACATTTGAATAGTTTAATTTTGTCGGACTTTTTCTTTGCAGGAAATGATTTTCTATGCAGAACGTGATGAGAACGTGCAGACTGGAACAGGCCGGCGGTGCTGGAGGCAGACGAGCCACATAAATCATTGTGTAAACAGCGTGAAAGGAGCGACTCTTCAACGAGCACTTACAGTGACGCAAATGACAGCGTCGGCAATCGATCTGGACGGGTCAACAGGTTCAGCTGAACTGAGTCGATGACGCCCCCTCCCAACCTGGAACACCAGGTCAATTATCATCAGGTCCTAATGTGTCTTCAGCATCAAATAAAGACATTATGAAATCAATCATCAATGAATAATTTGTGCAAAATATATAATTTAAATCGATGAAATAGATGAACTGAGCTCATTTTCATGCAGCTGAATTTTACTGTATACCCTTAATTTCATTATAGACTTTTCAAAATAGTGAATTCTGTCTGAATTATATGACAAAGTATCACCTTGAGTCCTGTTTGCTTCTGTCGTATGAAAGGAGCAGAATGAACATGCATCGTTTTTAACCCTATATCACTGAACGTATCATATATGATCCATGGGTTTTGGAGGCTCCTGCAGCATCAGTGTGCAAAATAAAAAGGTTGCATAAAATGAGCCAAACTAAATGAAGTGTTCCTCTTCCACCTGCCAGCTCTGTTGGTGGATTTCTCACTGCTGCATGAGAGCAGATAGTAGCTTATACAGAGGAATAACAATAATAAACAGTGGGATAAAAATACAAATATCTTCTTGTTTGGAACTAGAATGAACAATTTGTTACATATTTTTTGTTTTAATATGTTTTTGTTGAATGAAATTAAATGAAACTTTGAGTCTCAAATAATGACAATGTCTCAAATATGATAAAAATTGAAACTCATATATGGAAACTGATATTTGAATCTTTGGTTTTTGTTTGTTCAGAAGGAGCATTAAAGGCTCCAGTTTCAAAGAATTGGAATTTTCTGTCACTTATTTCATGGTTCAGGCTTCACAGGGTTAATGAAAGACAACTCTACTCTTGTTTTTACTGGTCTGATTCCACCGCTGCCGATATGAAACTGAGATGGTAAACAATTAGCATGATACAGGAAGAAATCAGTCACAGAGGAGACAAGTTACTGGAGAGGAGGCAGCGATTAGTTTTGAGTGAAGACCTTGGCTCATATTGCCAGAAAACGTCTGTGTTATTCAAATCCCTTTTCTGGACTTTAATGTAGAAACCAGAGCTCAGAGCAACAGGCAGATGGCAGCTGTCTGCAGGGATGTGGGATGGATGAAATCTGAGTGACTTCAGGAGCATTTCATCACTGTAAACACCGTGACTTTTAGAGGGATCTCTCCTTTGAGACGAATGGATGCTGGATGTTGGTTTGTGTCAAGCAGGTGAGGAGACGGACGGATCGATGAGTCGCCAAGTGAAGATTTAATTCAATACTGTGTAATGCAGGAGAATCAGCACTGAGCTGTCAGTCTGTCACCGGGAGCAGTGAAATCTGACACCTGAGCTGCCAGATAACACATCCACCGGCCTGTGTGTGTGTGTGTGTGTGTGTGTGTGTGTGTGTGTGTCCATCGTCAGGGGAGACATGAGAACAAAGTGTAATTCAGGTCAAATGGAGAGATTTGTTTTTTCTACCTGCTGACCTCAGCTTTTGATTTAAAGGTCACTCACCTTTTAATTTAAAGTGGACATGAATCATACAGTGCACCTTTATTGCCAGGAATTAAAATGATTAATCAATTTGGGCTAATGTGAGTTTATTAGTTCCACTGAGCTACAGTCTAATAATTAAGACGACAAATCATCCTGCTTTTACAGCAAAGGTTGAACCACGGCTGCCAGATAGTTTCACCAAAAGAATGTGAAAGCAACCTGTTCCTGTTTTGTCCCTTTTTACTTGCCGTACAACTGTTTACATCTAATCTGCCAAAGTAATGGAGATGAAATTGAAAGGTCATTCTGCAGCTTAGCAAGTTCAAAGATGTTAAAGACAGATTTGACTTCAAAATGGCCCAAAATTTAACAAATTAATTATTTGTAGCTTGAGGCCACAGATGAGTAATAATTCAAAGGGATTTGAATCCTGTTTAACTGTCCTCTGAGCTTCAGCTCTAAGTGTCTGATAAGAATTTAAACTCTTGAATCTATTAATAAAACTGGACTTCCTGGATCACAGTTCATCACCAGCACCGTGTATCTTCACACCATTACAGTGTTTTTTTCTACATGGTGGGAATCAGATGTTCTTTAAAACCAGCAGCTGAAAGTGTAAAGTCCATTTTTAATCCCTGAATATATATGAAGAAAATTTCAGGCTTTAGTTTTTCAACATCAGTGAAACATATTTGAATTAAAACTGAAAAGAGAGAGAGGAAAAATGGAGAGAGAGGGAGGAGCGGGAAAAGAGAAAGTGATTAAAAGACAATTTAAGGTGGAAAGACAGAGTTAACCTGCAAACAGGATTTTTAAATGGCTGCGTGAAAAGGGGGCCGAGAGAGAGAGCGAGAGCTGGGTGGAGGGACACTGGGACCAAGTGGGGAGAGAGAGAGAATTAACCTGCAATCAGGCCTCTATTTAGCTGCAGTCAGCCACAATCAGCAGCCATATTAGCATTTAATTAGACCGAGAGCCACAAACCACGACCTGCCGCTCCGCTCTGATTACCTCACACACTGCTTCCTGTCTGCGTGTGTGCGTCGGGAAAACTGTGTGTCAAGGCACGTGAGGACTTGTATTTCCGAATGCATGACGTGTGTTTGCTCACAGTGATGCACGGGCGTGTGTGTGTGTGTGTGTGTTTTCCCCTCAGAGACGTCCAGACGAACAAAAGAGCGTCGACAGGTTGAAATCTGCTCCCGAGTCTAAACAAATTATTCACACCTTCATACAGGTGATGTTCCCAGCACGCCGCCTTTCATCACACTCTTCTCGGTCGGCGTCAGTAAACACACACACACACACCTTTGGAGCAGGTGACAGTGTGAATTAGCTTTGGCCAGGATCTTTATGCATCTCGTGTGCTTCCACCTACGATTCTCTAACATCGTTTGGATCCAATTTTCCAGGAGATTTGTTAAATATAGAGAGATGCTGTAAAATACACGACCAACACTTTGTATTTTATGAGAGTTTTTTTTCCAGATTTCTCGACTCTCAGCAAACAGAACTAAACTCATTTTACATTATATTTTCAGGTAAATCTTGAGCCACATTTCCATCAAGCAGCTTAATCAGTTCAGTTCATTACACATGAGGATGGTCATTATTTTTGTGCTTCTTTTGTAAAACCTGATCTGATTGGACAAAAAAATGGATTAAAACCCTGCAAAACCACAGATGGGTCAGAATCTCATCATCTGTTTTTTCAGCAGTTTCTGTGTCGCTGCCTTTGGCCTTTTGTCAAACAAAGCTTGTCTCAATAAAAAAACACACTGAGAAGAAAGAATGGAAAACATTCAATGTCCTCCACAGTGCTCTTGATACAGGAGTCGTACAGCTCAGTGTGCGGCGGTCGAGTGGTCGAGCGAATGAGGAAAGTGACATGAATGCCATCAGAGCAGAGGGAGAGGTTAACAGGAGGCAGGTTACAGGTTTCAGGGGCAGTGTCCTGAAGGTGTCTCTCTGAGGCTAAGCTGAGATGCTGATGATAAGCAGGTGTCATTTTTACCATGTTCACAACCTCAGTTTTGGACAAAATCAAAACTTGTCTTCATGGTGGAGCCACAAGACACGTGAGAGGAGTGACCATCGAAGTTGGTATAATTATGTAATACAGGAATTTCATCTGTCACTGACTGTGCTAATACACACTGTATAAGTTGTCCTTGTTTGTAAGTAGCCAGAAAGAGAGAAGAAGGAGGAAGAGAGGGAAGGAGATGGTTTTACTGATGCTACATTTTGTGCAGCCACAAAGCATCTGTTCAATATTCTGCTAAAACAACAACATGCTCGGCTCCTGAAACACATCCGGAGTCGGGTTACTCACATCATAAAGGATCATCTCACATTGTCATAACCAGGCAAAAACGTTAAGTTACTTTTGCAGTTATGTCTCGTCTCATGGTCTCCTGTCTCTTCCTGTTTCATTTTGGTAACTGTTTCCCTTCTCGTTTCAGGTTGCTTGCCCTTCCTTCCGTGTCTCCTGCCGGTGTGATTGTCTGCCCCGCCCTGATTGTTTCCACCTGACTCCCTACCTTGTGTATTTAATGTCCGCGTCTTCCCCTGTCCTGTGCCAGTTTGTCGTGTCTGCCGTGTCGGTCAACCCGTGCCTCATTTCCATGCGTCTCATGTCAAGTATTCCTGTTTTTGCTAATACGTTGTCTTGTTCATTTTCTACCTTGTTTTTCCTCAGCGTTGCTAGAGTGATTTTGAGTTTATTACTTTGTTTATTTGATACTTTTCTTCCTCAGCAGAGTGATTTTTCGTTTATCCACGTTTTGCCAGTCCTCAGTAGAGTGATTTTGAGTTTTGCACCTTGTTTGAATAAAAATCTTTATTTTGAACTTTTTGCATCCGCGTCCTGCTTCTGGGTTCAAAACCAGGCTGAGCCTTGTCACACATTATATGAATATTGATACTAATGTCTTATAGCTCTACAATAATAACAGGTGTATTCGATCACAGTAGCAACATTATGTCACCTCGACGGTAACAGACATGTGAGTGTGAGGCCGAACAGGATGATACTCATTTTAAACATAATGATAATAACACATATATGATAGCCACTAGACTTTGGATACTTCCGAGCTTTGTTCCATAAGTGAGCAGAGAGGGCAGGAAATGAGAGAAGACAGAGACGAGGACTGACATGAGACAAAGGCTCAGTGAACCAGGAGGCTGCTGTGTGTTCATGGCAGAAAGGACAAGTCAAGGCAAGGCAGAGACCAGGGAGCTGTCGACCTGTGGTTTAGATCAGCTCCACTCTGAGGACGCTGGCACTGGTACAGGTGAGGTACTGACTTTGAACAGGGCGTCGTCTGTGACAAATCATCCGTTAACACTGATTCATCGACGCTAATGTGAATAAAACAGATCTCGATCATTGTCTTTTCCAGCTTTGTGTCTCATTGAGAATCAGATGTCAAACACCGCCCACAGTCGTGTGTGTGTGTGTGTGGCTGTGAAGCAGCAGGTGTAAACGCTGTGTCAGATATTTCTAAAAATGAGCAGCCGTCTCAGAGCTTGGGCCAAATGCTTTTGCAGCACTGGATTGCAAGTTTCTGTTATTTGCTATGTAAATAATCACAGCAGGTGGCTCGAGCCGAGCGGACTATCTGGTCATGTCCCAGCTGCTGCGACAAGCTCCGACTGTGCGAGAACAATCCCAGGAGCTGCGACCGACCACGATGGGACGGTTGGTTTGTTAATACCAGTATTATAGATCTGGGTGATGCAACAGCAGCTCTTAAGCTCTTAAAAGCACAGTGACATATGAGGTGAGGATGGATGGTTCCTACACACACTCTGCCCAGGTTTACCTGCTCGAGGGCGGGGGGGTGAAGACTCCCACCTGCTGCTCTCTGTCCAAGGTCAATGCAAACTAAATACAACCTTTTTGGAATAAAACGTAGTGTGTTTGATCACACATGACTTACAACATGATCTGAAATGACGTCATGAAACATATGTATAAAACTAATTGATAAATGGGGGGGGGGTAAAGTGTTATTGAATTCTTTTCCAGCAGTTTGTAATTTTTCTAAATGTTGAAAACGTGAACTGATAATTTCTCATGACACTGTGTTAAATGTGTTTTAAACAGTGACTCTGAGACCTACTCAACACTGACTTACATTATCAATTAAAACCTGCAAACACACAGTCAAAACCTGCGTCAGTGCAATAACCCAGCAACAAATATTCACCTGTAATAATTTCATATTATTGCATACCTTATTGTTTATAATACATACCATGCCTTGTTTTTGAGTATATAGTGTATAGTATTTATCTGCACATATATCTGCTTATTTTGCACTCAGTTATATATATAAATATAAATATATATATTTGCACTACTAGCTCAGGTCTTAGGAAAATGTCTAAGTATGGAGCTCAATTGAAACCAAAGTCAAATTCCTTGTATGTGTACATATACCTGAACAATAAAGCTGGTTCTGATTCTTATATACATTCAGAATGAGTTTGATCTGTATTGGACAGACAATCCGGTGCCACAGATTTCCAGACAGGATTAGTTCAACAGGAAATCGGGAGTATAATGTAATGCAGCAATAATACCAGTTCAGAGCAAAATGCATTACATCATCCGATGCATAATACTTGATCCTACCGACAATCTCATCATAGGAAACCTGACAGGTGTGCACAGGCTCTCTCACACACATGATGCAAACATGCACACGGAGATTTCAGTCAAGCTTAGTCTGACTTTAGTTCATGATGAGATGAGCTGATTTTACATACAAAACATATGATCAGCTTATTGTCTGTGATGTGTTGTTATAGATTAAAGGCTCCACAGACCCTCACAGGTATGTTTCCCATGGGCGCCTGGTTAGGTTTTCAAATGGGAAACCAAACTTGGAAAGATACATAATCGTCCAAATGTAAACTCAGACTGCATCAATGACAGTATATCAGGATAGGAAATGATTACTAGCAGAGCCTAAAATGGTTGGAGGTTGCAGGCTCGTCTAGTCCCTCTATTGTAGGTTAGTTTCCAGCAAATTAGTCTGAGATATCAACAGTAATATGTGAAGTGATGGTAAAGTCATAAATAGGTGATTAACACTATGTTGATTGTGTTTATGTGTGTTTACTATATAATAATGAACAACAGGGTTAATGCAAATGAAAATGGTCGTCACACACAAAAGGGCTCCTTTGCAAACGTCCCGCCTCTACAGAAGGATCCCGTCCAATCAGAGAGCTGACATTAGGTGGGCGGACTGGCAAAGTCAGCCACATTAACTCATTAATCAGTTCAGCATTTGAACAACTGTACGATCCAACTGTGAGCTAATGAAACTCTGGCTGGAGTCAATGAGACAAACGGGCTCCTTCAACATTACACCAGCCTGTTCTGTGTCATGTTCTTCACCTCTGTAAACAGACAGGCCGCCGTGTGGACGGACAGGCTGTGACTGATCATCTGTCAGTTGCTCACATTCACAGGAGGTCGTCGTGTTCTCAGGTCGTGGTTGTAATTTTTCAACAGAACAGAAACAGGAGAATCATTGAGGCCCCGGAAAAAATATTAGTATCTTGTATTCACACAGGAACAAAAGAGGTCGTTATGCATCGTGAGTACTTTTACTTTTGATACTTTAAGTACACTTTTGTAAAGCTGTAAAGGAGTCTGTTCAGGTCAGTTCGTCTCAGAAGACAAATTCTTTCATCTCTTTCAAAACAGCTTCTACAGGTTGTGAAAATTTAAGACTCCAGTTTTAATGGACGATGTTAATAGGTTTTGTGTTTGTTATCCAATGAAAGTTCAAGTGACATTTCAGAGGTAAGATCTCCTGTAGTTTGTGTGACCACATACATGCAGGACGTTCATCAGCTCAGCGGCCACCTGCCGTCCAACCATCGGCCCTGTGACATTCATCATCATGTGTGTATCATCAGTGTTGGCAGAGCTGCAACCAGCTCATCGTTTCATGGGATTATCGCTTCAAATAACAGAATCTGTGTCGGCACATAGACTGAGCACGATAACCAGAATGAGTGAAGTCAAAATAACACTGGATCTAACATTTTATAATTTAACATATAACATGAATGAAAATGTGACTGTTGGAAAAATGAGCCGAGATGAATGCAACATAAACATCACACATGGTTTCGTGCACATGTTGAGAGGTGAGTGAGTGAGTGAGTGAGTGAGTGAGCGAGCGACACATTTACATAACACGCCGCCTGACGTGTGGACGGGAACATCAGCAGACAGGTGACAAACAACATGTCTGTTTAATGTATGATAAATCAATGTGGTGGCGTGTGTCTGCGCTCCCACTCACCGCCATCGTCCTCATCGAAGGAGTTCATGCAGGGGAAGTAGATGGCGAGGGCCTCGAAGGACGCCGACAGGCTGATGCGGCTCTGCGATCGCTCCATGTAGAGGCCCGCCGTCGGGCCCGGGTCGGCCGGCTTGGCCAAGCGCGGCTGGGCATTCTTCACGCGGAGTACGGCTCGCGGCGTCTTGGATGGCTGTCAGCTGCCCCCCACGGCAGATCCACCTCAGCCCGGAAAGAAGAGTCGAGCGAGAACCCCCGGGCGCTCGCACCGAACGGGATCGGTGCGAAAACTTCGCCGCGGCAGAAGTTGACGTCGAAGAAAGATGTCGATGCTTTTTCTCTCTGTGTTAAACAGAATGGAAGCTCCTGTGGTGCAAAATCATCCTGGAGAGGGATCAGATGTGAGACTGTTGATGAGGTTCACTGATCTTCTTTATGCTTTTCTTTTACTTCCTCTCATCCTTCTGCTCGAGTTTGTGAATTCGTGTTTTCGTGTTCCTGCACTTCCTCCTGTTCATCCCCTTCCGTCCTCCCGAGTCCACGTGACGGTCTGACGGGCTGGTTGGCGTCGGGTTACCTGGCGTCTTCGCGCCGATCCAAACCTGATCTCACTCACTTTGCTTCACACCAGAACTCCCTGAACTCTGCCCCCTGCATGTCAATCCAACACGCTCCTGTTTGTGCATTCGCAGCTCGGATCCCGGCGATGGGAGGAGGATGGGAGGAGACGCTGGCGGCGGAGGTGATGTTGACGCCCAGCTGGAAACGTGTTGCTCCCTCACCGACTCAAAGCTCGTCCTTCCTGTTTCTCGTTCTCATTTCCTCGATGGAGCAGAAGCTTCTTCTTCTTTCATGCAGACAAACTGACTTTCAAAACCCCCAGGAGGCGTCAGCTGACGGAGCTGTTGCAGACCTGCCCACATCCACCTGAAGAGCAGCAGTTGCAGCAACAATTGCAGCCGGGGTCAATCTGTTGCTTCTGCTTTGATCTGAACTGTCTTGCAGTTGATCGTCTGCTGTGAATGTTGTGTTGCTCTGAGCTTCTGCTTCTCTCCTCCGTCGGTCCTGTGTCGCTCCGTTGCCGTGCCGATGCTCCACTGACTGTCTGCTCCTGAGACGGGAGAGGACAGAGAGAGCGAGAGCGAGAGAGAGAGAGAGAGAGAGAGAGAGGGAGGCTGTGCTGTGTAACAGCTTGTCTCTGACTGGACTCATTCACCGACGAGCTGCATGCAGAGCGACAGAGAGAGAGAGCAGAGGGGAAAGGAGAGAGAGAGAACGAGGGAGGAGGGGGAACAGAGGCGATGGAGAGCAGACTGTTGCTGGCAGCCCGACCAATCAAAATGTGGATGAGGGAATATGGGCGTGACTTGGGGGACAGTGGAGGCAATGAGGGCAGGATAAGTTTAAAATGTCTCTCTCTCTCTCCCTCTCTCTTTCTCTCTCTCTCTCTCTCTTTGTGTCTCTCGTTGGTCATCAACCTTTTCAATACAAAGACCCTCATAAATATGCATTTTCCAGAAAGAGATGTTAAAATGTTGAGTGATGTTTTGCTGTCTATTTCTTTGGATGTAGAATGACTGTGGTTACGTTTTGTCAAGGTGAAACTAAAGCAGAGACAGGAGACAGAGGACAGAACATCAAATCTTAGTGGCTGCAATGGTCTCATATAAAAGAGATCTCAGGCATCAGGTCAAAAATAGCATTTTGGGTTGGCTGACCAGCACCGCGCCATAAAAGCCATAATTAAATTCTGTGACACAGCAGGAACAGCTTTCAGTCCAACGAGGGGACATGGAGAAAAGCCATTGTTTACCCTGATGACAGGCTGAAGGTCTGCTGGTTCACATCCTGCAATATGAGAAGTACAAATACACATAGCAACACAAGCGTGTAAAAATACTCCGACTGTACTTAAGTAAAAGTACAGAGGTATTATCAACTAAATGTAGCTTATCTGATGATGATCACTCTTTAACATGAAAGCAGAATTTTAATGTTGTAGCTGATGGAGGCGGATCTTAAAACACTAACAGAAATTATTATGATTATTTTTGTGTATTGATTAAGATAAGGTAAGATAGACCTTTATTTGTCCCTCAGCGGGGAAATTTTCAGTGCACAGCAGCAAAGACACAATATAAGACAAAATATAAACAAGCTAAAAAGTATTTACAAATTTAACAAATCTACACAAAATTATATACAGATGTACATGAGAGATCCATGAGAATATGGGTATGAGAAATATGACCAGTAAAATCAACTAAGTATAAATATGAAAATATTGCACTTATAACAAAATGAAATATTGCACAGCAAATGGAATCTGGAATAAATATAAATATACAGGCAAAAATGAAAAATATACAGGGATAAAAAAGAGTATTATTATTATTCCTGCCTCCACTGTAGCTCCATCTGCAAACAGTGAAAACAGAAACCAAACCTGCAGGTCCGATCAGAAAGAAATACAATATTTAAAAATGCATTAGACTGGATGAGAATCTCATTGTCACAAACAGGAAAACAGGGCTTTTATTTCTGAGGTCATGAAAAGTTGATGCTTTAAAGATGCATTTTCACAACAAAGCAAAGAAAATAGAAACTTTTTTTTTTACATATCATATCAACCCCAAAATAAACCACAATAAAATAACATTTCTTGTTGTATAGGTGACTCTAGCAGGTCTCATATTGCTGCTTCACAATAAAAGCCTCCGTCTGATTTAACCAATGGAAAGCTTTTATTACAAATGAAGAGCGGCAGGAAGTGATGTTGCTTTGAATCAGCAAACACAGCCTCTGAACACGAGAACGTTCGGTTCTGACTGGTGAGAAATGGCTGCACAGCCGCTGACCGGCCAACGACCTCTCGTGTAGAATCACTTCATCCTCTGCTTGTTTTCATGAGTCTGTCTGTCCTCATTCGTCTCCGTGTCCATTCTCAGCTGTCTCTTCTTCCTCCCCGTGTCTCTTCCTGTCTTCGTTTCCACATCGTCCCTCTGTGCTTCTGCGTCTTGTTGTCTGTGCAGCCGAGAGGGAGGGAGGGAGGGAGGGGGGAGACGGGCTGTGTAATCAACAGTGCTTCACAGGCCTCCATTCATCTGCTTCTGCTTCTATAGATGGACGCCATAGGGGACACACACACACACAATCAAAACAAACACTGCACAGTTTGACACGTACAAAACACACATGTGCAGCGAGAAGCTTTATCTCTGCACTGCCACACGTGAGCCAACAGTCCACAGTCATGCTTCCAGCTCCAAACAGGAATGTTGTTTTGCAGGTTTTTGGTCAAAAACCTGAGACACCGAACAAACAGATCTCTCGACCTGATGATGGTGCTACATGAAAAGTTCAGGGAGTGTTCATCCTGACGGGAGCAAGAGTTTATCAAACACATGTGGAGACATTTTAGAAAACATGAATATCTATCTCATGGTGGCGCTGGAGGAGCAGAGTCAGTGGAGTTCATCCTCTGGAGATCACGACCATCTGGACAAAATGTATCCTCACAACTGCAGAGCCACGATGCTGCTGCACTGAAACCAGACTAATGATGATGAGGAAGATGATGATGAAGATGATGAAGATGAAGATGAAGTTGAAGATGATGATGATGATGATGATGAAGATGATGATGATGAAGATGATGATGATGAAGATGATGTCGATGATAATGATGATGATGAAGATGAAGTTGAAGATGATGATGATGATGAAGATGATGATGATGAAGATGATGTCAATGGTGATGATGAAGATGGTAATGATGATGATGATGATGATGATGAAGATGATGATGATATTGATGATGATGATGAAGAAGATGATGATGATGAAGATGATGTCGATGATGATGATGATGATGATGAAGATGATGATGATGATGATGATGATGATGATGATGAAGATGAATGATGATGATGATGGAATAATGGAGCTCAGGTTGGTTCACTTTTCCCAGAAGCCCACAGTATGTTGCCTGCTTGCTCTGTCTACTCTTGTTCCTTTAACTTTATTACAAATACGGATGGAAGTATTGTCCTTCATTAGTGACTCACTTCTTCAGTCTGAGAGATACTTGACGTAAAACCTGTCTCCTCTCGCTCGTCCTCTTCCTTCAGTCTCTGCTGGCGACCACAACAATAATCCTGCTTTGTCAGTCTCTTTTCGGTCATTTACCGATTTTATTTTAGCTTCGTGACGCACTCATGGCTGAAGCATCTTGCGTCATTGACCAACATGAACCTCTGTCGACCTCAGCTGGAGTTCTCTGTCTGTCCACTCAGCAAATACAGGCCAGAAAAAACTGTAAACATCATCACAATAAACAACCTTATCAACCCTGAGCAGACGCCATCTTCTTTCTGCTCTGGGATGGTAAACTTTTACTCGCCGGCCGGTTCATGTTTGCTTCATAAAAGGCTCTTTGCCCGGCGCTGCCTCCGTCCTTGTGTGCTCCGCCGAGCGCACCGTGGCCAGCCGAGTGCACTGGGATCGTGTTGACAAGCGCCGGGCCGCTCGCTGCGAGCATGCTGTCCGAGCAGACTTTATCACAGGAGCAGTGACCTTTCACTACCAGTACCTGCCTCAGCCTCCGTCTCCGCCTTTTCCATGTCGCCGCCTGCGTCTCTGCCTCCATCTGCTCCTCTGTCACTCTCTGTCCTCCCTCCCTTTGTTTTCCTGCTGCTGTCTTCTCTCGTCTTCTTGCTGTTGTTTCTCCCTGACGACTGCCTGAATCTGACTTCCTGTCCGTTAACCTGTCGTCCTTCCATCACACTCATTCATGTCTTTGCTTGTTTGATTGGTTGATTGTTTTTTTATGTATCTGATCTGTAAATCATACATCCAGTTTTTTTTCTGTGTCTTACAAATCAAAATACAAGTCGTAACAAATCACAGCCCAAAAATGAATAAATGAAAATGAAAATGACAATAACAATAACGTGATGAAGGTTAGAGAACGACCTCTTCACCTTTAAAGAAACCAACATGGACTGAAACACTGGTCTCCCTGCTGCCTTGATTTCCCACAATGCAACTCGACCACTCACAGCTCTGTTGAGATTCAGGTACGTTACAGGAGCAGCTGCTTACGTAGCCTCGAACGTCTGACCTGAAGCACAGATGAAGAGCAGAGAACAGAAGCATGATGAGCTCAGAGGCTCCACATCTCCAGCTGTTGTCTTCAGACCAAACCGACATCGACTCAAGTGGCATTACTCGAAGATATTTATCAGATTTCATGCAGCTTCGTCTGGAGCAAGATTTTTACCTCCAAGAACCAAAACTGAAACTGAAAATCAAACACCTGTTGTATTGACAAAATTTAAAAAATTACTAGAAATCCCAAGTTCCTTTAATTGGCTGATTAATTTTGCAAAGTGTCAGATAATGAAAAATGATTAATTATTATATTTAGAGAACATTTTTACCTCATGATAAAAAAAAACAAACCAACACAAATAGCAATTTATATTATTCTGTTTTTCTTTCACGAGAAACCAAAAGGCTTCATACAGTGTTTTCTCATCTGCAGTCCTATGTGCTCCCCAAGACCTGTAAACAGACTTTGATGTGTAAAATCCTGCTGTACTCCTCCTTTAAAAGACCAGATCCTGAGCTTGTGTGAGTCCACTTTAGAAAGCAGATTCTTCACCTGTCTGTCTGTCCTGCTACCTGTCTCTCTCTCTGCCTCAGGTTTTCCACATCTGCTCATCCTACACAGCTTTAATTAACTGAGCACAAGTAGCTTTAATTCCTGTACCAGGGGCCACTTAAATCAAGGAATCTGATTCGTCCTGACGGCACCTTGACCATCAGGATCGGACACAAAGGTCACGTCTCCCGCCCGCCTGCTCCTCCGCCTGCCGCCCGAACCGGAGCGTCGCCAAGGCAACCGCAAGCTGCGAGAGCAACGTCAGGATCAGCTGACACTGATGTGAGATGACAAGACCACCGAGAGAGGAGGAGAGGGTGAACGGAGAGGGAGCAGGAATAATTAAGGAACGGTCTGAGGACACGAGAGAACAGAGCGACGAGAAACACGAACCGATGGAATGAGATGGAAACAATAAAGAGGTTGATACACAGAAGAGGAGAGATGGAAAAATAACGTGGAGCGGTTTCATCACTGTTCAGATCAGTTATTTCTGAAATCACTCCAACACACACACACACACACACACAGATCCATGCAGTCCACTGAGATTATGCAACCGAATGTGTGTTATTCCATCATAATCCTGCCCGGCTGAGTATTAACACTGAAACTTTTATAAGTAGAGTAGAGCAGGTCTAAAGTGTTCTCTCATTCTCTTTCTCATCTCCTTTCTGTTTGGACATCTCACACACACATACACACACACACACACACACACACACACCTGGATAGTTTTCATTTCCAAACTGTTTGAACAAAGTGTCTCTCTCTCTCTCTGTTCCTGCTCGTTTCTATTTTACCACAGTTTAAGCTGTTTTAATTTTAGAATTTATCTTTGGGGGAAAACAGAAATTTATGAATAAAAAATGTGTTCAGTCAGGAAATGTGGTTTGTGTGATGCATGAGTGTTGATCGTCTTTCAGAACCTATAAGACTGATCCACCTCAGTGACCCTGAGAAGGAAGAGCTGCAGAAAATGATGAAAGCTTCCCTGATGAAGAAACAACACAGTAGAACGGAGCTACAACGACTGCAGTCGCAACATTTTCATTCTGATGAATGATCAGAAGAGCCTTCATATTTTCTCTGAAGACGAGCAGACAGCAGTACGCTTTCCAGATCATGTACAGGCCAGGAATCTCTGTGCTTCTCAGTTATGCTGTCTCACACACACACACACACACACACACACACACACACACACACACACACACACACGCACACACACTGACGTCAGTCTGTCAGTCTTGCTGTGTCCCTGGGGTCCATCCAGGAAGAGACAGAAGGCTCAGCAGCCAGAGGTAAAGACCTCCACTGAGCCACCAGTGTGTGTGTGTGTGTGTGTGTTAACAAGAACTTGTGAGTGTGTGAGACAAACACAGAGAGCTTTACTTTCTTTATGCTCATCTTGCTGTGACGCCATGATTTTCTGTGTGTGTGTTCACAGATAAAGGTGTTATATAACCATGTCATGATGGATCACCAGGTAGCCCTGTGTGTGTGTGTGTGTGTGTGCGTGTGTGTGTGTGTGTGTGTGTGTGTGTATCAGTCATGTTGTGGGGGCATAATTATGTTTACACAGTCGCATTGTGGAGACTCGACTTCCTTCTGGGGACAACATGCAGGTTCCCAAAGTAAATCATCATCAGTCAGTCCTGATGTTACATCCTCTTTTTTACTCTCCCTCCTGGTCAACACCTGACATCTACACTCTACATTACCCACAATGCAACTCAACTCAACAGAGATTGACATGACAATGACACAGGTGACGACATCGGAGGATATTTATCACAGTCAAAGCAACTTTTTTTGTGAGATCAGTTTTCATTAAATGCAGATTGAAATATAAAGCAGAATAAAAGAAAACCAACCTTCATGTTCTGTCACACACGCAGTTTTAGGCTGCAGCACTCGAACACACCCACATGCATGTGCACACATACAGATGCACACAGCAGCGACATCTCCACATGTGCACTATTATATAATCATCAGCACAAGCATTAGAAAAAACACACACACACACGCAGAGAAAAGAGAGAAAATAAAGCAGAAGAAAAGAGAGAGAGTGAACTGTTGAGAAACTGTAAATTGTGTTTTCTCTGTGTGTGTGTTTGTGTCTGACGGAGTGTTGAATCATGGGAGGTGAGCAGCACGTGATCTGTGCAGCTGTGTGTGTGTGTGTGTGTGTGTGTGTGTCCCAGTGTGTGTGTGCGTGTGTGTGTCCCAGTGTGTGTGTGTCCCTCTGTGTGTGTGTGTGTGTGTGTGTGTGTGTGTGTGTTTCCCAGTGTGTGTGTGTGTGTGTGGCCCTGTGTGTGTGTGTGTGCGTGTGTGCAAACACAGAGGTGACATTGATTTGTCTTTGAGGAGCCGTTTCCTCCCTCGTGACTCGGTATCTTTATTTCTCACCTCTGGATCTCAAACCTCTGACCTCCTCTCCTCCTCTTTTTATTCCTGCTTCACCTCCATCTCTCATTTCTTCCTCCAGTATCACTGATCTCCAACCAAACCGTCCTTTCTCCTGCCTCAGACCTGTTGTCATCCTCTCCATTTCCTCTCTCACCTCTGTCCCTCATTACTCTGTCCATCCTTATTTCCTCTCATCTCTAATCACAACAAGAGGAATAATCTCATTTAAAGACGAGATGAACAACTTGTTTGAGTCCAAATCAAACAGCTCTTCCTGTGTGTTGAAACCGGAGATGGAGGCAGGACATCCTGTAAAACAGCTGTTTATGGAGGAATGAAGGACTGGGACTGTTCAGAAATGTGAGACCATTGAAGCGATTTGGAATTACATGGACGTTTGTTCACGGTGCTGGTGATGGAGGTGATGTTTTAACTATTAATAACATGATGGTTTGCAAAGCGCTCGTAATGTTAACATCACGGCTCCAGACAGTCCGTGCAGCAACTGTTGGATGGACCGCCCTGAAATCTGCTTCACACCCTCATGTCCCTCAGGACAAACTGTACAAACACGTGTGAACCCTTGACTTTTCCTCTGGTGCCACCATGAGGTCGACGTTTGGTTTGTTACTGAAAAACGTTTTATTGAATTGCCACGAAATGTGATGCTGGTCAACAATGGAAGCTGACTTCTTCAGAAACAGCTTCGTATTAGTTTAATAAGACTTTACACTGAAGTATTTGGGATTTGAAATGAAACTGTCTGGAGTCTCTGTCCTGTTCACCAGTGAGACAGATGGTACACATGGAGCAACTGAAAGACTAAACTCAGGCAGGTTCTATAGATCAGAACACACAGATCAGTAATCAAGAATATGGCATTTGATGTTTCTTGAAACAGTCGAAGGAGGTGCTTGTAAATATCGACCGCTTTCACTTCTCGGTTACTCCGTTTCTTCTCGTTCCTTCTGACCCAGAGACCAAAGAAGAGAAGCATCCGCCTTTCAGCATCTGCAGTGTGTTTCAGAAACACTGTTCCACAAACACACACGTATGTCACAGCATGGGTGTGTGTGTTTGTGCGTGTGTGTGTGTATTGGAAGACGGTAGTTAATGGGCCCGGTCTCACTGAATCCCGATCACATGTTGGGAAAAGTCCCAGGAGGGAGCAGGTTCAATTCCTCATTCCAGCCTTTCATCTGCTTTATCACTTACTGTGTGTGTGTGTGTGTGTGTGTGTGTGTGTGTGTGAGTGAGTGAGTGAGTGTATGTGTGTGTCTGTGTGAGTGTGTGTGTGTGTGTGTGTGTGTGTGTGTGTGAGTGTGTGTGTGTATGTGTGTGTGTGTGTGTGTGTGAGTGTATGTGTGTGTGTGTGTGTGTGTGTGTGTGTGTGTGTGTGTTACAGAGCATCTAAATAATGATTTCGTGGCCATGTGACTGTGAGCTTGTGTTCAGGGGGAAGGGAAGGGAGCGAAGGAAAGGAGTGAAGAGTAATGGGGAAGAAAAATGGAGGGAAATGAGTGAAAAACACAGTAGTGAGCTCAGAAAGTGAAACACGCTCGGAACGGAAATGTGAGAGAGGAAAATTCAGTGGCGACACTAAATCTGAATTATAGGATGTGTGATGAGCAGAGTTATGTATTTGTTTGTTAATTTCCAAAGCCTGGTGTGATTCCAGTGGTGAACATCACGATACACTGCAGTGCTGTTATTGTTTCCTCCTCTGTTTTATGGACGTCTATCAATTTTCCCTTTTATGTGAGTTTTCTGTCAACTCTAAAGCACAAACCTATTTTTCTCCCGATGATAAGATTCAGTCAAATGTTCTCTATGGATGTAGCACTCAACACATGAGGACTGAAATAAGCAAAATGACTCAAACATTTACTATTACATATGTTACTTTTCTCATTTAGTGGAGATCTGGAAAAATGCCTTTTGGAGATTTTTGCTCTTTTCTCCTCCTTCGATCCTCAAAAGGGAACAACGTGAACACAAACATGACGCCTGTGTTATAGCACTGGTCGCGGCCCACGCATCGAATATGTGACATCACCGAGACGCCGTCGCCGGCTATGATGTACGATGGCGGCTGTTTATTTGCGAGAGAGATATTTAAAGAGGCGAGCGGAGCGTGTGAGTGTCTGTTTTCAGTCAGGAGGAGGAGGAGGAGGCGCAGGCACAGATGGAGCAGAGACGACACCAGAGTGTTTGTTTGCTTTCTTTGTCTGTGCCAGGAGCCGTTTTTGGCAGACGTGAAATACTAACAGACTCCATCAGTGCTACACATGCAGCCGGGCGGGCGGAGAGAACGACAGCAGGCACGACGGCCACGAGGTGACTCTTCACCTGGCGTTACCTGCAGCACAGGTGGGCGAGGTCGTGTTCAGGAAGTGGGTTTGTGCTGATGTTAAACAGGTGCATCATCTTAGTTTGGTGCTTGTTGCTAATTAGCTCTGAACACAACGAATGACTGAAGCTCACGGGAAGGTCATTAGTTTTACACAGTGTTTGACCTTTTGACCTGATTCTGGAACGAGTTGATGTCAGAAACAGATCTTTCAGTTGTTCAATTCATCCTTGAGGAAAACGTGAACCTGTGTATCAAATTTTATCTTAATACAATTAAGAAATCTCAAGATATTTCACTCAAAACCACAAAACACGCGCCAACCAAAAGATAACAGTTTTAATTAAATACACATTCCTCAATCAGAATCACTCAGAAATATTTGTATTTTCTGTGATGGAGGTTTTTGAAATTCACTTTACTGTTAATCTCAAGCAATAAGAAGAGATGTTTTGTACCAAATTCACCTGCACAACACGTGAACTCCACATCAGCATTATTCCATAGCAGCGTACAGACAGGTGTGTGTGTGTGTGTGTGTGTGTGTGTGTGTGTGTGTATGTGTCTTGTTCACTTAATGAATGTGTGTACTGTACTGCAGGTACAAAGGGACAGCAGGTCCTGTAGGGGCAGAGGGAACAGACCATCTTGTCAAGGACACAGATGCTGCCCAACTGTTTCACTTACACTGGATCACACACACACACACACACACACACACACACACACACACACACACACACACACACACAGCCAGTTTCCATCACTTCAGAGGACATTACATTGACTTACATTAATTTCCTGGAGAGTAAGCTCAACCTTAAAACCTAAACTAAGATTTAATTTCTCCGCTGTCTCTTCTTCTGTCTCACTATTTCTTTCTTCTCTTCCCACAGACAGCAACCTTGATCAGTATTAATTATTGATTAGAATTAGACCTGACCAACAGCCAGAATAGATCATTATTTGCTCAAAACGAGTGTCTGAAACGTCTGGATTCCTCCTATCTGGATATTTTAATTTAACAGATTTTTTAACTTTCATCAAAGAATGTTGGAAATGTGAACTTCATGTTGACTCATGAAGGATTTCTATTAATACGACCGAGACAACCAGACAAGAGGTCAAGATAATTGACATCTAAGTTGGTTCTGTCTGGTCTTGCTACAGAGATAAGAACGAGCTGCAGTCACATGTTTGCTGCAGAGCACAAAGACTGAGTGTATCTATCCTCCATGTGAAGCAGGTGGGGGAGGTGACTCAGGTGAATTCAATCTAAGGCTGGATGATCAACTGGGGAAAACAGGAACCTGCCTCAGGAGCCCAGGACTCAGGGGGCTCCACCTGAAATGCTCAGGCTGCACTGGTGGAGTCATGATGTAGAAAGAAATGAAAAACAGGAGAAGATAAGATTTCACAGGCAAGATCAAAGATTTGAGAGATAATGAGAGAGCAGGTGAGGGAGGGGGGTCATTGAAGGAGGAGGAGGAGGGGGTTGATGGGAAAATGCAAGGAAGGGATAATGACAAAGATAGGTTTTGTGAGTGTTTTGTTTTGCTGCATCTCATCTCTTCTCCCGGTTCACTCACTTCACTTCATGTCCTTGAGTTTCCCACTGGTCTGATTAGTTTCACCTGTCCCTCGTTAGCGGCCCCTCCCCCGGTGGATTCAGTCTATGTGTCCTGCTCTTTGCCACTTCATCTCAGCACCTTGTGTTTTTTGTGTTGCAGCCATAGACTGTATGAAATATGGACGTAGTGTCCGTGACGTCACCCATAGGTTTCTGTAGAGCAAAAATGAAGCAAATCGTAGTGCGCAGCCATCTTGGTAGCCTACCTCTGGTTACTCCAAATATGGACAAAGAGGTGGAGCGAGGGCGGAGCTGAGGTGGGTCCTATGGGCCGGCTGAATGAACGCTATTGGCTGAAAAAAGCCACTTTATTCGAAATAATCAAACTAGCTACGGCTAATCAGCTAGGTTAAATGCTAAATATCGTTGCTAGCCAGCTAACCCCAAGACGATCTCTTTCCCAAACTCAGTGACAAGAATTAGCCGGGGTGACGCCCTTTAGACCGTCAGTGGCTAGTTGTCAATCCAAGTGGCGCCACTTAGATTGACAGCTATGAATTGTGCATAATAATGTATGCTGTATATTTTAAACAAACGCCTTATAAAAAAATTCGCCCCCCCCCAGAGTTGTCATGGAGTAGAAAAACAGCTTATGAGACTAGAGCTATGTTTTGAACCAGGCTGTAAATATGTTTTTTTCTGTCGTAAAATCGGACATTTTAACATGGGGCTCAAATGTAATTGACTCCCTTCTGCGGCCTGCTCTAGCGGTTATTCGAGGAACTGCAGCTTTTTTGCACTTCCGCATTGGCTTCATTTTTCAGCGCCGGAGGTTGCCGCTTGGTTGCAGCCTTTTCCCAGTGATTTTAGATTTTTACTTTCTTTTGCTGGACCTCTGCTACTGTTTGCCTGCTTTTTCTACATTTGACCTTTGACCTGCTTCACAGTCCTTTAAGCTTTCTCTGCCTTTTTTTAGTGTTAATAAATGCATAAACTGTAAACGTAACGTAAACATGTTTTTGGGAACGTTCTCCCTCAGAGGACGGCCTCTGATTAACAGGACAGAAGAGATGAAAAATATTTCTGCTGGACAAAATTTGTTTTCAAACTTTTTTTCACCTTTTCTGTGTTTTTTTTTGGGGGGGGGGGGGGGGGTTAGAAGATCTTGGATTTTTTTTTTTTTTTTTTTACCTCTTCAGGCCTTTAAATATTATTCAAACCTGAGATCAAATCATTTTCTCTACTTTTAATTGAGACACATGCAACCTATGACAAGGAGAAGGTGATTTCTTTTTTATTTTAAGTGATTTTATTTTTAGTGTTTGACAAGGGTTTTGCAGATGAGCTGAAATATATTTGCACCAGTCCAGTTCAGAGACGCGAGCTGACAAGGGAAGAGGAGTGAGGAAAGGTTGCGAGGACAAATGAGACATAATAAACAGAGGAGAGAGACGCAGAACAGTTTGTGTGTGTAAGCAGCATTACTGTGATCTAGTGTCACTAACAGGACATAAATCTGCAGTATTGGATTCGGCTAAATGTGTTTTCCTCCACACACACACACACACACAGTGAGGAGGCCTGAAGGCTGCACGTCGAATCTGTGTGAAGCATGAAGAGTGCAGGTGGGGCAGCAGATGACTGATGATCCCTGGGAGCTTACAGAGGCTCAGATCCACACCGTTCTGTTGATGTGAGCTTCAGGTGCTCGGTGGGAGCAGAGGACGCTTTCATTCCTCAGTGACGAGTAACAGTTCTGCATTCTTCTATATTTCCATTGTCATTTGAAATCCTGCAGTCGTCCTCAGTCTCTTTCCAGCAGTCACATGATCGTTACCTGCCAGCACACCCGCCCCTCGTTCCCCCAATCAGCCGCTCAGTGAACGTTCCTGCCAACAGAAAACTTCTCTGCCAACTCGTCCGTCCAGCTTTGTTCTAAATTTACTTGCTCATTAATAACTCCTGCCTGTTTTTAGTCAGTCGCAAAACACTTTGATCCAGACTGAAATATCTCAAGAGATTTTGGGATATTTGAGTTTTGTACAGGCGTTTATGGTGGATATTTTCAAAGAACCAAAAAAACCATGAGCTGTGTATTTTTAAATTAAACGACTCATCAACTACTGTTGGAAAAAAAAAATTCTCTTATTTAACTTTTTTTTTTTTATCATATATCATTTTTCTTTATCATCATTTTTTTCTTAAAATTTAAAAATTAAAAAAAAAATAAAGATAAATAAAAAGATTTTTCTCATGACCGTTGGTGTAAACCTTAATGTCAAATTTTGTTTATCATCACACAGATTACTCTCACTTTGATACTAAATAGAGGATTTGTTTTCTGTCTTGACAAATAAAATCCTTCTCCAATATTTGCCTTCTTTTTCAGGAGACAGATTTGAATGAGTACAGTGAAATTACATCATAGCTTTTGGGCGCCTCCCCAAAATTCAAAGCATGTAACAAGTCATCACATGTGCATCCCTGCAAGTTAAAACACGGAGAAATGGGCGACGGATTCAACAAGATTCTCACTTCATGCAGCAAGGATAATGATGAAAAACCTGCCTCTTTAACAATGATGAGTTCTTACAGTGTGTTATGTAAGAGCTGAAGGACACCACAGTCACTCCACTCCTGCTGTATCCTCAGCTCCTTAACGTCAGTGCTTCATCTTTCTGAATATATAAATATCCCCTCCGCGGATGAGGCTCGTCCCCGGGCGGCTGAAACAACGCAGGTGGCTCCGGCTTCGCACCATAAATAGCTCGCAGGCCGCCGTCGTTTGTTTGCGTGACATTTCCATGGTAAAGGTTAGATGTTGCAGATGTTGCAGGATGCATTCCTCTCGTAGCTGCGGCCCGTCGCGCTCCGCTGCTCTGTGTCATCGCCGCCGGTCACACTCGTTATTTCAGCGTGATTTGTGAGACCTGATTCTTGGGACCGGACTCTGAAATCACGGCTCTGTGTGTCCACACTTGGAAGCAGAGCTCACGTCACATAGTTGTTTTAAACAGTGTCTGCATTGTTTCTTCCTGATCACGATCTCTCTGCATCGCTGTTCTGAACATTATGGCTGGACGTCCTCCAGACATGCACAGTTTGGTTCAGACCATTTTTGGCTCTACAGGCCTGATAGTTAATGTGTCCAGGTGTGAGTGGATGAGAAATGTTCTGTTGGAAGAATGTGAGGCTGAAGACTTTGAATCTAAAGGTCCTTACACACCGGGAGCGTTTTTTTCGTGCGATTAAATTTGGATGTCAATTTTTTTCGAACTTGTATCCTGTCAATACAAGCGTTCACATCAGTGACGTTTTCTCGTCCGGCGATATTGCGGCATTTATTTCTTCGCATCAAGGTCGAATTTTCCGAAGTTTCGCATCCTGTGTGTCCACTTCTGACCAATCAGATTGCGTGTTGTTGAGCCATCACATTCACTGGTGTATCCAACATGGCCGACCGGCTGATTGTTTACGTGTCGGAGAGCAGAGTGATTTTTGATTAAAAATAAATAAAAATTGCAAGGATAACGACCTGAAGGACAACTTGTGGAGAGTCGGATCTGGCATATGACGATGGTGTGTGTGATTAAACAGTTTGTTAAACGTCTTTGTTTCATTTATGCTAACTTTAGCTCATAAGCTAACCTGTTCAGATAAAACATTTTTCTTTTTAGAAAGCAAAGGGAGCACCAATTCGCCATCACTTGAGGTTGAAGTAGACTTTTCGTCTATGTATAGTCAGGCGCGTCAAAATTCGCCTCCGAATATTGCGCAATTTCGTGTCGTGTATTCGCGTCGTTCCCGGTGTGTAAGGACCTTCAGACTCTCAGCTTCTTGTTGGTCTCAATTTAAAGCCTGTCTCCAATTATAAGCTCACATGTTAAATTAAGCACAGTGTCAGGACAGGAGCCATGTTAGACTGAAATACTGTTTACATTCATTTAACTCTGGTTGCTTCTGCTTCGTTCTCTCACTGTTAACACTGATACAAACTCAACACTTCCTGCACACATTTCACATTAAAAGCTTACTATATAATTCTGACCTGCTTCAATGCAAAAAGCCAAAACTACTACAACACGAGCCAAAGATGTCACCATCACACTGGCACTGAAGAAGGAACCAGAATTTATTACAGGTCTGTTTTTACTGGATTGTGTTACAATAATTGTACAAGAATTTCTGTCTCTCGCTCAGAGGTTTGACCTTTTTACTTTGTCATTTGTTGCCTCAAAAGCAGCCTTTGCTTTTCTACAAAGACTCGTTTCACCTGTGACCTGGACTTAAAGTCTGTGTATGTGTCTGTTTAAATGACTGTAACTCACCACCCATGAGGCTTTGCAGATGTTTTTTTACCATGTGCTAAAATCAAGAAAAGGCCTCAGTCTGTGTGAAGTGCTTCGATATTTTGATCATGAGTTTGGAAAAGCAGCTCTGTCCCATCTTCTGATTATGATCTAGTGTTGTTTGCAGAGGAAGTTCGGCCTCACTCAAGTCCAAATCAGTTAGTTCATCTGTGTGTAGTTACAGATTATTGAATGTCAAACCTCAAGTACTTGGTTGTTCTGTCTGAAGTGAAGCAGTGTCGCTTCCTTTTAGAGCTTTTCAACCTAGTTTGGAGAGAAACTGGGGCGCGGCCTCAGACAGACAGTTTATATAGAAACTGGAAACTAGAGCTCAGACTCACAATTATCACTTCCTCTCTCTCTCTCTCTCTCTCTCTCTCTCTCTCTCTCTCTCTCTCTTTCTCCATTTTCTCCCATCTGGTCCATCAGTTCTTCACCATCATCAGAGTGGCATAAAATACACAGACCATTATATGTACTGCTTTGGCTTAAATAAAACAATCTAATTTGATACTTATTTAATTAAAAGTTGATTAATATGCATCAGAAATATTAAAATATCAGCTGATTGAATCTGACACTCCTAATTTTTTTTTACCAGTTTCTTGGTCCAAATACTAAAGGTCCTAGATATTAATAAATGTCTCAGAGAATGTGACTCCTACAATTAGGGATGAGCGAGTACACCACTATCTGTATCTGTATCTGTTCAACCATCTATATTATCTGTATCTGTACTCGAAGTGGGCGGGGCCTGGACCAGAAGTGGAAGCGGAAATGGGTGTGGCTTAAAACTGTACATTATTTTAAGTCTGAAATTGATATGGATTGATCAGCAGTTGCTGATCTACTGTATTCAAAACATACATACAGTATATAAAGCTTAATTTGTAATATTTATATTTATTTTTATGAACTGTGAGAAAGTTTCAGATACTGCATGCAGCCATGTACAATAAAAATATGAATACAGGCTACTTTGTATGTTCAGCTATATGTGTGTATATGGACTGTTTATTTTTCAATGATCTGTGTGAACTTCATGATTCATGCAAACATCCAGTGATGGCAAACAGGGAAATAATATGTCAGCTTTGTTCACTGTATTCTTCTCAAAAGCACCGCGTTAAGTACGAGCAAAGTTTTCCTACCGATTTATATCACCGTCTAAACTAAGAGCAAGCAGACTGTAAAAAAAAACAAACAAACAAAACAAAAATGACCGGACTGGAGGCAGTGACCGACGCGACACGAGCCGTTTTCACTCAGCTCTGTCTTGTCAAATGCACCGCATACGTTATGAGAGACGTGTCTGTGTAGGAAGGGGCGGGCGCTGAGTGTGACTGGCCAATCACAGAGCGCGAAGACAGTCAGTTACACAATGAGGATTTTCCTTTAGCACGATATTGACAGGTTTTATTCGTATCATACTTGTATTCGTCAAAAATGCTTTATCCGTACCGGATAGTCATCTGAAACGAGTATCCGGCTCATCCCTACCTACAATTAACATGACCAGAACTTTTTCTGGATCATCTACAGACTTAGAGCCAAATTTGAAATCATACATTTTTAAACTTGTGTCTTTAAGTTCAATTTTCACATAGATGTACTTTATTTGTCCCAAACTGGGAAATTCTTTCCTGGTAAAGAATGTAAATGTCACTTGGGTTGACCTTGTGAAAAGGTCATAAGCTGCTTTACCTTTTAACAAAGTGTTGTATTTTTTATCCTCCATATCCATCAAATTAATTTCATTTCACCGACATGTTAGAGGAGCTCAAATCCATTTCTCTGTTATTACTGATTATTGATTCATCAGGTCAAGATGCTGTTCCCTGGAAAGCAGCGGTAAGTGCCTGCAACCAATCAGCATCACTGAAACCCACACACACAAACACACACACACACACACACACACACACACCGTCAGTCTTCAGATGATTGTCCCACTCCTCCATCTGCTCCTCCTCTCCAGGAGCTCATTGTGTTTTCTGCTGAGTCAACAGGACGTCAGCTCCGTATCCTTCCATCGCTCGTCCCCGCAGATTTCCCAGAAGGCCCCTGACACCGTTCCGAGATTAAGAAGCTCTACCATGGGAGATCTGGCCACCCTGAGGGAGAAGTGGTGACGTGCACACAGCCACAGTGATTATTGCTTTTCTTTCTTCCTCTCTCAGAGATGCTCTCCACACACTCCTCACAAGGAGGATCAACATCAGGACCAGATCTTTAGAATCTCTTATCTCCCTCTCTCTCAGTCTTTAGTGTCTGTCTAATTTAATGCATGCAATTCAATTTTTTTTTCTTGATTAATCTATTGTTTTTTTTCACTTGATTGTTTATTCTATTAAATGTAAGGAAACATGTCATTCTTCCTGAGCCAATGTCCCTAAATGTCTTTTTTTGTCTCACTTACATCCAAAACCAAAAGAGATGAAATTCACAGATGTATGAGACAAAGGCAGAGCAGCAAATCCTCACATTGGATAAGTTAGGACTCAAGAAAGTTTGGGACTTATTGCTTCACCAGGGACTTGATTTGATTGATTAATTGACTGATTCTTTCAGTCCAATTAAAAACCTTTTTAAAGGCTGTCAATACAAAGGATCTGAGAGTCCTGGATCTCACATCTCCCTCTTTATTCCATGGATCCATGCTGAGTCTTTGGTCGTCCTTCGGGAATATAAATCTTTGACAGTCTGTCTATCCCTGAGTCTGAGATGTGCTCAAGACCTTCTGCTCTTCCTGCAACACACAGACATGTCCTGATGTCATCAAGGTGAAAGTTGACATTTGATATATTTGCATTAACACTGATACAGACTTTGTCCACAAGAAGATATTTGTTGTTTCAATCATTTGTTGTTGTAACATTTTTATTTATTAGAATGAAATTTGAGTATATTTTCAACATATACAACTGGTTCTATTGGATTTCTTTTTCAGGTCCAGCTGGTCTGATCTGGTGCTTGTGCAAGGATGGTACCAAAAACACACACACACACGCACAATTTAACATTTCCAACAAAATAAAATTATTTCATTTGAAGCCTTTGTCTTTTTATAGCCTGTCTTGAAGCTTGTCGTCTGAAAAAGTTCCGCTGCACGTGTCTCATTGTGAATTTGGCCCACCGATATCATGTCTGTGTCATTTGTGTTATTTTGAGAAAAACACACACACACACACACACAGTGCTGTGACAACCACCGTCTGTGAGTTCTTGAATATCCTGTCCTGCTTCTGTCTGCAGCCAGGCCCAAAATAAACTGGAACCTGCTGCTTGTTTGACTCAATTAACAGAAGAAGAAATCTTAATTGCGACAGAAGACACATTTATACATGTTATCAAATACAACAGATTATACATATATGACGGTAAACGTCCGCTCACGTCACCTGTAAACAGGTTTTAGAGGCAGGTAAACACTGACAGCCGGCTGTGTGAGGAGTTCATGATGCACACAGACATACACACTTCCACACCTTGAGTCATCAAAGGAGCATCCAAAACACAACAGGAATAGCACTAATCCCCTGTTCTCCGTGCTCTATAAATAACTGTTCTGTTCTCGTTAATCTGAGGAAGCAAGCGGGAGCCATGAAAACAGAGACAGGCTGCTCGGAGGACAGTTCCCGCCTCGCTGGAGCTTCTGCTCATTTCCTGAATTCTTTAACATCAGCCACTGTGTTCACATCCACAGTGCTATCACAGATACACTGTGGTTGTTGGAGCATGTGGGCATGTGAACATCACGTCCCATTGGATCATCATTTCGATAAACCTGAATATGATGGAATACGATCAGGTCGAAATCCGGATTCTGTGACATCAGAGCTTCTGATCATTGTCACGTTCGCTGACATCAATTACATGAATGATTGATCCTTGCTGAAGGAGCTGGAACGTGAACCTACTCATGGGCAGGTGCTTTTCATCAAGTCGAAAAGAGTCATGTGTATTTTTATTGGGCAACACTTTTAAACTTGCTTACGAAGTAGAGGAGCAGGTCGTCTGATGAAGCAATTTACTGACAGCGATTATGTAAATGATCAAGTCTCACAAATCTGCTCATGAGCAGGTTCAGCTGAAAGAGGCATATGTGTGTTTAGTGTTTAGTCTAAATCAAGCGGCAACCTCCGGCGCTGAAAAATGAAGCCAATGCGGAAGTGCAAAAAAGCTGCAGTTCCTCAAATAACCGCTAGAGCAGGACGCAGAAGGGAGTCAATTACATTTGAGCCCCATGTTAAAATGTCTGATTTTACGACAGAAAAAAACATATTTACAGCCTGGTTCAAAACATGGCTCTAGTCTCATAAGCTGTTTTTCTACTCCATGACAACTCTGGGGGGGGCGAATTTTTTTATAAGGCATTGGTTTAAAATATACAAAATACATCATTATGCACAATTCATAGCTGTCAATCTAAGTGGCACCATTTTGATTGACAACTAGCCACTGACGGTCTAAAGGGCGTCACCCCGGCTAATTCTAGTCACTAAGTTTGGGAAAGAGATCGTCGTGGGGTTAGCCGCCTAGCAACAATATTTAGCATTTAACCTAGCTGGTTAGCCGTAGCTAGTTTGAATATTTCGAAAAAAGCGGCTTTTTTCAGCCAATAGCGTTCATTCAGCCTGCCCATAGGACCCGCCTCAGCTCCGCCCTCGCTCCACCTCTTTGTCCATATTTGGAGTAACCGGAGGTAGGCTACCAAGATGGCTGCGCACTACGATTTGCTTCATTTTTGCTCTTCAGAAACCTATGGGTGACGTCACCGACACCACGTCCATATTTTATACAGTCTATGGTCTAAATATGTAGAATTTTGACATTCAAATTTTGTCTCAGTCGTGCCGACCTTTGAGAGCAAAAGAAAGGAAGATGCTTCGTTCATGTCATATCATGATTTGACAGCATAATAATCAAACATCTCAGTTGAACCATTCACATTAGTTAGAGCTGTAAATCTGAGCCAGAGATACTATAGATGATCTATCTCACACTTGGTGAAGAACTACAGAAGTGTCAACAAAGCTGTGAAGAAATGTCTGCAATGCTTCAATATCTGGTATCAACAGCTAAATATAATCAAACACAACTGATTCAGCTCATTTAAAAGGAGCTATACATTACACAGGTTGTTTGTTTCTGGATTCATTGATTAAAATCATCACTCAAATATATAACACAGTAAGTGTAAATGAGAAGATGTCAGTGCTGCACATGTACTTCTATTCAACCTCCTCTGTCGGAGAGTAAGAAGAACGGAAGACACATGGTTCACAGACAGTTTGAGACAGAAGCCAATGGTTCAAAAACATCTTTTAATATACACACACCTGCTTAGAATGAACATGTAGTGTGGAACTGGGAGACAGTTTAATGCCGTTGTCTCATGTTTAACATCATGAAAGATCTTGAATGTCTTTCTCTCAAACACACACACAGATGCAGAAAATCTGTACATATACTGTAAACACAGAAAACACAGGCAAGCTCTCTCCTCTCTCTCTCTCTCTCCCTCTCTCTCTCTCTCTGAGTGACTGATAGTGCTGACAAATGTCTGGGATGAGGAATTGAACCTGCACTCTCCAGGGATTTTCCCAACATGCGATTGAGATTCAATCTGCAGCACAGAGACCAGGGACCATTAACCAGCATGTTGGCAACATGCACACACACACACACACACACACACACACACACACACACACACACACACACACACACATATACAGATGCATTCCTGTATCACTGTTTTCTGATTACTCTCTGCTTTCTATCTAGTTATGTTTAGTCATAATAAGAATCGGAATGATGCTGTGTGATATTTGTTTCTATTATAACATTTTGTGTTTGTAATTTCTGCTTTGTAGTCTTGTGTTCATGCAGACCCATTCTGTGTAGATAAAAGATGGATTAACAAACTGACGTCCTGCTCTCTGTGTCTTCCTGTCTTGTCTCTCTAAAGTCCACCCGTCCTTCTCTTCCTGTCTCCACCTTCCTCTTGTTCCGGTTCTCCTTATTTTCCAAAGCTGTCACCTTCGAAACCGAACGGCTGGGCAGAGAAACTGTGACGCCATCGATTTTCAGTAGATCTTTCTCCTGCTTGGAGCCCACAGCAAGACTTGAGTTATAGGACTTCATAACATATTGATTAAAACTCTGTCAGATTGATTGAGGACCGCAGAGACGGGACCCTCGCGTCTCGGCGGGGCAGCTCTCACTCACTCTCCTGCATGTTCAGAGGCAGCGTGAGGCCTGAACACAGTCAACCTCTGGAGGATCATGTGCCTCTGTGCTGTTTACTGTTTTAGTGTAACTTCCTCAACACTGATGATCCACCTGTGGGTTCATCATTACAAATATTCACCACATTAAAATTACAGAAGTGCAAAGACGTCAAAATGAATCACAGGGAAATTAGTGAAAGGGTGCACATGTTGGGCAATACTGGAAGAAACTATAGATACAATAAGATAAGATATAAGATGAGATAAGATATTCCTTTATTCATCCCTTAGTGGGGAAATTCACGTTGTCCAGCAGCAAAGACGAAAGAGCAGTAAATAGTAATAGACAATAAACAATATAACCAGAGAGGTTTAGAAAAAGTATCTACAACTTAGCTGTCATTAAAAGTATTAACAATTGTACCAAAAGAAATACAATAACTATTAACACTTTAAACAGGTAAAAAAAAAAAGTATTAATGATTGTACACAAGGCTTTTTACAAGATTTTATACAACATATATATGAAAATGTCAACAAGTATATAAACCATGGACAGGAAAATTAAAATGAATGAAAATCACAATATTGTTAATACTTTTCAGTTAGAATGACTGATAAGACGACAAAGCCAGGTCACCTTGACAGCTAAATTAAGATATTAATCAATACTCTCTGATAGATAAGAGCTAGAATAAACACCAATGAATGATCATGTTTTGAGTGAGACTAGTAGTTCCAGTGGGACATTATCAGTGAGAATGATTCATCTAAACTAACCTGTCTTAATCACATAGAAAGACTGTTTTTAATGAACATTTCAATTTGTCATAAATTTAAAATTGAAAAGAAAAATTGAGCAAAAATAAGGCAAAGCTGTGTATTTTCTTTTTTTATTATCTTGTACTTGTTCAGACTTGTTCTCTTTGTCTTGTGAGCACAGAAAGACTTGTTAACATGTAGAATGATATTTTTTCATACAGGAGTGGCTTTGAGACGTCTTCTTCAGTGTGAGATTGAGAGGGATGTGAGCTGTTGGCAGCCTTTTATAATGTTAACCAAACATGGAAAATGATGTTATTTCCCCAGATCATTCAGCACCAGAGCTCCTCTCTGCTCCTTCATTCACTCTGTTCACTCACTGAATGCTTCTGTCGCTGATGACTCAAGTACTTAAATGACCTGAAAAGTGCCAGGAGAGAAAGAAAACCCAAGCAGCCATCTTTATTTCATGTCTCAAATTTCACCTGAAGACTTCAGGTCTTCATCAGAAAAACACACTCTCACACACACACACGTGCTATGTGAAATGTCAGACACACAGAACAGAGTCATTGCAGAATGAGATTTCTGCCATTTGACTAAATTAAACCTAAACCTGACATTTCTTAAACTTCACTGTAGATCACTGTCGGAGGAGGTGGAATCACCTGGATCATTTGTCCCCTCAAGTCACTCTGTCAACTGTCTAATGCCACTGACTGAAGGTTCCAAAACTTTTATTTGTCATGTACAAAACCTCTTAAACCTCCTGAAACCTCTTGAAGGATTTCTGAGGAGCAACTCATTGTTGAAGACCACAGCCTTGAGCAGTCCTCAGTACAAATCTCCCCAAAGGTTGAAATGAAAATGTGGTTGCTGTTAAATATGTTTCATAACATAAATATGATTCATAAAACCTTCCCGGACAAAATAGCAACATGTTTAAGGACAGGAAGTTCTTTTTTTCCAATAGACTGTTGATGAATAAATTCAGACCAATCGTTCCAAAATGGATGTAGAACATGTTGAGATTAAACTCTTCCTGCCGAGGACGATGATGATCTAAATTTAAAACACTTCTAGGTCACAGCAAACTGGTTACGCCGTCAGAGAGAGAAATGGCAACAGAACATGTTTTAACATCTGTAGGTTTCGTGACAAAAGGGACAATACAAAGACATGGTTAATTCTCCAAATGTCTTCTGCTGCTGAATGAACAGTCTGTCGTGGTTTTGATCCTCTTGTGTTTTGTTGGTTTATTTTCAGTGCATTTTCCATCCAGCCTCAGCACTCACCTACCAGCCTTCAGCCACTGAAGCAGCTCCTCACCTGGACTCCTTAGATTGTCGCCCTTTTCTCTTTTTTTCTGTAAGTCCTGGAGTTATTTGTGTTTGAATAAATCCTTTTGCCTCAGCCCCCCTTGTCTGTTGTTTTGCTCTTGGGTCCAGAAAAAACCGAACCCGTGACACAGTCAGGTTGTGAAGGAATGACATTGATGCAAAGAAACTGATCCGTCAGCTCTGAACAGTCCATAAAGTTTAAGAATATATGTACAAACAGAGATGATGCATTAATCCAGCCGCAGATGTGAAATAACTGAGTACAGAAAAACAAATGGAACAGAGCAACTATAAAAATCTTTATCTTTATTTTCTCCTGTTAAAGGTTTCTTTTACCAAATGGGCTGTGCACTTTTATAAAATATTCTCTATGTTTAATTTCCTTATTTTATTTGTCTCATTGTTACATTTGTAGTTTTGAAATGATCAGTTTTGATTTGCTCATGTAAAGCACCAAGTTACTTTGTTGAGAGAGGGGCTGTGTAAAGTATAATACAATAAAAGAAGAAGAGTGTATGTTCACAAGCATTGCAAATAGCATAAATCTAAGTAATTTAGGATATAAGTCTAACAATATTTTAACTGTATAATGTAACCAACTAATAAGCTCTAACAGTGGGAACCTGCAGGAGCCTCCACAGAGCATAGTGAGCCACACTAAATCTAAAAGCAGGCTTTACTGCCATCTAGTGGCTGTGACCGTGAGGTACAACACAGCCGCTCTTTGTACTACTTGGTTTAGACTCCAGACTTGTCAGAGGAAATATAAGTACTGAGCATGTCTCCTTTTTTAAATTATGAATCTTTATATCTTTAACTTTGTCTCATCACAAAATTGTTTTTACCTTCCACTGTTTCGCTTTTTATTTTTCATTCTCTGACTCCCATTTATCCTAAATCTCACCCACTTATATGATGCTCAGGGGCATCCAGCATGCACTGGGCAGGAGGTCGGCTCCGGCAAGGTCAGGTCACCAGATTATGATGTAGCTTCAGTGTGAAAAAATGTCCACACATAATATAAGCAATAATGTGAGACAAAGTGATTCACACTTTGAGAAATCTTACCTTATCTGCCCCCTGCAGATATTTCCCCACATCTTTCCACTGCACAGAGAATTGCTGTATTATGTGTGTGCAGTAGAATAAATACAAATACATGAACTCTGAGGAAAACAAACCTCTGTACGTTGTCTCCTACACGCGGGCTGTGTTCAGGAACAGCCGCCTGCTACTGAACAAACATCACTAGAAGCCACAAAATCAACACGTCGGCAGTGCAAATACTGGAGCAGATCAAGGAAACACAAAAGAGGAACCCTGCAGCAAAAATAACAGAAATGCACACATGAAGAGTTTGAAGTTCTGTGATGCAGCCAACACGAAGGTTCCTGCACTCAGATGGTTTCCACTGACAGTTAAGAAATGCAGATGTATGAAATGGTTTTTATTGAGATTATTTGTTTAGACAAACTAAAAAAATCTTTATGATTTTTTATTCATCTGTCAATTTGTATTATTTTCATAGCACATACCACAGCTGCACTCATTCTATGGTATTCTACTATTCATTGTTTTATCCAAAACATACAAGCTCCATAATGTTTGGTCATTTCTATATATTTATTCATCTCTATTTACTGCATGCACTTTTCTACACAGACAGACAGATAGATCTCTACATACATTCCTTCCCCGTTCTTCAGTCAGGAATATGTGGAGCTTTAATAATGTATTTTACTGGAGGCGTCTGCATCTAAATCACGGAGGAATCGACCGAACACTTCACTCATGCTGCAGCTCAGGTCAAATATCTACACATTTATTCATTTGTGATGTTTTATTAAGTTTTCAGGCACCAATATGCATGGTTACGAAAAAATGGACCCCTGGACATAAACATGTAAAAGACCCCCCACCCCTCCAACACAGGAGCCAGAGCCCAGACTGACAGAGACACTCTCTATGGTTGTTTTAAAAACCGTCTCTTTTCGTCTCTTTGTTGTCATTTTCTTTTGACTCTCTTTTTGTGGCCATTTTGCAGCCACTTATAGATGTTAAGCATCTCTTTGTAGTTGCCTCGTGTCTCTTTGTAGTTTTGATCATCTTAGTAGCTGTTTTCCATCTTTTTTTAAAAATCAGTTTGTGTCTCTTTGTTCATTTTTCACCTTCCTGTCGTTGTTTTAGTTTTGTCATCTTTTTGTAGTTGTTTGGTGCCTCTTTGCATCACTTGTTGTTTTGAGTCTCTGTGATGTCATTTTGTGTCTCTTTTTGCATCTTTTTGTAGCCATCTTCTGTCTATGACCTTTCAGTGTCTTTGCATAGTCATTTCGCAGGTGTTTGTAATTGTCCTCATCATACAGAGGCTCTGGGTCTTTTCCAGGGGGTCAGTTCAGGAATCCCTTCGTGCACATACAAACACAATCTAAATGTTCACATGTGAGTACACTCGTTCACTGGTCTGTACAGTATTAACAGATCTGTACCTCTCTCACACACAGCAAGAACAAAAGGAGCAGATAATCTGGATCAGTCCAGCTACACTTTCATTCTACTTTCAATCAGTAACTTCTGACGTCACTGACTGATTGGATTTATTGATTGATATTGATTGACAATTTCCTGGTTGCTTGATCACTTTAGCTGATTCATTTCAGATTCACGTCAACACACTTTCACTGTCTTGTTTTTCTTTCTAGCTTGATCAAATAATTATTTGATTAATATTATGGGTCATTATCTGATTTTTCTTATTTGCTGTTGTTTTAGTCGACCAACTAACTGACAGATACTTGGATTGATGGATATTGTTACTGGATGGATTTGCACTGAATCTGATCGATGATTACTCTGATCATCAATCTGCCCTAAAGACTGAAGTAAAATGAAGATATGTTATTCCTTTATTAATCCCACAATGGGGAAATTTGCAAATCAAAATAGTGAAAAATATATTTTTCCAGATGAAACAATAAAATAATTCTGTATTTCTTGTGTTCCTTGTACTACCCTTTAGTACGATTGTTCATCATTTCTTCCCACACACGTCTATGTAAGGTTTTGCTCTGTTCTTAATTGGATCACTGTTTGATTGTGTGTTTGTTGTTGTATCTGTTTACCTCATATATTAACATTTATTTCTGTTGTTATTGCTGTTTTTGGGTTTATGGTATGTAAAGCACTTTGTAAACATTGTATTTAGAAAAGGGCTATGATAATACTTTTTTATTAGTAGCAATACCAGTGTGAAATATAACATATTTTCAATTGAATACAGCACAAAGACAATGTATTTAATGTCTGACCTTGTCAACTTCATTGATTTTTGTAAATATCTGCTCATTCTGAATTTGATGGCAGCAGCATGATTCAAACAAGTTGGGACAGGAGCAACAACACTGTGAAAGTTGTGGACCCAGGAACACTTTGTAAAACTGTTGTCAGAAAACAGTTTATTTGCAAATGACTGCATTGTATTTTTATTCATTTTTTACACAGACCCTAGAGTTTTATATCAGAACAGTGAATTACTGAACATGAGATTTCAGACAGTTTTAATCTTGTCATGTCTGTTGGAGTGTCTTTTTTAATGTTTAGCATCACTGAAATTCACAGATTAATCAGAATAAAATATATAGAAATGTACAAACACACATGCTCGTTATAAAACGTGAACACCTGAACACCACAGTGCCACACACACACACATACACGACACCAGCGGCCTCGTGGAGACAGTTGCCGTGGCGACCGGCTCACGTCATCCCGTCGCGGTTGCCATGGTCCTGCTGACGTCAAAGCCCCTCGCAAGATGCTCAGGAAACCCCCTGGCGCGGTCACCATGGATACTGGCGGGGGGAGGGGTGGGGTTTAGAGGAAGCGGAAGTGTCAGAGCAGGCGGAAGTGGTACTGCCCTGAATACCCTGAGCAGCGAGCGGAGGACGGCTTGACAAACTCCCATCGTTCAGAGACTAAAATCGGGATTCCTAGTACGCTCTAAATGTGAGTCTACCTGCTTATCTGTCGATGATTGTGTTACGGGCGGGATGGGGAGGGTGTTTCGGGGGGACGAGCGGCCCCAGCGGTGGCCCCGATCCCTGCCGCTGCGGCGGAAGGTGCCTATTGTGGTCAGGGGCTGGGTGTGAGGATTTAGGCCGACACTTGTGGCCAAACGGTAAGAAATAAGCCACAAAACACCTGCCGAGATGTTGCATGTGCTCGTCGTGGTGTCGACTGTGCCGTAGGTGCTTGATTCGCGGAGGCCCGGACTCCGGTCGGTGCCATGCGCGGTGCGCGGCGGCCGTGTGGGGGAGAAGCAGCGCCCGTGTCTGGCCATTTTGACAGCTTAGCAGCCGCGGACAGGCCGTGGTGAGAGCAGCCCGGACATTTTAGCAGCCAGTGCTAAGCAGATAGCTCGGCGGATGACACAGGGCTCGGCCTGAAGCGGAGCCACGCCGACATATTTGGCCTCATTATTCGCACAGCAACGTGATCGACGATGCTTTTAGCTCCGATGCGTTATGGCGTAATGGTAGTGAGGCGACATTGATGCTAACACACCCTCCCCGTTTCCCGGGAGTTTCCCCTCCAAAAAAATTAACACTGTTCCTTCGGTGTAATTTAGCGACTAGAAAACAGTCGTGAAACGGAGCCGAAGCCGTATTTAACCCTGCGTTTGTCCCACTCGGCTCCGTGTGTGCATCCGCCGGATCGCCGACCAGATTGAAGTGGGTCAGCTCCCGTTAGCAGCTAAGCTAACAGTTGAAAGCAGTGGCCGTTCAGCTAGCATGCTAGCTGGCGGGTAATCTATCTCTCCATCTTAAAATTCCGCAGGGGAATGCGACAAGGAGGGCGTAGCTGTTAGCAGGCCGACCAAACGCCCAAACCCTCGTATTCTTGGCCTGGAGTCAGATTTTTGAGCGCTGGTGTCAAAATGTTCCCCGGGAGCTGCATTTTTACTAAAAAAATGTGTTCCCTGTAACTCGGCTGGACGAAGACGAGGTTTCCATTTTTAAGCCCGTTAACATTAATAGTTAGCTCGGTGGATAACAGCGATGCTAATGTTGAGTTTGTCGCTGACGGGCCACATGATTGAATCTGACCGAGGAGGCCAACATGGATCAATTTTAGGCGACGTGCAGGTCGCTGCTGCGGCTAACTAACGCCTCGTTAATGCGCATGTAAATCGTGCATTTTAGCTAAATGCTAACTCGATGATGCTAAAATGAAACAGATTAGCTCGGTTGTTGAAGCGACACATGCGGGATAAAGATTCACTTTCTATTCTGGTTTGATGAAAAACAGCACTATTTCCCTTTGTTTTACCTTCTGTATGTTTTCCTGTCTGCTTATTTAATAATCCGTCAAATTCATTGTTTTATTAAAAAACGTGATTGAAAACGTCAAAGGTATCCAATAAAAATATCATTTTTACATAGCAATTTAGGTAAAGGTGACAGTATAATATAAACCAACAGAATTAAGGACAAGATGAGGAAAAAATACATGTAATAGGAAGTGTTTCTAGGCAAAGTTAAAGCCATCAAATTAAAGCCACCCCTCCTATAATGTTCAACATATTTTTTTATAAGCATTGTTTCCATACAAAATATCTTGACACTTTCTTAATGATTTTATTATCGTATTGTCAAGAGTGTGAAAAAAATGGGTGGATTTTGGAAATGCACAAGTACCTTTAAAATGTAATGAAATTAATTGTGCAATTAAAACTGGCACATAAAATCCCTCACATCTCCAAACAGAATCTGTTAGTGCAGTAGGGCTGCAGATAAAGATTACCTTCATTACCAATTAATTATTTTCTTGATTAATAGATTAATAATTGGGTCTATTGGGTCCTTTCTATTCTGCTATCCTCTTAGCTGCTGCACACTGTTCTCCCTGCCATGGTACTAATAAAGGAATATCTTATAGAATGTTCAAAAACAGCATTAAGTGCCTGCACTAATTTCACAGAGCCTAATTTGATGTACCGCACGTTTTGTCCAGCACCGGCCAAATATTTAGATATTTAGTATACTATCATTTGAGGCATGGGAAACTAGCAAATGTTCAACTGTTGGGTATTTTTGTTTGAAAAATGACTAATTGGTTATCAAAAACTCAAAAAAATAAATGAATTTACTGACTAAATTCTAACTTATATCAAGAGGTTAGAAACTTAAATTGCTAGTTTAGTAAATTATATTATTACTACTTATTTTAGAGATATAAAATCCACAAGCATCACCTTTTACGTAATGATTATTATAGTGGGTTTGGCTTTTCAATACAGAATCAAGATTATATCAAAATATCTAATGTGACTGAAAGGTGAAACTGACCATGATGCTGATATTGGTGATTTGACCAACACAAAATCTCAACCTCAACACTTATGAGTTTCGAGGGACCTCCGGTTTCTCCTCAATGACTCTCGTGATAATGGAGGAAGTGGGTGTCTGAATTTCTAATGATCCCATTCACTAATGGGTTCACCATTTTGTTTTTCGGTAAACGAATGCAACTGCACAGATAATTGATTTTATGATTCAGCCTTTGAATCAGTACTGGAAATGTGCCATTGGTGCACACCCAGCTGAGAGGCTAATAATTATTCTGCAGACCATAGAAAATGTATAAGAGGATCAAACTTTGAAGGACAAATGTTTTGGATTTGTCTCCTGCCATCTTTTCATCCAGGTGTGAGGTCTGTGTTTATGCTGTTGCTTCACACTCAACCATTTGTTTTCCAACTCGCTCTCATATTAGATAAATATTATAAATTACATCGAGAAAATGTGGTTAAAGTCGAGATGTCACTTAATACCATAAAGTATTTGATAATCACATCAAGTCAATGCAGATTTTTTTCAACCACCTCTCAAAACATTGGATTACATTCTCATCTTAACATAAGATAAATCCAGGTTCCACAGCTTCTGTATAAATGCGACATCAAAATATGTCTTTATGAAAAATTTAAATTAAAAAGTTAAATTTATAAATTTGAATTTGATATATTTATAAGAAATTGAAAAATACATTTGTCTTCAAGTGACTAGCTCACAAATATGAACAACAAATTGACTGAGCAATTTTTTTGCACATGCGGAAAAATACTGCACACTTACCTGACCCCATGAATTCAATGGAAGATAACATCTGAGCAACAATTCAACCACGTCTTTTGAATTTCATGATGGGAATGCTGACAATAAGTGCCATCTGTTGGTGCTGAGATAAATTTCATGATGTGTATTTACATATAATATAACCAGTATTCTCCAAAACAGAACCAAAAAAAAATATTAAACTGATTATTTTGAGTAAATGTTCTATAAAGGTTTGGCATAAGATGCTTCTATTTAGCTTTTATTTGGATTTTAATACTATTTTGTTTTTGTTTTGTTTTTTCTTTTCAGTTTACCAATTTTATTGAAAATTGATTTGAATGTTTTACTTTGGGTTTGATGATCTGTGTTCTCATTGTCTCTCTTGTTTGTCTTCTTGCATTCACCCTTCTCTCACTGCCATAAATCTCAAACTTGGACTCATCAGTAAATAGGACTTTTTCCAGTTGTTCACTGTGAAAAGCTGGTATTTCTTAGCCCACCTCAAGTGTTTGGTCCTGTTTCCCCTCCTCAGAAGAGGTTTAGAAACTTGTCCTCTGAGACACTACAAGCCTTCTTTTGACGGATCCTTTGCTGATTGGAGTCTTGCGTTTTTTATTTAGCAAATTCTGGACCTGCGATCAAGCTGCTTTTGTGCTGCTCTGGTCTTTTTAGAGAACCGTGATTTAGGAGATTTATTTTCAAGCAAGAGAATGTTTCAAACAAAAAGCCAAATCCACACAGGAATGGCTTAAAACAAATATTAATGTCCTGGAGTGGTTACGTTATACCTCAGTCCAATCAAGAATTTGTGGCAGGACTTGAAAATGTACTCTGCAATCCCCATGAAACACGACAGAGCTGGAGCAGTTTTACAAGGAACAACAAAGAATGTGTAGAAATGCATACATTCTTTGTATGTATGTATGTTCTGCATGTTATCAGGCTATGTGTAAGGTTAATTCTGTCTACATGTGTAGGATAGTGATGCCAGTTCTATGAGTACATGTGTAAAGCATAACCGTCATCTATTAGCGGTGTGGCAACTTCATAACCAAACTATGACAAAACATCACAGCAGTAAAACTTGGTGAATTAAGTTAAATCAGATCAGTACATGTAAATTGAGAATTAAGCAGCCCTGTGCTTCGTCCTGTGCACTGTTACGCTATGCTATCCCCAGTTAATGTTATCAAGGGTAGCTTTGGTGTGCTGCTGGTTAGCTGCTGATTTTTCAGCTCATGAGCCAGGCTGGGAAGAGTTAGCAGATCAGCACTAACTTGTTTCTCGTGAAGTTGGCTGGCAGGCTTCCTGTTGCAGCTGCTGGCACTAACTAAACTTGTTCACTCTGACGCCATTACAGATAGAGATGGGTGTGTCTGAGGTCTGGTAACAGCCTTCAGGTAAAAGGGTGGAAGCAGAAGAGAACAAAAGAGTGCGGGGGTTTTGTTGGCCTGATGATATCATGGATCGCAGGCCATGTTCAACTTGAATGGTTGCTGAACGCTGCGTCCATGGGCGAAGTTCATACGTAGGTGTAAATTCCTGGGCTGAAACTATTCTAGTTAAATCTAATATCTGCCACTAAAATCTGGAAAAATACCAAATACTATAGTTTTGATTGAAAAATCAGATCTACTTGATAAAAACATGTTGCCTACACTGTAAATGTACTGGTATTGATCACAGCTTACACCTCTTTTTTCTCTCTGTGGGGAATCCCCATCTTCACCTCCTGCTTCCACAGGCAGGTCAGAGGTCAGGTAGCCTCAAGGACACTTGAACACAACAGGATGGGGTTTGAATTTCTCTCTGGTGGAAGGGGGTGACTAAGCTAAGAGCAGGAGGTTGTGATGTGAGGGTAAAGCTGGCTTCTGGTGTGGGTCCATTAACATATTTTACTTGTCATGTAATCTTGTTTAATCTTTAGCGATTCAAATGTATAAATATAGGGATTTACGAGTTATTGAATTAAGGTAAATATGCAAATGTAGAGAGTTAAGGCTGGTTAAAGCTCACTGTGGAGAGTCTATAGTGTGATGTGTAGATATAAAGGAGATGGAGTGAGGCTGTGGCCTACTTAGGCCTACAGATTCATCTGGAGAGTAGAAAGCCCCCGGGGATGAAGTAACTGGGAGCTGCCACTTTGCTGGAATTTAATTAGGTTTTCGACACTGTATAAAGTGCTGTCAGGTCTTTGCTGGTATCTTTTATTTATTACTTTTTTGTGTGTGATATCCAATCAGTGACACTTTATTAGCTTGGGCCAAACTGGTGATGGTGGTTTTGATTTATTGAACAGGTGAGCATCTTTATATGTTTCAGCTTTTACGTGACACAAGCTCAATACTTTTGCTATCCCACAATATTGGTTTTCTCTCTGTTATTTTCTTCCCCTCATGCCGTACTTATATCTCAGTCCCTCATATCTGGCACACCTGTACTTCTCACACTTGTTTTTCTATCTCAGTGCCGCTCGCTACTTTCGCCCTGTCTTCCTTTTTTTGCCTGTTCCAGCTGGTAAAAGCCTCAGTGCTTAAGTTCAAACACTAACTCTGTCTCTTGTTCTTCTCCCCTGCAGCCTAAAAATGGATAAGAACGACCTGGTGCAGAAAGCCAAGCTGGCAGAGCAGGCCGAGCGCTACGACGACATGGCGGCTGCCATGAAGTCCGTGACAGAGCAGGGCCTGGAGCTCAGCAACGAGGAGCGCAACCTGCTCTCTGTCGCCTACAAGAACGTGGTACGACATCCATCCAAGCTTTGGCTTTTTGTTTCCTGCAAATCTGTAGATGCTCGAGATTCGAATCAGCAGTCAGCTCATGGTTTGGTTCAGTTCACATAAAATAACATTTTACGTTTTATTTAAAAAAAATAAACTGAAGAATTAAAAATGTCCAAATAAGAATCTCCTCATATAAGATAAGATAAACCCTTATTTGTCCCACAGTGGGGAAATAGCGAAAGAATAATGTATGAACCTGTAGTCAATATTAAACTAGCCATAGTTAATGCTGCTGTTCAGTTGGATTTTACAATGTGAAAAAATATTAAAAAGTCCACAGAGATGGAGTCAGTGACAGAACAGAAGCAGATTCACTCTAGGCAGCACAAAACAAGACAAAGATAACTGCATCCATATGTAGTTGAATGTTTCTTCTTGACTTGAGAATTGTTGCTATTCTGAGTTGTGTGACTATGAATAAATGGAGGCAGAAGCAGAGGACAGGGTTTCGTGGGAAATCAAGAGACATTGAAGCTCTGGGTAAGTTAGGAGTTCAGTCTCTCTGAGCTTAGTTGCTACTTGTTGCCATAAAAGTCAGAAGAAATTGACCATTGATTGCTCATGGCTTAAAAAAACAGATAGAAAAAGCACGTTAGCCAAAGTGATGATGTCAAAATGTTCTTCTTCTCTCTGTGATACTGTGGTCCATTCTTCAGCTCCACCCTGCATATTAGCACAGTTTTGTAGGCCCAAACACTGTGCCATGATATATTAAAGCCTTAATAAACACCTATGGCACATTTCAAGATGATAATTTAACACCTATGGCAGCGAGGAACAGCTCCCTCTGAAGCGAGAGCCTCTGTTATTTCTCAAATAACTGCCAGATTTTTCTATGAAAACGCATCCTGTGGTGGTTTGGGGCAGCTGCACATAAGGCACAAGCTGCAGTGTTTGACTATACGACTGCCATAACCTATCTTGGCTCATCAATGCGGTTTTTTTTTTTCGTATGTACCTATTACGGGAGGGACAGATTTGTAATGCATGATAAAAAAAACCAACCTGTTTCCCCTGTCGTTTATTTAAAGAATTTACAGCGACAGTTAAAATCTTTACATTTAGCTTCTTTTAATGTGTAGTTTGCTGAGGTGCTATAATTTGAGTTTTCAGTTTTTCATGAAGATATTAAAGTGTAACTATAAAAGCACAAATTATGTAAGAGCAGCCCGAGGTTTTCCAGCACTGCTGCTCTATTTATCATCGAGGTTTACTTGATTTTTTTAAAGCTTGCCAGCACTGAGTACCACTCAATACTTCTTTTGTTGCACGGTTCATGTAAGCCAACCAGGAGGATAGTGTAAGTCACTCTGTGAGTATGTTCAGTTAGGACATAGGAAATAGCATAAACCACACTTATCTCACATGATAAGGGAGCAGACTGTTAAGCACATCACATTCTAATGCTTGGGTGTGCATGACAGGCTTTGCATTCAGTTCAAGATTAACTTGGAATATAACAGCAAGTGGTGATTCTGAGTTCTAAACCTTAATGGTCAGCAGAAGCAAGTTGTTCTCATGACCCAAAACTAAAGCCCCCAAGCAGCAGGGAGCAGGTTTCAGTTCTATCCAATCACCAAGCTCCTCTTTGCTAGATTTAAAACCAAAGTCTGTCTAAAGAGAAGTTATGAACTGAGATGTGATCGACCACACCCACATGCGTCAATAATTGCACCCTCAAAGTGCAGCTGTTTGTCCCCCCCCCCCCCCTTGAATGAAACTTGGTGTGTATGTTCAAGACCTGGTGCAGGATGTCGCCACTGAGTTTAATCAGGATTGTTGAAAGTTATGAGCACATATGTGATAAATTAAAAAAGAAAATCTGTCCACCAGGTTTAGAGGTCCATGTTTTATGTCTTTAGTCTGTTCAAGCTCACGACAAACTGTACGACTGCATAAAGCAACAACTTATAATAATAAACCAGCACAAACTAAGTAAAAAAGCTTAGAGTGTAAAATAATTTCAAAATTAACACAAACTAACTCTGGTTCTAATCATGGTTCCTCTAATCCTACTAAATATGTATTATGCACTAAATCTATGTTCATCCAGTCCTGTATATAAGATGTTGTCTTTCAGTGTCACTCTGTGGTTGACGTCGTTCTCGTTGCCATTAGGTGGGGGCCCGTCGTTCATCCTGGCGCGTCATCTCCAGCATCGAGCAGAAGACGGAGGGGAACGAGAAGAAACAGCAGATGGCACGCGAATACCGTGTGAAGATCGAGGCTGAACTCCAAGAGATCTGCCAGGACGTGCTGGTACGGGGATGGATGGGAAAGGGCAGGCAGGGGAGCGAGGGGGTGTGAAGATGGAGAGAGAGAAAGGACAAGATGGGTGGTGATGGGCGGGAGGACTGGGAAGAGTGGGACAGAAGGTATTCAGAGGGAGCGGTGGAGGAAGAGGGAAGGATGGTGGAAGAAAGAGGACTGGAGCTGATCCCTCTTGGCTGAGGGAAGAGTCAGTCACATGGTGTTACTCGTGTAGACTCTGATAATGTTGCTAGCAGCAGCACTGGCAGCTGTTGCACTTGGGTGTCTTTGCTTCGTTTTTTGTGTTCACTTGGTGCGGAGTGCTTGAATAGAGGCAACAACTGCGGCTCGAGTCATGTGATGGTTTATTTGTGCACAGAGTGGGGAGGTGGGCAGCCTGTGTATAGATGTGAAAAAGATATGGGTGGTTTTTAAATGAATAGATTTTATGAACCTGTTTTTACTATTTCTTATTTTTTAAAGTGGCCTCAGTCAGCTGAGGCCGGAGCAGGTGTTCAGACCGCTGTAAATAGTGCTGTATAAAAGGGGCTGCGTTGGTGTGGGCGTGTGGCCAGAGATAAGGGATGAGAGGATGAAAGATGATCCAGGAAGTCCAGTTTGAGTAACACATCCGTGAGTTTGAAGGCTTATCAGATGACAAAACACTGCCCAGTGGTTTAAACAGCATGAGACAGGAGCCTTTTATTTTTTAGCTCTGATATTAAACATTAGATTTGTGTTAATGTCATTGACAGTGCATTTGATTGGTCAACGCTCTGCATTGTTGGGTGATGATGGTGGCAAAAGTCAAGTCAGGCGCCAGATCACAGTGGTTAGATTGAAATGATTGAGTAAACTGGGATTTTTGCTGACTCGTTTCTGTCTGTATGAAATCAGGATGCTGATTGTCAGATGGTCACTTAGTCACTTAGTTTTTGTGTATACTGCGGGTACCCTTGGCCAAAAAGTGTTAATCCCTTGGCCACCAGGGCGCCCCATGTTTTTTTAACGCAGTGCTATTTTGGTCTGAATGCCCAGTAACCTCTGGTTTAGTCATCCATCCATCAGATGTTAACCAGTGTAGCAACCTTGTTAAGCTCCACACAGGCTAGCCCTCCACCCACTGAGACCTGAAACATTTTTTATGTATGTTATTTTTTGTTTGAGTATCTGGCCAAGGTTCAGGTTCATAGTTAGTGTAGTCAACAAAAAAGCAATAGGTTCAATCTCTGTGTTTTGTTTCATTATCATTAAACAGTTTATGGTCTCTCGCTCATGTTAAGAGCATTGGCTAAACAATGGCTGAAGTAAAGCTCAGTAATTGTGCCTGTACAAATACAACCTGAAAGATGTGAGCTCGAGTTGCAAGTCTCACTCAGCTGCTCAGATTTGGAGTTCAAAGATGCTGCTGTCAAAAAGTGTTGTGGACAATATATCTGGTGTAGTTTTTCAACAGTTCAGGATATGATTGGGGCCCTCACAATGCCAGGTCCTGACTCGGTTAGAACAGAAATTGCTCAAGGTCAGACCAGACTCAAATTTTTAGAGCCTGAGCAGACTTCTAATAATATCTTCAAGGTCAAACTGGAAGCCTCTGCAGTGATGTGGTGCTGTAGGAATGAAGGGAGAGAAGGACGGGTGGAGACATGCTGTCCTTAAAGCAGCAGGAAGCTTGGAAGGGAAAAAGCTTTGATGCATCTGCAGGACAAAAAATATGTCAGTAACTCTGACCTAGAAGATATTACCAATTGATTAAAATAACAAAAATGTAATTTCCTTTCCCAATGTTTATTTGTTCCATTATGAAACAGGGATGAAACTGAACTATTTATGTGTTAAGAGAATTTCATAATATAGTTAAAATACAAGCAGCTTTAAAATAACCTATGTCCTATGAACATATAAATTAATATATCTGATTTAAAATAATGAATGGGAATCATAGAAGGTGGTCTTACTTCATAGTGCTTGTCATAGTTAACAGCTGACCTAATACAGTGGCTGAATACATCCACTACACACTTGATACTGGGAACAACCAGAATGCAACGCTGCTACAACGCCCCCACAACCCGGTGCCGACTGCTGGATGGCAACGAGAAAGGAGAGCGCTGCTTCTGCTTGTCATCTTTTGGTTGAGCACGCTGCAGTGGCTAACACGCCCACCAACAGAGCAGACCTCTGACTGCCTACTTTGTCGTGCCGAGTGGGCACTGTAACAGCTGAAGGAGTGGAGATGGGTGGAAGTGTACAACAAATGTTTCTGAATCACTTGGACAAAACGGATAGTTTTCTTCGAGTAGGAGCCCCTTAGTGGGCCACAAGTACGGTATATTCTTGATGGATGGTACATACTCTGGAAAATCAACAGAAACTGGAGAAAACAACCAGACTGGAAGCTGTTTTGTCTGTCAAATCAAGATACTTCAGTACTTCAATAATCTAGTAAAGTTGGTACCTGGTGGTAATTCTTGGAAATTACTGAATACTTTTACTCTTCAGCCTATAAAATCCATCACATTAAGCTGAGAGTTGCTCACAAGTTATGTCCCCACTAAAGCTCTAATCTAGTCAGAAGAACATAGTGCTTCATTTTAACGGCTCACAGTCCAAACCAGTAGTTTCTTCTCTGAGTCACATTTCTTTGTTTTCACATGTCGACAACAGACAAAGACAACATCAAGTGGTTCTAACTAGAATAACCAGTTAGAATAACTTTATAGAAATACTGAACATGTCATGTCGGAGCCTTGAACCTGAATAGGTGGTGCCATAATTGTCAGTGTAACAAGCTCCAATTGTAAAAACTGAAATGACCTGTTTTTCCATTAAGGTAGGGCTGTCCTCTGTTTTTCATGCAGTGATTAAAATAATTATCTCTTCAGTTATCTGGTGGGAAAAAAAGAGAGGAAGCCATTTTATTCCACTCAAGCTGCTTCTTTACTAATAATCTGCTGCTCTGTTTGTCACACATACTATAAGAGTTCATTTACAGCTGATGGTAGTTAATCTTAATCCGGTGATTTCAGCCTGGTTTAGCGTCTACATGACATTCCCAGGCCAGGTTACTGGAGTCGGCAGATTATAGCAGTCTTCTCTGTGGTGCAGGAATGTAATCAGTGAAACAAAGCCGGGCTCAAGTTTTCACCACAATCCCCCAGAGAGTAAATGAAATGTTCAAAGGAGCTCTTTCTGAGATGTTTACTTGTACAAGAACAGCCAAACTGAATCTGAGCATTGAGTTGAGTGTGTGTTGATGGAAGGTGGAGTGAAAAGCTGGCCATCCTATAGAGCAAGGGAGAGTTTAAATACAGAGATAACGTCAAAAAATTTCAGTTGGTCTCTCCTTCATTCATAGTGTCGCACTCATGTTGTGCACATGAAAGAAAAAGTTCAAGCCCTCGCTCCTTTCTGACCTTCACACGTCTGACCAGTCACGACTCAAACGGGTGTGAACGTCAGACCGTTGGTTCCAGAAGGTTCCAGGACAGGTTGGTCACAGTCCCCCTTCATCCAACTCCGAGAAGGTGCAGCAGGGAGGCGGTTTCCAAAGCTATTCTACCATCTGACAGGCGCTTCTGAAGAAGCATTCTGGCAGCTTAAATGTGCTTTTGCTGACTGCCAAAATACCGCTTTACCCCAGAGACTCTGAGGCTCATCAGTAGCTGCTCATGACTGGTTAGATGTGACTACCAGCACAGCGGGTGTGCATGTCGCTGCCCCGGGCACGTGGTTACGGTCAGGCAGTGTTTACTTTTGGGTGGCTCCTCTTCAGTTGTTGGTCGTCTTTGTATTCGACACAGGTTTGGTTTTAGCAAAGACTTGTATTAATAAATCCATCTGTAATCAAGTCGTCTGTACTTGTGCACTTTCTTTGTTTGTTACTCTGCCATTACTGCATAAATACAGAATTTGAATTTCCTGGCCTGCTTCAAATGTATTTATAAACCCCTCTGGTCGTCTGTCTGTTTCAGAATCTGCTCGGCGATTTCCTCATTCCCAAAGCAACTCAGGCGGAGAGCAAGGTGTTCTACCTCAAAATGAAAGGAGACTACTTCAGATACCTGTCAGAGGTGGCCTCTGGGGACTCGAAGAAGGGTGAGTATCTGGGGTTTAGCCATGAAAAATTAAATTCCACCCTAGATTTAGCCTGGGAAAGAAGCAAGGTGTTGTTCCCTTATTAAGGGTAGAGAAAGTAGATACAGTTCTCAGCATTTATAATACTCAATCAAGCTCGGTTGGAGCTACAGTGCAGCAGCTCTGGAGCCCAGTGGGAGTCAGCGTCTGGCTACTGGACAGTTGAGCAGAGTGATGTTTGTTAATATGGAGGCTTGAAGCCAGTTGAAGGGAGGAGTCGTCACCCAGTGTGGCACCGAGCTAATCCGTGCGTAACCAGAACGTCCTTTTTATTGCTCAAACACAAAGTCAGTCACTGTTTGCTTTGTTGCTGAGAGCAAATATACCTTTTTAATAAAACGATCTTGGTAAACCATCTTATAGCTTACAGTAAAAATTTTATTGCTCAAAGCGAGAAGCTCCCTTTCAATTAGCAATCCACTGACACTATCAGCCATCACATCTATATCAATTGTCATCAGTGGAGTAAATTCTCCAAAAATACAATGGAGTTAAGATGTCTCTTAAACCAAATGCTGGACTTGAATATATTCTTAAAGCATCTGTAAATATTGTATTAAATTTGAGTTTAAGTGTAAACTAATGAGGCAATTACTGAAAGATGGTCTGACTCTGGCAGCCTCCACACTGCAGTTTATTGCCAGATTGCTTTAAGGCACAAACTGAGAGAAATGCAGCTTTTTTTAAAATCATAATTTCAGATGGAAATGAATACAGGAAATGAAAAACTGATCAGCAAAGATACTGATAGCGGAGACATGAAACATCAGCATTCATGGGAACAGCCTCAGCCAGGATGTTGTTTGTTCACATTAGTCATACTAAGGTTCAACAGTGAGACTGATACTTAAAAAATTACACTTGTCACACCTTTAAAAGGTCACATACAAATCATCAGATAGAGGTGGAGATAAATTACCCAATCTTTCATCATACAATTCTTATGTCGTCTATTTATATCCTTTTGCTGTGACTCCTGTTGTCAGTGGTGAGACAGTCGCACTCAGTTACCCATAATGCTTCCAAGGTTATCAATCATGGCAGTAAGTCAGAGCACACATTCTACAGGAAGTTGTCACTAGATGGTGACAGAGTTAGCAAAGGACTCACTCCTTTCCACAAATTCTAATTTGGAATTAAGGACAGATTTGTTATTGGGCTGGATTTTGCTTCTAGCTGGTCTCTGTCTCAGAGGATGAATCTTCGGTTCTGCATCTGCCTAAGATGGAGTTACACACAGGATGAAATATAATACCTTTAGAGATCCTCTGACTTTTCATAAGGTCAAAATTTTAATTTGTTGAATACTTTGGTTTCTGGCCAAATGTCTTGCTGTCAGAGGAGAATGTTTACTTCAGGTCACAGTAAGTGCGGTCCTCTTGTGAAGATGGTCTTGATACAGAGTTTGTTGATGTAGGCTGTGTTGTTGAGACGAGTGCCGGGTCACAGCGTGCAGCAAAATTAAAATGACTGCTGTGTATTTGTGTTGCAAAGATACGGTGGAAAACTCTCAGCAGGCCTACCAGGACGCCTTCAACATCAGCAAGAAGGACATGCAGCCAACGCACCCCATCCGGCTGGGCCTGGCCCTCAACTTCTCCGTCTTCTACTACGAAATCCTCAACTCGCCCGAGCAGGCCTGCTCTCTGGCCAAGCAGGTGGGTGCACTGAATTTGAAGGTTTTACAGTAACACAGGTTATGGACGGGTGGCCCCTCCTCCACAGTCAAGATGGAGAACTGTCTCGCCAGCTGCTGAGCTCCTGCTCCTGGCAGACGTGGAGTCCTCAGGCATCTGACGGCCATTTTCTGGACATGATTGTCAGAAAGCAAAGCCATGAGACTCACGGGTCCCCGGTGACTTGTGGCCTATTTGAGAAAGGCGTAGTTCAAATGCATCGAGTACATCTGAAATGAAAGCTGAACCAGAACCCAACTTCATCGAACAGGAGGGATTTTAATAGCACAAAAGGCAGATACATGTTATGGATCACAAACTTGACTTTCAGAAGAGCACACGTAGAAGCAGAATTTAATAATCTGTGTGTAAATTTGTTGTCCATCAGTAAACGTCTGTTCCTCCCTGCAGGCTTTCGACGAGGCGATCGCCGAGCTCGACACCTTGAACGAGGACTCGTACAAAGACAGCACGCTGATCATGCAGCTACTAAGGGACAACCTGACTGTAAGTGTGCACTCTGACGCAAACTCATCCACTCAGTGTCGGTCAGTACGTGTGTGTATAAGAACATACATGATTTCTTTTCCAAACCAAATCTTGACAAGCTGCAATAACTCATCATCCTGGTAATGAGTGTTGGTGCACATGTAGACACGCTGGAGTTATTCCCAGCAGCTAGAATTAAGTGTAATAATAGAAAAATGTGGAGCGATCCAAAGCAGTTGGCAGCACACGTTGAGTTTTGGTATCAGTCGAGAATGAAGGCTTCTTTTTCTGATTTTAGTTTGAACTGATATGTAGGCTGACAGACAGACTTCTACAACCATAAAGGCAGAACATTGACCAGAATGCTGAGAGTGAAACTGGAGTGAACGACTGTTAAAGATGAGGCAGATTAAGAGAGCGTGGCTGCACCAAAAATATCACCACAAAGAGCCTGTGAGCAGGGTCAAGTCTGGAAGATGGTTCAAATGGAGTCTGTCAATATAATAAATAATGTGACAAATCGAGCCAGTTCACACCCTTTTGTTCAGAGTCGGCAGAACCAGCTGATCATGAAACTTACTGTAGATTAAAATACAATTAGTACAAAAGTTTAATTTTATCAATATTATGGGATAGGGCTGGTGAGATTCTATATTTTTCTTTCTTTTTATATTCCCATAAAATCCCATGAAAAAACTCAAACCCACAACATGTGTTGCTCTTAATACTTCCTAAATTTCACAGCCAACTTCCTGTCTGTGGCTCTCAACTGCAAGCCCATTGGTTCTTACTCAGGAAGTAAATTTTTAAAAAAATCATGAATGTAAATTCTAAAAAAAAAGCAGACCCAGTCATTTCTGTGGCGGACCACAGTTAATTCAAGGAAACATTACCCAAACATGACTAAATAGTGAATTTGTTGGACTATTTTCAGCGGTGGATTAATCGACATTTGGTGTTCTAGTGAGTATTTCCAGCAGCAGGATGGTGTATGTAGGATTGACTCACAATAAGACAACTGTGTGTGTGTGTGTTCAATGGTACAGATAGGTGGATGGACAGAGACAGTATTTGTTCGTAGGATCAACTGATGTTGGTTTTGGTCTTTTCATGGGACTTGTTAATGATATAGAAAACAACCTTAATGAAAATGTAAAGCAACTTTTCTCTCAGACGGATCATCTGACACATGTCCTCTCTCTTTCTGCAGCTGTGGACATCAGAAAACCAGGGAGACGAGGGCGAAACCGGCGACGGAGAGAACTAGAGCGCACTTCACTGTTAACCCATCCCCACTCTCTTCCTCCTCCTTTTATCTCTCTTCCTCTTCCTTCTCTTCTTCCTCTCTTCGTACACATAAAAACAAACCCGTTCATTCCCTCGTCCCACTTTTTCAAGCCCAGCCTCCCGACTTCCCTTCTGTATAACCAACAGCATGAATAGTACCTGACCTTCACGAACGGCTATAAACGAAGGAGGGGGGGAAAGAGAAACTACTCCATCAGCCCACGATCCCTCCATCGCTCCCCCCACCCTCCTTTGATCCTGGCACTCCAAGGCAGGCCAGCAGACTAAAACCACTGGCCGGTCTAGTCTTATAGCACGCAGGGAGGGTTTTTATCCAAAACCACCAATTAATCTCTTTTAGAGGCCACATTCCCCCGTTTTTACCCTCCTCATTTAATCTTTCTCCTCCATTCCTCCTGTTCTTCCCTCACTCCTCTTCCCTCCTTCCTAACATCTCAGTACGTTCTCTCACCTTCCCGCCCCCCCCCCCCCCCTCTCTCTAGCGAGTTAATGCATTTATATAGTTGTCCATCCCTTCTCTTTTGGCTTTTCTTAGTGTACTGGCAAATGGCTGGTTTTATTCCACTTTAAACAACAACAAAAAAAAAGGTTATTAAACTGTCCGTTTATTTTCAACAAACACTGTGATGCTTAGTTTTTCCTCCACTTTGCCACCAGATCATATTTGATGGCAAAACCAATATTCATCTGGGAGGGGGGGTGTGTTTGAACAGCAGTGCAATTCTGCTGAGGTTTATACAGAAGGGTCCTCCTACAAGGCTGTATTGTGACACTGACAAATCTAAAAACAAAAGCGTTTTACCTGCTGTGTAATCAAACACTCACCGTTTTATTTCATTTTCTAACCCGGACTACGAGTTTTATTTGACGCCATTCTGCATATTTCCAGTTTGGAGCTAAAACCGATTTGAAAAACGATTTAAAAAAAACAACAAAAAGCATACATTCCTTCCTAATGTTTGAGAAAATTTTGGACCTCTTCACAGTAAATGGGACCTGCCTGCTTCCTCGGATCCGTTCCCGCCAAGGTGCTGTTGAACACCAGAACAGCTGTCCCTGAAGTGAATCCTGAACATGTTCATTCCCCCTTTGTGATTGCTTTTCTCTCTTTTTGTTCTGTGTATGTTTAACAAATCAAACTCTTCTTCCCGGTTTTTGAAAACTGTAAAATTGTAAAACATTTTTAGAGCTTAACTGTAAATCTGTCTTTTGGAAAACAAAAACGGTTTGTGGATATTGTTCGTTAACACCTGCTTGCAATGAAAACCTTGAAGCCGTTACAGTCAGCTGCTGTTTTCTGCTTTGGCATTTTTTGACCAGATCTTTTTTTTGCCTTCTTACTTCCTTATTACCCTCTTTCTGCCCCTTCGCTGCTTGTACTGACAAGTCCAGACTGGTTTCCACTCACTGCTGAATGGTGCGATCACCGACAAGAATGCATGCAGTCATTTATCACCATGTAAATCTACCACGAGCATCGAGTGGGGAATCACACACGCTGTGGCTCGACACTTCACCTTCCTGCTTCCTCATTTCCAAATTAGGAGCAGCAGCTGTGACGGTGAGGCCAGATATTGGTCCTGCTGGCTGAATCATCCTGATCGGCAACTGATCGCTAACTGACAACAAACAGAAGTTGAGGTCCTTGAAATGGGCAAAAAACAGTTACAAAAAAAAAACACACAAAGAGGAAGAAGTTGCATCTTTGATAGCTGCAAGAAACATGCAACCACATCGAACAACTTGATTTAGTATTTCAAGTCGGGGCCTTTTCAAGCTCAACTTTCCCGACTTGTTTAACTTAAATTTCAACCTGGACAAACAAGGAAGCTGTGAGTTGAAGTGTCACCACTGGTGCGGTTTGAGTCCACGACAGGAACGCGTGTAGAAGGAGCCAAATCTCCCGGCAGCCAATCATCTGTCTGTGGAAGTGAGAGCCTGCAGTCTGGGTCACGGTTAATGTTTTCAGGCTGGAGTTGACCTTTTAGATGATCTTTGAACTGCGGATAGAAAAGAGAAAACTCCTTTTTCCAGCTCATTTTCAGATCTGATCTTACAGTTTTTTGAAAAGGCAGAGATCAGGCTTCTTGTGGTTCCTCTTTAAATGACTGCGTCCTGCCAATAGCGAGATACTGCGATCGACAGCAAATCAAATCCCAAACTAAACTAGTCCCAAATTTTGAGAAGTATCTGCTGACCAGAATTCAGACCCACGAGTCTGTCAGACTTTTTCTTCAAATAGTTGAGTAGATTTTTTTTTCTTCTCCACTCAGTGTCACAATAACCTTGTCATGAACCATCTCGACATTCCACTCTGTAGATGTAGAAAAGTCATGTCTCAATGTTTTTTTTTTCTTTTGCTGGGGACAAATGTTTTCATGCACTGACGTTTAAAAGGTTAAAAAAAAAAAAAATTCCTCCCTGCCGCTCTTTTTCTCGTTAGCTGAACAAAAAGGCAGTTATTCTACGCTTTCTAAGGAAAAAAATGATCCCATGCAGTAGTGAATGTGGCACCGAGCCTGTCTGTATATCTGGTATCTCAAATCATTTTGTTTTTACTGACCAGTATTCTGCTTAAAATAAAAAGGAAAAAAAAAATTACCCAAAAAAACAACAAAAAAAAGTTTGCTTCTGTGACGGTTTTATTGCTTAGCGCGCACGTGGTTGTGAAAATTTAGACTTAGCTTAAGGACACCGGTAAAAATGAGAAAATGACAAAAAAAGAAATACCCTTCAACACCTTCCCCCCCACCCTGGTTATTGACGTAATACTAGATTTGTGTATGTCTTTAAAAAAAAAAAAAAAAAATCCAACTCTAGTTTCACCTTACATGTTATAAACAGGACAAAATGTAAAAGACAATTTAAAGTGAAATAAAGGTTTTATCAGTTCCGAATCAGCCCTGTTCTGTTTATTATCACCACTTTTAGCCTGTTAATGCCGCATGTTTTTTTATTTTTTACGTCCTCATATCGAGTGTCCTGATTGAAGACGCATGGCATGCAGCACGTCGAAGCTTCTCTAAACTAAGTTTAAAGCACTGGAATCGTATTTTGAACACGACATGGGTTTGGGATTCTTCCCCCAGTGTGAGCAAGCCGTAACATTTGGGACAGAAATGCAAATGTTGAGCGGGACAACAGAAGGCTGCTTGTGTTCTCTGGGATAATGTCTGGTTCTCAAACTGTTTTATGCAAATACGGCAAGATGCAAATTTTTATTCTCATCTGGTTTTCACATGAGACAAATGACAGAATGAAAACTGTCTGGACGCTCCTCCGTCACCACGGTAACACATCGGTCTTATCTCTTTTTTAATTTCTCACACAAATACTTGTGTCATGTTTTGTGAGTTCGACACCTCGAGGAAGGATCACACGCATGTGCCCCTCGTCCCTGTTGGATTCATGTGTCTGGTTTTTAAGCACATTTCGATTTGCATGTAAAAATGAGTGGAAATGCTGTAATTTAAAAACTGAAGCTTGGATGAGGTGGGAAAGTTGATGCAGTGGAGACTTGGTGAATAAATCTGGACGTACCTGAAACCTGTGGCTATAAGGTCTGTTGAGCCTCTAGACTGCAGCAGTAGAGTCTGTTTTAAGTAGAACTTTCAACAGTCAGATCTTAAGATTCTGGAGGGTCAGTCAATGGTTGTATAGTTCCATAATTAGTGTGATGGTTGGCTGACGACTGCTTGGTGTGAGCTACGTTATCGTTCTGTCTTAATTTAGAGACAAGCTTTGTTAGCAGCAAAATGTAGCAAGTCTAAATCTGATTTAATGCAAAGACACAAGTGTTCACTTGTTGATGTGACCCGTGTTTTTCGTGAGTGTTTCCCCTCTTTGTTTGAACTGGGCCGGATCTGGGAAAGAGTCATGTCTGAGTGTGCAGCCAACACAAACATCACTTATCTTCATTTGGTAGTTGCACTTTCGACTTGAGGTTGTCTGCATGTGCAGCTGAGGAGGTCAGATCAAATGTTTCAACAGCGTAAAGATCCTTACACACCGGGAACAACGCGAAATTGCAAAATATTCTGAGGCGAATTTTGACACACCTGACTATCCAAGGGGGAAAAAAAGACGTGTCCTGGGAGGAAGCGAGAGGACGAAAATGGAGTCAACTGAGACAGTGAAAATACAAATAGTATGTTTTATCTGAACAGGTTAGCTTACGAGCTAAAGTTAGCATAAATGAAACAAAGACGTTTAACAAACTGTTTAATCACACACACCATCGTCACATGCCAGATCCGACTCTCCACAAGTTGTCCTTCAGGTTGTTTTCCTTGCAATTTTTATTTATTTTTAATCAAAAATCACTCTGTTCTCCGACACGTAAACAATCAGCCGGTCGGCCATGTTGGATACACCAGTGAATGTGATGGCTCAACAACACTCAATCTGATTGGTCAGAAGTGGACATACAGGATGCAAAGCTTTGGAAAATTCGACTTTGATGCGAAATAATAAATGCCGTAATATCGTTGAGAAAACATCGCTGATGTGAACGCTTGTATTAACAGGATACAAGTTCGAAAAAAAAATTGACGGCCAAATTTAATCTCACAAAAAAAAACGTTCCCGGTGTGTAAGGACCTTAACACAGTTTTTCTAGTGGGATGTAGGGCAAGAGAATTCCAAACAAGTTTCCTGAAATCTGCCTCCAGAGGAACAGTGGGAGGCTTCGCTCCTCCATATGTACAGAAATATCCTTCAACAAGACGCCGCATCTTCTGCCTGAAAAGCTGCCTTTTAAATATTGCAGCAAACTTTTCCTTGTTAAGATTTCAACTTTTGGCAGTTTTACATTTTAGCAGAAATATCTTTGGGCTGACGTTTGGGACCTGGAGAATCAAGACACTCGTTTGTTTAATCTGTACCAAAACAGAGGTGTAAACACAAAAACTGGCGGTTTAACTGGATGTGTTCGGGACCGTTTCCTGGCCGGTGTCTTCCTGGAGTCTCCTGGTTTCCTGGCAGCTGCTCACAGCCAAGAAACAGTCCAGCAACCTATAAAACGGTGATTTGTTTTTACAATAAAACAGGACAGTTAAACCTCTTTCACGCTGGACAAAAAACCCACTAACATCTGGCTTTTGTCTTCAGTGTTAAAGGGTACAATCAGCAATCACTGCCAGGTCTAATGACTCTGCGAATCCTCGGGTATTTAGCGGCTTCAGTTCCGATCGATGTGACATCCAGGTGGACACAAGTTTTCATCTTTTCCAGTGTGAAGCTGTGACACATGTTGATAATATTCATTGTTTTGTTTTTTACAGTCAGTCAGTGTTGAATTTAAGAGAGACTGAAGTAAAAGATTTTAAAGTAAAAAGTTTATTTGTGTTTAAAAACAAACCCGGAAAATACATGCTAACGTGAACGGAACCAGGCGAGCTGCTTTCCAGCCTTTATGCTAAGCTACCTTAGCTGCTGGCTGTAGCGTCATTTTAAACAGATTTGAGTGGATTCCAATCTTCTCATCTGTTGCTGCCAGAAGTTGTAAGAAGCACGTTTTCACAAATGTACAACTTTTGCTGTAAAGATGCAGAGAAGACGTGGTTTGTTTAAGTCTTTTTATTTGCAGTTAAAACAGAAGCAGGTTGACAAACAGTAGAAATGTGATAGAACAGAGATCTCAGGCCGCGGTCGCTCCGTGCAGCTTCTTGGCTCGACCGTGGAAACACCAGTAAGTGGAGCTGTGGTTCTTAAACTTTCCTTGCAGGATAAACGGAACTGGAGGTGTCTCAAACCAGAAACTGATGATGTTCATCGTAGCTGTTTAGCAGGAACTAATCCAGAGCAGCAGGTGGAGTTTGAAGACAGGCACTTCAGGCAAGATGGAGACCGCAGAGCTACAGCAGGATTTTACTTCACAATAATACAATGAGTTGGAAAACAAAGTCCACAGAATGAGACGATACTTCGTATATTCAAGTGTGAAAGGAAACAAGCTGATGCTCCGATCCTGAAAGTGGGAAACAAACATGAATCTAAGTCTCAGTGGAGTGAAAGACAGAAGAGAGAAGGTAAAACATGTTCATCCAGGCTCTGGATTGGAGGATGTTGGGACCAAACCTCATCAGTATACTTTAAATGTTTGGAGGGTGAAGCTTCAAAACTGACAGATGAAACAGGCTCAAGACTGATGCTACGTTCATGTCCAGATCCGTCGTCATTCTAATTTCATGTCAGTAAAGTCCTATATTTCCAGGACATCGTATTTTAACCTCAGCACAATGACGATTGCGTACAAGTCAAAAACATCAGAACTATCCACTGAGACAGAGACGATCACACATACTCAGGAAACCAAGAGCAGGATAAATAAACTACCTGAGTGTCAAACGTGAAAAATGGCTGTTTGTGTGTAATTCATCTCCAGAATAAACCTTTACAATCACCGATGTTTCGAGCCAAGTGGGCTTCAATATGTATGATTAGTCAATTCACAAAAAAATAATCTGCAACTATTTTGATAATCAGTGAGTGATTTTCTTTTCTTTGTTTAATGTGATAAAGTTTATTAGGACAAAAAATAGCAATTTGAATCTTGTGCCGACTTTCCTCAAATCTTTCTTTACAATTTATACTGATATAAATAATGATGGTTTTATCATTCTATCTATCTTCTATATTTTCTATCTGGAGCTGAAGCAGCCTCTGCTTTCTGATGTCACCTGGACCTGGAGTTGATATCTCTGTCATGCAAACTAAAGGTCAAGACTGGACTCACATGCTCCATCAAATGAACGTCTTGGTGTCCTGCTGAACTCCACTTTCAATAATGGTGATGGTAAAAGCTTATTCTCAGTTAGAATCACAACGTGTGCGTCAATCACTTCTTTTAAATAAGCATAAATACTCAGTGACACTAAAACTGGTGAAATACAAACATTTGTCCTGATGAACCCTCGGCCCTCAGTAACCAGAGCTGCGTTTTCCAGAAGCGTCTCGAGACCGAGCTCATGTTTGTCCCAGCGACAGTAAACTGATCAAACATGTTCAGTGTGAAGGAGCTTTTGGGAAACACAGGCCCAGTCTGTTGGATGAAAGCGGCTGAATCTTGTCACTGCTCGGCTGTTTTCTCTTATAAAAACATGGGCGATCCGTCTTCCCCTCCTCCTGCGCAGTGCACTCACAGACCTCACCGCCGTCTCCTGGGTCCCTGATGTGTCCTCACTTCTTCTTCTGCACCTCCTGCAGCAGCTTCAGGGCGGCCGAGTTCTTTGGTTCCACTTTGAGCAGGTTGTTCAGGTCGTCCACACAGGCTTTGATGTCCTGCAGGAACCAAAGGAGCGAGGCAGTGAGAAACAGAGCACGGTGGAGCGGAGCCAACAGGAACTCTGCAGGCGTCTCCACAGGTTTGTACCATGTGTGAACCACCTTCAATTCCAACTTATTCATCCCTAAAGACGACTTTTATTCTGAAATATTTAAAGTTTCATGTTGACCAGGGTCGTGGCCGTTTCTTAACCGATGGCATTTGTTGTAAATATTTAAATTATTTTATCATGTATGCTATCTTATATTTTGATTCCATTTACTTTTATCGTTTTATTGAAAAGAACTTTGGTGCTATCTAAATTTGATTATTGGTCATGAAGGTATGATTTATTGCTGATGAACAAATTCAAAACGGTTCAACATTTGAATTTCCAGCTGAGTTGTCTTTTTCCTGATCTAGATTAAGATGTCTGTCAGAACCAGGTGGAAACGGGCTGAAAGACATAGCGGAGTTTAGCTATCTGTGTCTGTCAACTGTTGTGCTTTAATAAACAAAACAGCACAAAAATCATCAGCTGGTCACGGCTCTTTTTTCAAACCTCCGATCACGGAGCCGCGGGGGCCGACCTACCCGTGTCCTCTCTGTGTGTGGAATACTGATGAGGAGACGCTGCCAGGGGAAACATCAGCAATTATCAAGGCAGGAAACGCTTTTATTTTGTCACCTGCCCCGAAAGCCTCCAGAGAGACACTTGTGAAAGTTAGCGTGTGAGTACTGTGCGTGGGAATCACAAACTGAAGCACAGCCATGAAGGTTCCCGCTCTCACCTTGAGCTCCTTGTGAGCCTGGGCCCTCCTGTAGAGAGCCTTCACGTTGCTGCTGTCAATCATCAGAGCCTCGTCGCAGTCTCTGACGGCGTCTCTGTACTGCTTCACCGACAGGTAACACAGCGCCCTGACAACAAACACAAAATCAAACATCACATAAGGAAAGTTCTGCACAAAAACCTGCAGGTCTGTTTTACCTGTTAACACAAAGAGCCTCACTGAAAATGATCATTAACGGAATCCAGTCCATTAAAACAATGTGTGAATATTTTTTATTAAATAAGATTTGATGCTGTGTAAATATGTGACCTGTTGCCTTTGACTATAAATCTGGGTTACAGTTGAGAATTTTAATATCCAATAATGGTACAAAAACTGTTTCACAAATTTTTTATCCTGAAAGCAAAAACTCAATATTTACTTCTTTTTTTTTAAATTACAGTATAATCACTGTGACCCACCGGTTGGTGTAGGTTGTGACCTCATTGGGGTTGTGTTTGATGCTCTGGCTGTACTTCTCTATGGCCTTCTTGTGCTCTCCTTTCTTCACCAGAGCGTTGCCTTCCTCCTTCAGGACTTGGCCTCTCTTTAGGTCTTTATTGCTGGGAGCTGACGAGAGGAGAAGCAGGGAGGAGAGAAGAAGCGAGAAAAGTGCAAAGAGATGGAATTATATCTGACTCTGACTACATGCACAAAAGAAATCAGGTGTAGAAAAGGTGTTTGCATGCAGCTGGCCATCAGCTTATGGGTTATTCATTACAATGATTTTATGTGATGGCGGTCCCGTGTAAATATGCCCAAAGATATAATGCTTTGATAAACTGTATAAACTGGTTATAATCTATATAATTTATCATCATTTAAATGACATGATCTCTCTGAGCATCCGTCTGAATAAAGAACACGAATGAAGAGATGACTGTTTGTACCAGGTTTGACTGTCTGTCTGGTGCCGTTCTGCTCTGCTGTAGGCTTTGGTTGAGCAGCGTTGGCTGTAGTTTGCTGGGCCAGTTTCTCTCTAACAGACAGAGGAACGGTGGGGATGGGAGGAAGCTTTTCTCTCCATGACAGTCCATCTGCCTCTGTGAGCGCCTTCGTCATCCTGAGAGACAAGAGTGAAAACCCAGAGAGGAAAAAAAAAAAATCACAGAAAAGCTGTGTTTAGTGCTTTGAACGGTGACTGAATACAACAACCTGTGTTCTTTAACCATCAGAAACTATAGTTTGAAGGAAGATCAATGCATCTGCTGTTGGAGTCATAAATATTTCTAGTCAGCTCGTGTTCACTCCCAGAACAGTTAGTCATCAGGTTGATAGAAGACGCCTTGGTTTGACTATGACTCAGACTATGTGAGGTAAATCTCAGGTGAATGAACCGGTTCTTCACTGTTCAAACTCAGCCACACAGTCTCACAAGCGAGATCAAAAAACAGTTTCGTGATTCTGGCCTGAAGAAGAGAAAAACCTGACAAGGATTTCAGAAAAGATCACCACAAAATATGCTGGTGTCGTTTTCGAAATACTCATCAAAGTGGGTAAACTCTGCGGCTCAGGTACCTGTTGGTGCCGTCGTGAGCAGCTGCTATGTTGCAGTCGATCTGCAGAGCCGTCTTGTAGTCCACGTAAGCCAACCTGTAGCGCTCCAGAGCTTCGTAGGCAGCAGCACGGCGGAGCAGAGACTTGATGTTGAAAGGGAACAACTCCAGAGATCTGAGAGCAAACATGTCACACTGTACATGTTAGACATTTGGCTAACACTCTCATCCAGGTGACTGACAGCGAGAGAAACCACAGAATAGACTTGATCTCCAATTGTAACGAGATCACAGCTGCAAGAGACATGTTTATAATCGATTGATTGACACTGTATTAATCGAAATATAGTTCAAGTTTGTGGATTTGTGTCAATCTGAATGCTCTTTCTAAAAGTCCAGCTCTTTCATACCTTTAACTTTTTTTAGGAAATCTGAGCTACAACAGATCATATAGGAACAAAAAGCCTGAATAATGAAATAAAATTATGTTGTACAACCAAAACAAAGTGATATTTGAACACCCAACAACAAAAAGAGACAACGGCACAGATTCAGACTCCCAATAACATGGTGTAATATGATCATAAGGAAAGTATACATTACAAATAAAACCACTTACGTGTTGCAGTCTTTCACACATTCTGAACAGTTGCCGTCTTTCAGGTAAGCTGCTGCTCGGTTTGAGTGCAAAATGGCCAAATCCTCTGGGTTCTTTTTACCTTAAGAGGAAAAAAGAGTCAGAGGTAAGAGAAGTAAGAGGAGTTTTCACCACACTTGTAGTAAAGACTTTTATTTCTCATGTCTCCCCACACTTTCATTTACCTCATTTCCTTTACTGCACTTCCCTCTACCTCACTTCCTGTCCTTTCCTAATCACTCATTGATTACCTCTCATTTCCTTCACCTGTACACTCCCTATTTAAGTCCTGCACACCCATTCAGTCAGTCTTTTCACCTTCTCATGGGGCAGCAGCACTGGTAAGGGCTAGGTTTGCACATTTATTATTTACATTGACAGAAATGTAGATCTTTATTTATCCTTATCTTCATTTAGGAGAATGTTGAATGGACTTGATAATGTTTAATCCTTTGTTTGCTTTCTTTCAGCACTCAGTCCACGTATGTTTTTTGTTGTTTTTGAGAAATTAATTGAAGAGTTAAAATAAATCAGTACTTCGCTCAATAACGTCTCCTGGCTCATGCATCCTGACCGATGCCCATCACGATAACAATTTAATCCTGAACCTCCTCCTCCTTAACAACACTGGTAATATCGTCTCAGTCAAAAGTTTTGATATGTCCATTTATAAGACACAGACAGACAGACAGATGCACGCTGAAGTGGACAGTGCACTATGTGTATCCACAGGTAATATCTCAGTGAAACTTACTGGACTTCTCCAGCTCGTTGATCGCCTGGCTGTAAAGGTTGGTGGCCTCTCCATACTGGCCTGTCTTGAAACATTCATTTCCAGCTTGTTTCAGCTCTGCCCAGGACTTGGACTTCTGTTTCTGTGGCATCTCTTCTTTTTACTGTTATTTGAGAAGACATTGGTTATAATACAGAACATACCATTTGTCAACTGATCAGAGTGACGAATGGACCCAGACATTTACCATAGGAAACCTCATAACTGCCTCTAAACTAAAAGACATCACATATGCCACACCACCTGCATATAAAGTGGCCTGTTATACTAGTATACTGTGTATATACTGCTGTCTGTGAACTGTTGTTGCACTGAACAACATGAATCAATATTTAATGTGGTATAGTTTAAGTATTCAGTAGGGATGCACAATAATATCAGCACATCATCTGTATCAGCTGATAATGGCTTTATAATCAAAGATCATTATCAACCCTAAATAAACATTTCTGCCGATAAGATGTCAGACGCAAGACAAGCAAATCTATGGTGTGCCATCGTGACATGTTTATTCTACTGCAGGAGAGACTTTGACAGAAACAATATGTGCATATATTGATATTGCCTTTCAGCCACATATTGGATGCTGGATATGGGCACAAATCCAATACCTTGCATCCCTCATTCATCAGTGTCAGAATTTTACAGAGGTGGACAGCAAAATAGCTGTGGATTGGATCTGTGCATCCCCTGCAAACTGCAGACAGAACTTTAAAGACCTTCAGTGTGTGAGTGCATCAAACCCGGTGTGCAATAGACAGCTTGAGTAATAAAACTAACTGTACCTGTTAAGTCAATAGGTCCATTAGCTGTGCTCTTAATAACAGGTCACAGACATGAATCCTGTTCTCCTGATATTAGACAGAACTGTAGATTCTTCACTTTTACATTTTCAGTCGGGATTCAAGTTTGCCTGACCAAGGCTATCTCATGACACAATGTCAGATGGATCAATGATTCAAAGGTCTGGACCAGGATAAGAACACTGTGCCCGTTATGTGCAGTGTGAACCTGCTCTGGATCACACAGTAAATAAGCACATCTCAACATGGTGACTGTCATTAATTCTGAGCTCTAAGTTACCGTTAATCAGCATAAGACATGGTTGAAGAAAACCTGGATTCCTGATCAAGTATGCAACATTACAAACTCTGGATCCACGTGATCAGTTTATGAGGTTTCACAAAGTAAAGCTTTAAATATCTAGTTTTGTTTCAAACAGTTTTAAAGAGGTGTTAATTTAAACCGTAGTCATTTTGAAGGCTGTAGTTTGTGCAACTGTTCAACTGTACTGCCTGACAGAGAAGTGTTTCTATATTTAGATACCCCCCATAACATATATGTGGTGCTTAAATCACTTTATTAAAACAGTTTGACGATTAGCTGAAATAATAAAAGCACAGTTAGCATTTGTAGTCTGTTGTATTAAGCTGCATTAATTTTAGCTGGATGAATAAAGTCAAGTCAGACTACCAGTACAAAACATATTAATTAATATTTGATAATGATATTCAACCACATTATTCACAAACATGTAATTAATTTAAGTTTATTTTGCATTTAACTTGCTAACTTATTCAAAACATGTTAGCTTAACTAACTAGTTGTGTATTAGCCCGGATGTTAACAGTAGCTAAAACACATTCTCATTTACTTTAATTCAAGCAAAAAGTTCACTTTATAAAGGAGTCAGAGCTGGTTAATATGTCTCCGAGTTGTTTTTTGTTTTACTTTCACTCTTTTGCTGCTTCATTGCTAAGTTAGCTCGCCGGCTAAGTCGTGCTAGCTCCTGCGGTGTTTTCAGGTAGCGTCACTTAGCATGCTAACCCCACTCCTAATGCTAACCGCACTGTTAATGCTAACCATGCTAACGTTATGAGGCTCGCGTTTCTTACCGGCTCCTGGTTCTCAGAGAAAATGTGAGCAAAGCAGCGAGAAGCCGTTTTTTCCTTCCCAGCAGAACTGATCTGGTCCAAACAACTACCAGAACCTGAAACCACCTGAACCTGGTTTCAGTACAAACATCATCTGTGTTTGCCCCCTGCTGTTCTTTCAGATCCACGCTATGGTCGGGCTTTTATGGAGGTTACGTGAGGAACTTGCCGGCTGGATCTAGTAACTTCTCAGGCTGCTTGAAGGGGGCTGCAAGACCGGATCACCAGGAGCAAGACCGGATCAGTTTCGCTTCTCTGTCCTGCTGCGTTCATGTCCTGCGGAAATTGTAGGACTTCAATTTGGAGGAGCCTCGGGCGCCCTCTGGTGGCTACATTAAACAATCCATGTGCTGAGAGAAAGAAAGGGTCAATGATGAAGGAAACTCTCACATCTTTTACTTAAGTTAAAATAACAATATAAGTATATAAAAAATCTCTATCACGAGCCGAATTACTGCATTGAAAATGTTAGTAGATAATAGGTAGATAGATGGATTGATAGATCGATCGATTGATAGATAGATAGATAGATAGATAGATTGTTGTGTGTCAATATTACATCATCATTATTATATTAAAAGATTATTTTTATTCATGCACTAAGATATAAGAAACATTTTTTTTCTTGCACACTGATTAGTTTTCAGACTGTTTAACCTACAGTGACGCATCATGTGGTGCAAACCAACACACCCAGGACACAGCTTGTTCCAACCCTCTGCCCTCTGGTGGCGCTACAGAACACTACAGTGCAGTACTTGGGTAAAAGCACTAAGACGTTACCATGGTTCCCCACAAATACATTCAAATACACAGTCTGATAGGTCATAAATAAACAAAACACACTTTATGAATAGTTTAATTTGTAGGTTGGTGGTTTTAAAAACACTGGAAGAAGTAGTAGGAAGAAAAGATTGAATTTAGAGATAGTTGTTTCATTTCCCACAGCCCTGAACGCATCATTAGATTGAGCACAGCTGTTGTTCAGTTTCTATTTTAGAGAAAAGAAGAAAAGCAAACGTTAGGAAGCAAATCTCGCGTTGTTTCACTTAACTTCTGTTTTCATTGTTTTCTGCACTTTCATTTCTTTTATTACATTTGAGGCAAATTCTGACTGCACTCAAACTGCATTTCCTATCAATTATGGTTTTCTATTTTCTGTACTGATTTTTTTTCTGTGATTAATACTTTTAACTTGCCTCTTTTTTCTGTACTGGATGTGTGACAACCCACGTGACAGGTTTCAGTGCGGAAATGAGTTGTGAGCTTGTGAGCTGTTAAACCAAAGAGCTATTTTTACATCTTGAATTGTGAAGGAGTTATAGAAGCATAGAGAGAGTTCTGTGTGAAACGACATAACATTGTGGTACAGAAATAACTTTTATCATCTGGTTACATTTTTTTTCTGTGCAAGCTGCTGAAACAGTCAGTAAAACCATGCAAACAGCACAGCTTACACAGCATTTAGTCTGGTTTTGTTTAGCCACAAAGGGAAACCTCAGCACGGGCTCACTCAGTGCAAAGCAGGAAACTCTACTTCTCCCTCACCAAGTGTAACAGAGTCAGAAATATCCGTTTGTTGAATTTCGCCAAAATGTCTATGTATGTCATATGTACCATATAAATGCCACCTGGTGGTTGAAACCGCGCAACTGCAGCCGCAGGGCTCGAAGCTGGTCGCTGCCCTCACCTCAGCAAAGTAAAACTCCTGAGGTGGGTGTGTGCGCGTTAGGCTAAGATTGATGTTTATAGGTTCATCATGCTAAAGCTGTTCCAGAAAGTTTTTGTTCCTTGTATTTTGATTATGAACATGACATGAGTTTATGGTGAAAGTTACAGACAATTATTATGTGTACAAATAACAACTTAATTCATGAGCTGCACGTCGTCTCTTAGCCGAGCTAATGCTAGCTAGCTTAGCGAGCAGCTAGCGCCTCGTGCTCAGCCGTGATACACATTTACAGTCTGTAATTTTTGTCTCTGTTTTATAGGTATGAGCCCTTCTTTTTGTGGTTGCATTGACGGTGTTGTGTTCATCTTCTATACCAGGTAGGCACAGTTTTTGAGTTTTGCTGTGCTTAAAATCTTCTATATGAATTCATATTTTATCATGTTTTGTGTGAGAGTGAATTTAAAATGCTGTATAACAGCCAGGAATGTATTTTATGTTTAAAAGGGAAATTTTAAAAATGCATTTTTGCACTATACAATCACATGTTGTGAAAAAAACAGTTCATTGTTTTTTTCAAGCACTGTTTAAAAAAAGTGAAACTTTCCTGAGGTGGAGGTATGAGCCCTTCTTTTTGTAGTTGCGTTGACGGTGTTGTAGGGCTGCACAATTAATCGAATTTTAATCACGATCACGATTTTGGCTGCCAAGATTAAATTAAGATGATCGTCGGTGATTTTAACATTTAAAAAGCGAGCACTGTTGCATGTCAAATCAAGCACTTTCTCAACCCAATAGTCAGCCAACCACCAGGGGGCAACCCATAGGTTAGGGCCTCATCATTACGCTGTCTAAACAGCAAGCGAGCGAACCCTGCAGCAGCGGTAGCTTCAAATGATTAAACTGTGTGAGAGTGCAATGTCTGGAGCAGCAGGCAGTGACAGTGGGGAGCCGCTAGTGCCTCGTAAAGGAGCAACATCTACTTGTTGCCCCTTTTCCACTGCGGTGCTAGCGCTAGTTCGGAGCCAATGCCTGCCTTAGCACTAGTTCTTCGTGTTTCCACCACGTAAGCACTGGCTCCAGGTGCTAAAAACCGGTGCTTAGCAGGCACCAACTCTTCGCTGGTCCAGAGCTAATCACCGACTACATCAGGGGCTGGCTGGCTTTCGGGCTGGGACACACAAGCGGTAATTTGTGTTCGTTTTCGCCAGGATGTCCCTGGTCTGATTGCAGATATATTGAACTGACTCCACTAAATCCCTGTCCAGCGCCAACCCAGACAACCATAACAGCAACTCTGCACCAGGCGACGCCGTATCCATCCACCTCTCAAAGACACGCTGAAATAACGGATGCAATAAGGCCGGTTTTCTGTATGTTTGCACTTTATAATTGCATTTTGCAATAGCATATTTATTTTTTTCACTTTGTCCTTGGGTGAATTTTAGTTTATTGTTTGATTTATGATTATTTTAAGTTTCAATTTGAAGACTTGTTTGTTTTTTAAAAAGTGCAATAAAAAGGTAACGTTTTACCAAACATAATGAATAATCGTGATTATTAATCGTGATTACAATATTGCAAAAAATAATCGTGATTATCATTTTGGCCATAATCGTGCAGCCCTACGGTGTTGTATATTTTTTATACCCGACCAGACCAGCAATACATGAAAACTAGGCTGAGGCCAGAGTCTGTGTGGCCGTGACATCTGTACCGAACTCCAAACACGAGACACCTCACCCATAGTCCAGACAGATAAACATTTCCATAATACAAGTACCGACACTGTCGGTTACATAAGTACACAACAGATACAAAATCCAGAATCCTCTGGTGGCACTACAGAACACTGTACATTATACTGTACACAATAACAGACACAAGAACAATTTCTTTTCTCATGTGAATAATAATAATATGATAATAACCCTTCAACACTAAAACATCAACTGTATCTACAAATGATATATTAATATATTTACAGTTTAAAATACACACTGTCCTTTAACAAGTACCTATCTTCCACCACTGTCAATATAAACCTTGCAGGCTCTATATACTGTATTGTATAAAGACATGTATACACTGTACACTTCCACCTACTTCATGTATATAGAGAAACCTATATCATTAATAATTCAAAACTTGACTTGCACTGTATATAGACCCTGTATGTTGTTGGTCATTGTTATCTTTTATATATATTTAAACTGTATATACATGTATTTGTACATATCTAACAGTTCTATATTAGTTTACCTACCTGTGTTCAGCTTTGTTGTTTGTCTCCGATAGACAGAACACATTGTACAAACATAAATGTCAAACACAAGTAGCAACAAATAAGTTCAAAAGTATGACAAGTATGACCTTTAAGTACTATGTATGCACACAGGCTGTGACAAATGTATTTAATTATATGTTACAAAAATACAATGAGAGTAGTTTAAAACCAGAGGCAAATTCCTTTTGTGTGTTCACACACTTGGCCTTGATTGTGATTCTGTTTATAAGGTCTTACAGTCTGAAGAGTAACTGCATCTGTCAGATGAATGTAGTGTCATAAAAATACTTCCCCACAAATGTGGTCAAGTAGATTTGAAGTAGCAAAAAATGTAAATATTTACTTACTGAAGTGCAGTGCTTGGGTAAAAGTACTACAGTTCTCCACAGACACATTCAAATACACGGTCTGACAGGTCATAAATAAACAAATCACACTTTGAATGATTGGAAACACTGGAGGATGTAAGGGGAAGAAAAGATTCATTTTGCTGGAGTTAGAGATAGTTGTTTCATTTCCCACAGCCCTGAAGGCATCCTTAGATTGAGCACAGCTGTTGGAATTTCTATCTTTCTTATCCCTTCAATAATCTGGCTACCCCTCAGATATATGTTGGGACACCCTGCTTTTGGTTGGGACCTGCNAGATGTTATTACCCATATAAGCTCCTGTCTGCTATTATGCAGCAATGACCAACAACCTTTTTATTTTGCACACTGATGATGCAAACCACCTGTATCATATAAGATACGTTCTGTGATACAGGGTTAGAGACGAGCTGCTGAACGAAGTGAAAGGTATTTCCCTCAGTGTCTGTCTGCAAACAGCTTTCTCAAAAACCAGAAAGGCGACTGTAACAATATGTTACTCTTTAGACACCACATTTAATTACATGCATCACACACACCCCGAATTACATCTGTGCAAGTTTGTCAACACAACCAAACACAACCTCATCTACAGTTCATTCATTCATTGTCTGTGTGTAAAACTCATGCAGGACACTCACGACAAGATACGACGATAAAGTTATGTAAAACAAATTCTTTAAAAAAAAAACAAAAAAAACTCAGGTGTACTTACAAGATGTTTTGGATTCTTCTGCCATCTTTCCAGAACTCTCCGTCTTAGAATAATACACTGTTTGTAAGGACAGTACAAGGCGCACTGGCAGACAGTCAACAGCAAACTGGCAGCAGATTCAGGGATGTTTTTTTTTAAACACCTGCGAAGCCCAACCCCATCTCGAATTAACATGCCATACGTCCCGTAACCTGGATGATTTAACCACTTCCTGGGAGTTAACATTCTGTTGCAATCAGGCCGATGAGACTGAAGATTGCACACATGCAGTGACAGTGTTATGATTGTACACTACTGCATTACACTGTACTACACCTGGAGTACTCTGAGGTACTGTGACACGTGAACATCTGATCAGGTTTCTGACTTTACGTGTTGGTGCTTCCTTCTCTCACATTATGTTGACAGTTCCTGAGTGTTACACAACTCTATGATGATTAACACTGGAATGGAAGTCAAGCATTTAATCTGCAGGATTAGTTGAAGTGTTGTTTGTACTAATGATTATATGAAGCAGCGAGTGGGGAATGAACTGAACTGGTTCACCCTGAACTGATGGTGACATTCACCTTTGACACAGAAGGGACAGGGAGGGAAAAAATCAAAGACACATTTGCAAATTTTAAAGTAAGTAAAATATCCTTTCCTTCAGCTCAGGCTTCGGTTTCTACTGAAGCCTGAGGGAAATACCTGCCTCCTGTCTGCTGTTTGCTGCTGAGCAGGTCAAAGATTTGCAGCTTGTTGAAAACAGTTGTGACCAAAAAACAAAGTCAAGAGAATCTGAATGTGATTACGACCTTGTGGAACTGGAGCTTCAGCTTCTCTGCAGGTTGTCACTGATTATTAGCAGCTTTAAGCAACAGGTATTAAAATGAGTTATGACTTTATGCCCCCCCTCTCTCTGTCCCTCTCTCTGTCCCTCTCTCTCTCTCTCTGTCCCAACCCAACCAGTCGTGGCAGATGGCTGCCCATCACTGAGCCTGGTTCTGTCCGAGGTTTCTGCCTGTTAAAAGGAAGTTTTTCCTCGCCACTGTCGCATCATATGCTTGCTCATGATGGGAACTGTTGGGTCTCTATATGTTGTCGGGTCTCTCGACCTGCTCTGTATGTAAAGTGCCTTGAGATAACTGTTGTTGTGATTTGGCGCTATACAAATAAAATTGAATTGAATTGAACTTTAAAGAGGCTTCAGATGCTCTGATGGAACCATTAGCTCCTAAAAATGAGACAGGATCCATCCAGTCTGTGATTAGAGGCAGATCCAGTTTGCAGCTGATCACCTGTTTGCATTTCTGGGTCCGATGCTGCTTCAACAGGAGACGACAGCAAAGTCCAGCCACGTCTGACTGACAGAACCATCTCAAATCTCTAAGAGGTCGAGCTACCTTTGAAAGTTATTTATTTATTTTATTGTTTATTTGATGTGGACATCAGAATTGCAACAACCAGATGTATTGATTGAGTCTATTAGCACACATGCTAATTTGCAACACTTGTCCACAGGAGGCTTTTAAAATAGTAAAAACAGTAAGAATGATAAGAACAGAAAGACAAAAAAGAAAGGAATGCGGTGTAGAATAACATTACAACAGTAAAAGAGTAAAAGAGAGGCAGTTTTCCAGATTAAATAAGTACATGATCTATAATGCAAAGGCAACATGATCAATCAACCAACCAATTAAAACTATCCATGTGTGCACTGCTGGTTTGATTTTAGCCATTGTTAAAATCATTACTGTTAGTTTCTAATTTTAGATTAGTGGGTAAAGAATTACAAAGTTTACCCCCTTTACAGAAAAAGCAGACTGACAGAATGAGGTCTTATATCTTGGGACCACACGATCACCACTGGTGGAGGCTCGTGTGGCCGCTCTGTGAGAGCTCTGACGTCTGGTGGCTAAAATCAGAGAACAGTGGTGACACATGATTATTTAGATACTTAAAAAAGTGTTTTAGAGTAATAAAATTCATACCATGTCAATAACGTCTTGGTGTTTGTTACCACCATTGTCAGGCTTTAACATGATGGATGTCAGATATATGGGCAACATGTTTTCACTCAGGAGTCATGATGAAACAGGAGGAGCGGATGTTGACGATGATCTAAAGTCATGAGCGAACACCCTGTCGAGTCACAGCAGGTCGTCTCACTGGGCACAAACATTTTCTTCTGAAAGAGCCACCTTTTACTGTTGATGATTCTGAGTGTGATGCAACATTCTTCAGTAAAAGATGTGAAACCGTGTGTGTGGGTGTGGGTGGACAAAAAACCTTTTGTGAATCCAGACTGAAAGTGTGACTCAGGAAACTCTGCCAGCGACAAATGTCAAGAGTCAACCATGTGATTTCAGACTAATTGGCATTTGAGCCTGTTGTTAATTTCTTGAACTTTAAACACTCTTTCTCTCTATAGAAAACCGTTTTCTCACACTGGTGCAAAGAAAGTCTGATCTTACATCACGTCAGGAGTGGAATATTTATTGCTCCTTGTCACGTGTCACATGACAGCTCAGATAGATCAAACATATATACATTTGTTGTTCTGTAAAAATCTGATCTGGGTGGGGTTTAATTCTTGTTCTATAGCTGAACCGAGTGCGCAGAAAACATGAACATGGTTTTGGGAAATCGGGTCCAGTTCAGGTCCTGAAAACATTCAGGATTTACTTTGGAGGTGAAATGTTAAATGAAATATTCAGCTCAGCCTCTACTGTTCATTCAGATATCAGAACTGTTGATGTGTAAAGACACTTGTTTTTCTAACCCGACCATTTCAACAGTTGTGGGAAATCCGTGAGTAATCCTCCCTTCACTGACTCCACAGAGAATCATCGACAGCGTGAAGCAGAACCAAGCCGCACAATGCTTCATTTACCCAAGTGCTTTCTCTGTTTAACAAAGGCAGGAGGACTGAGAGGACCCGGTCTTCATCAGCTCCCTCTGCAGAACAGAGACTGTTCTTCTCAGTCTGTTGTGGAAGATGATTCAAAATCTGCAGCTCAGTATTAACTCATTATAACAGATGAATGTTTTTATGTCTGGAACAGAGTCACAGAGACACTTAGACATTTTAACAGAGGTCATAGTTTGTGATGTTTTCTTACTGAATGACTGACTGAATAATCTGAAAAATATTCTGAAGTAAAACCTTTTGTTTGTTTGCTGTCAGATGAAAATCACCTTATAGACTCGTCTTTACACACTCGTGTTCTGTGATGTGACTTGAGCTGACGTCTCCGCTCTGTGACCTGAAACAACCCACACTCCACTGTCGGCTCACGTTGGCATCATGAAAGTTTAATCCTGCTTTAATCTGTGTCATTCAAGAGCGGCTTTTCTCAACGAAGTGAGCCTCATCCATGAAGCACCTGTCTGATGTATATAATCATATTGTTCCTCCTCTGTAAGTAACAGCTGATCCGTCTTCACGTTCTGTTTGTGTGATAACATTTTCACATCATATCAACAATAATAACTTTGTCATCAAGCAGCTGGTACAAAGTTCCACATGGTGTCATTGTCATATGTTTTCTTTGTCTCTGAGGACCATCAATCAAGACGACAAGAGAGATTAGCTTGGTATTTTAATTGACCTGGGTGGTGAACTGTGACACATCAGTTCCTGGACGGAGCAGGTTGTGTGTTTATTTGGCAAAAGGTCAAATGTAGATTAGCTGTGTAAAATAAGTACACGCAAAGGTCTTCAGAGTTACATAAAGAAGCATCTTCACACACACACACACACACACACGCACACGCACACGCACACACTAAATATCTCACACACACTAAATATCTCCCACACACACACACACGCACGCACGCACACGCACACACTAGCTGTCCTCCTGAATCAGGTCTTTGGCTTTCTGCAGGTTGTGGTCGACGGCTCCATCTAAGAACTGAACCCAGGTCAGCTGAGACTCCCCACACACATGACTGGACCTGAACAGGAGACAGGAAGTGGAGGGTTGAGGAAAAAGATGAACAAAGACAATAATTTAAGCTAATATAAAGATGATTTTTTTTTTTTTTTTTTTGTGAACTGTACTTTCCGTCATGAAGAAACAGGAAGTGACCTGGATTTGTTTTGATTGGATTTGAAACACTACCCAAATTTGTCACTAACACACCCAACTCACTCCACCTGGGAAATGTTTGGCTTGTCCCACACTCACCCAGATTCCAGATAATTTTAATCAGCACTGACTTTTTTTTTTTTCCCTTGTCACGTCAACAGAAAACACTCCCAAGACTAGAAATACCACCTCGAGGTTGTGTGTCTTCACCAGCCAGCCTCTGGTTGCATGTACTGCATGTATGTACTTCATGTACTGCATGTAGCGGTGGCTTTGAATGAATTTGATAAAAGATATTAAGTTTATTTTTTTTAACAAAATTGAAGTCATCACTATATTTACATGTATAAATCCAGTGAACAATCTCCAGTGAGCAACATGCTGTCTCCACTCGGAGACTGTTTTTACAGAGGTCTGACTCAGAGCTTCATCACCTGAAGATCAGTGTTTCTGAAGAACATTCTGACCTGTGACATCGGTTATAAAATGTCACCACATCATCATTTAATCCCATTAGACGTTTGTGTGAAATTGCCATAATCAGTGTTTTGTAATCAGTCAAATCCAAATGGATGTTTGTGCCAAAGTGGAAGAAATTTCCTCAAGCTGTTCCTTCAAGAGAATGGGAGCGACTGAACACACAAAGCCTCGACTGTGGCGGTGACCGGCACAGAGCCATAAAAAACAGCTTTTAAGGCTTGAAAGTCATTATGCTCATTATGGTTGTTCTGGCTTTGGCTGAATCTTACCTGATGATCTCCAGAACTTTCTTTAAAAGTGCTGCCAATTTCGACACCTGCAGGAAAAAAGCAACTTTCATTTATATGTTTGTTTTCATTATTTAATTATATACTTTCAAAAATACTTATACATTTATAAATTATATAAAATGATACAGGACATCAGCTTATAGAGGGGCACTGGGTCAGGGCGAGCACATCAAGCTGCTCTAAAAATATTCAGGTTTGCATGTGGAGCTCCAGTTTGTTTGCATGCTGGGACATGTAATTATATAACTTACATGAGCAGCTGGCACAATCGCTTGATATCATTTTACTGCCGAACACAACCAGCTACAGCCGGCCCTGTTCTGTCATGTCACTCACTGGCTTTCTTTCAATGAGTGTTACCCTTTAGCACAGGTTGAGCCAGTCGGGCTTCTGTTGATAAGCACACAGACACTGCTGCTGATCCGCATCAACAGATCAGATGTGAAAATCTGTTTTCAGGACCCATCACAGATGAAGCAGTGTAACTGTGATCAGTCCTCATCAAAACTATTTTCTACTATAAACCTGGCTGATAGTATTATACCACTAGAGAAGAGTGAGGGAAATGAGATTATATGGACATGAAATGAGCAACTCACAGCTGCAAACTAAATTAGTTGGATCCGGGGGAAAATGGTCATTTGCTATTTGTTAGGGATGAGCCGGATACTCGTTTCAGACGAGTATCCGTTACGGATAAAGCAATGCTTCCGCTCAGGTCGGAAATTATTTTTATTTTTTTTTACCGTCTGCTTGCTCTTAGTTTGGCTGGTGATATGAAGTCAGTTGAAAAACTTTGCTCGTACTGAACGCGGTGCTTTTGAGACACAGTGAACAAGGCTGACATATTTCCCTGTTTGCCATCACTGGATGTTTGCATGAATCATGAAGTTCACACAGATCATTAAAAAATAAACAGTCTTACAGACCATTTATACATACACATATATAGCTGAACATACAAATTAGCCCATATTAATATTTTTATTGTATGTGGCTGCATGCAGTATCTGACACTTTCTCTCTGCAGTTCATGAAAATAATATTATAAATATTATTGAGATATACTGTATATAAACTTTGAATACAGAAGATTAGCAACTTCTGATTAATCCATATCAATTTCAGACTTAAAATAATGTACAGTTTTAAGCCCCACCCATTTCTCCACTCACTTCCGGTTTAGGCACCGCCCACCCCGAGTACAGATACAGATACAGATAATGTAGATGGTTAAACAGATACAGATACAGATAGTGGTGTACTCGCTCATCCCTACTATTTGTTGTTCAATATATTCTTTCATCACAAAATATAGTTGAAACCAAGTCACGTTTGCACAGTTAAATGTTTGTTATTCTATTTTTTATGGTAACAAATTCTATTCTAAAGTTTAACTATTGAACTTCTTCAGTCACAATCAGGATGCTCTTCAAACTGGCAGCATCATCACATTACATACTGTGATAACTATCGATATTAGTCAATATGGAAAAAATGAATTTGTGAGCATGAGCATGTGTATGTACGAGAGTCTGTGTGTCTTACGTTGCTCTCGACTCCGCTGTAGTCCATGGGCGGGTAGAGACAGAGGACCAGATCGTCAACACTGAGGAGAGACGGCAGCGAGAGGCACGTTTGTTTTCATGTTGAAGTTCACTTTAAAAAGTGATATTTCATTTTCATACAAACATTTAGCAGGTAAAATGTTGAACGATTGTGGGTAGGTGTGTATTCATACCCAGGGCTGATTTCTCTGCTGATGTCAGCCAGGTCATCGAGCTGAGCCACGTGCTGAGATGTGCTGACGTTGCCGTTGGTTTTGACGGCCGACGTCAGCTTCCTCAGACAGGCTGCCGAAGCTTTCATCAGGCCCTGGCACGGACCAATCACACGCCGGTCCTTCTCTGACCAATAAGTGTCCTGGTTGCCTCGAGGCTCCTCCCCTTCCTGGTCACCGACACCGAGGACGTCACTGAACGGGTCGTAGGCCTCGGATAACGCCTGGGTGGGGAGACAACACTCAGATTACTTGTCAAGACATTTATAAGGGAAGAGCTGCATTGACAAGAGAATGAATGATGACTGATTATTGATAAAGGGCTGCAACTCATTATGGATTAAAACATAAGCCCAAATGTGTCAAAACAACAGGTAAACATGGAGGAATAAAGCAGGAATAAATCAAAAAACACAGAGGCCTCTCACTGAAATATGAAAACTTATCAAACAGCACATTTGGGAAAATAAGGTGTCAAATAAAAGACTGAGTCTGTTTACAGAAATAAACAAAGGCCCCAGCCACTATTTGAGAAGATCACTGTGTCTGTGTGTGTGTGTGTGTGTGTGTGTGTGTGTGTGTGTGTGTACCTGTTCAATTTCCTCTATGGCGTCTTTCACAACTCCCGTCTGAGCAGACAGGACCACCAGCACTGCAGCCTTATTGTCTGTTGAACACGCACAAGGTTTCCATCAATAAACCAAAAGTAATTACAATCAAAGGAGCTAAAATCTGACAAAAGAACAGAAATAATGTGAAACATCTTTCTTTATCATATTCTGAACTCTTCATTCTTCTTCAGTTCTCAAAAGTTCAAGTAAAATTCTCAAGAGGTATTTCAGAAGTAAATACTGTGAGTATCATTAAAATGCTGTTATGTTTTGACAGGATGAGAAAGTTTGGTGGTGAAGAAGCACATATAACATTTTTAATGTGTTTTTCTATGTTTTAGTGTTTTTGCTTGTGCCTTGTTTTAATTCAGTTTTAACTTAATTCTCTCCTCCTGTTTGGCCCTCTTGCTTTGTCTGTCAAAGCACTTTGTAAACTCAGTTTTTAAAGGTGCTATATAAATAAAGTTATTATTATTATTATTATTATATATTCATTTTTTAAAAATTCAGTTTTAGAGTGAGATGTGATGTTGTGTGATCTCTCGATTCGGGTCGTTCTCTGTGAGGAGAGAACATAAATTCGTGTGAGCAGACGGCTTCAAACCATGAATATTTTGAGATATAGATCTATCGATCAAGCTGCCACTGTGTGAGACACTGATGCACTGAGTATTAGTCTGAACAGATGTAGCTCTGGAATGAGGTCAACCTTCGCATTTTCAAAACCTGTACAACCAGACTTCATCCTGCTCTGAACATTTTGTCTCAGTTTGTCCTGCAGCAAAAACTCTGAGCGCCAGATCAGTATCACTGAAACTAAAGGCTACAGTCATTTCACTTGTTTATAAAACTTACATAAATCAGCACCTTCTTTTATCAGTGACTAAGTTTTATGTCTTGTTCCAGCTGGAACACTTTCAGATGTTCTTAATGTTTCCCTCAAGACATCTGGTGACACAGCTTCTTAACTTTAATCTCAAAACTGCAAACTTGCTTGTTATATTCTAAATTACAACCTATAATATTAATCTGGCTTTTAATTTCGGGAATAATGGCCTTCAATTTTTAATCTTTGTTTTTTTTTAGATCATGTTTCTTATTTATATGATTGATTTTGAAAACTTGCTAAATGAGCAGTTGGACTTTCAGCACAACATCACCACCTGCAGGCTGCCGGTAAAACCAGCGGGGCCACTGGTGGAACACGGAGAAGCAGAGTATCAAATCTGAACCTTTACACTTTCATTGATTAATCCCATTCAGCTACTGACCTTGTGGCAACTGGGCAAACTGGTCGCAGGCTGACCACACACTGCCTGTGGATGTCAGCTGTTCCTGGGTCAGACTAGAGGTGAGCACAAAGAAGACAAGGAAGACAGGAGCAGGAGATCAGATGCAAAACTCCTTCTGACCGAAAGGGATCTGAACACTGGAGCTGCAACAATAACTTGATTGATTGATTAGTAGATCAAGAGAAAATGAACTATTTTGATAATTGATTAACTGTTCAATCACTTTTCAAAAAAAAAAATAAAATTCTTGGCTCTTTGCTTTTCATTGTCATTTGTGATAGTGCAGGTTTTGGACAAAAATGTGCATTATCCACCACCTCCAAGTCATTATCATCATATAGATGTATCTTCCAAGGCCAACTGGTGTGAGGATTTAGGTGTGCCCTTAATACCTATGTAAACATGTACTTTGTATTTGCAATTCATTTGTCGGTTGATCACATTTTACTCTAACATCAAACTGTATTTAAAAAGCCAATTAAAAATCCACTACTGCAATTCAGTGTTGCAACGGAATAAATCATGAAAACTTTCATGGAGGGTGAATACTTCTTATAGACATGGTGTAATGGTGTGTGAAAACATGTGTTCATGTGTGTTATTGTTACACTGACATTAATAAAGTCAACACCAATTTCAATTTTCACAACATTAAACTACTAAATGAAGTGTGTGTGTGTGTGTGTGTGTGTGTGTGTGTGTGTGTGTGTGTGTGTATACCTCTGTAACGGGGAGCTCAGTATGACCTCCAGCAGCTGTGTGACTCCCTCCAGAACCTCGACTGTGGCGTCTCTGACCTGCCGACGCAAACTGACACCTGAGACACAGAGATGAGAGGCGACACACAACTGAAGTCAAGATGCTGACAGAGATTTACATTCATTTTACATCTGTTCACAAAATCCGTCCATTAGGCGATTCCTGGCCTGCTGTGGTGACTGAGTGTTACCTTGGCTCTTAGGCAGCCAGTAATAGACAGTAGACAGCGTCAGGACACTCTTCAGGATGGACTCTGATAACTTCTCTCCGTCCTGCAGGAGGAAGGAGCCAAGAGAAAACATATGCTGTGAATTACAACACAATATTTCTGTGACATTCAAGAGCTTTAGAAATATATGAATTATTTCTTTTCAGCCCTGAAGTGACCAGATGCACCAATTTTTCTTATTCATGCTCTGTTTATTCTTTGTCCTTCAGCTCTGTCACATACCTGTATACACATTGTACAAAAACACCTGTATTCCCTTGTATAACTGTATCTGTTTCAAATTGTATAGTTACTTTTAATACTCATCTATGCAATTCCAATGTATTTTACCAATTCAAGACATTGATATACATTATCTACTAGACTTAGCTCAGAAAGACAGCACAATGATCCCAACATTAATCTGACCTGTTGTGATGGCAGTGGGGGTTTGGAGAAGGCCAGGCTGAGCTTCGTGGCTTCCTGGGACACTGCCTTCACTGCCGGGTCTGAGGACAGGACAGACAGTTAGATCACAGTGTAATGTTCCCACTAGATGGCTTTAAGATGGTGATTTAATTCCACGGTGGCTTGATGTGTTTCCACATGATACAGGATGATGATGAGGTGATATTTAATATTAGGGAGGTCCTGATTTTTTAATAGAAGTTGCTAAAAAATATTTCTTATAGAAGCTTGAATTGTTGGAAACTGATATCAAAACAAAGCCACAGGAATAACTGTGTTGTTTGAATATGGAATATATATAGAAGCCTGAACAGAACAGGAGGAGATGGCTGGCCAAACTATACTCAACTCAGAGTGTCCCAGAAGTTGGAGAGGTTGAACGCTCCATCTGACTCATTGGACTCTCCATCTGTGGAGGGAAATGAGCATCGATAAGGTAAATCTTCCAAGCTAAATTTACAGTCAAACACAATACTAACAAAACAAAACATCGGAAGGCACCGACTCGATTCTCATAACTTCTGATGGGTATTTTTCATTTCACTGTTTTTGACACATATCAGTATCTGTGGATGTAATAGGCCATTGAGTGCACTATTTGGCAACAATGTGGGTGAAGTTTCCTGATTTGTCATGTGTTCACTTCACTGGATTAAACAAAGACAGACATTTGTATCTCGTTATTTTACCCATAAACTCAATTCTAAACTGTTTTTCACAATAGAAAACTATAAATTCTCTGACAGTTGATTTTGTCCTAATCAAACTTAAAATGTTCACTCAGATGTTTCAAAACATTTTATCACAAACTGGTTCATGGTCATTCTGAAGGCTGCAGTTTGTGCTGTTGGACTGTATCAGGTTATACTGAGGTTTGTAATGTTTCATATTTAGATCACTGATGATGACTGAATATAAAAACACCTCACAACACAATTCAAATGACCATAAGCTTGAATCCACACTCTGAATCAGCTTCTTACAAAAACTGATCATTAAAACATCATGAAAGTAAATTAGATATAACTATTAGAAATCTGTTGCCTTGGTCAGATTTACTGTAGCTGGATGTAGATTAACTAATACACTGACAGCTGAGTTCTCATGACAACCTGTTCCAGATACTTCAGAAGGAAATTTGACAACCTGCTAACAGTTTAGCAAACACACAGGAAGCAAACACTGAAGAATAAAAGTAGTTAGCAGAAAACACTGAATCTGTTAAATTGAAAACAAAAATTCCCATCGGAGAAACTGAACCTACAATACATTAAAACATCTGTTTAGGTTTAGTTAAAGATAATGTGAGCACACTTAGCATGTAGCTTGACATGAGCTAGCCTGCTGTTAGCCGGAGGCCGGAACTTCATGTCTGATGTGTTTACCTCTGACTCGGTCTCTGACACACTGGATGGAGTTCAGCAGGTTCCGTAAAGGCACAGAGACATTTCCACTAGAATTATCAGCACTCATGTCACCAAAGTTTTCACACAGCTCCTGTAGAAACACGCGTGTTGTGGAACCACAGAGCAGCAGGATGTTGAACCGGGACGATTAAAAATGAAGCACCGACACTGGCACTTAAGACATTTTACTGACATCTGGTGGTGAAACTGTAGTACTGCACGCATGAACGGAAGTCCAACTACTGAAGTTCAATACGGAGGGGCAGTCCTTTTTCTTTTTCAGATATTATCTCTGTTATTCTCTGGTGATTTCTCTCATCACACTGTGAAGGTGAGACACAGTTTTATCTTTATCTGTCTCATTTCTGGATAAAACGGACCCTGTGAGCAGAACAACAGAAACATCTGTATGGACATCAAACCCTGTTAATGTGAAATGTATATTTCATTTCTGTCAGAGAAGTGTTCTCTAATAATTTTGTCCCTCAGTCTGTGATACTCTGTTTCGTTTCAGTAAAACACAACTTGGTGACTATTTGGGTAATTATTTTCACCGCAATAGATGCAGTACAAATAAAGACCATTAGGGGGCAGTGTGCAACTATGGTTTCTGCACCATATTGACTTTATTTGTATAGAGACTGATGGAGACTCAGCTGGGGCCAGAGGATGGAGTGTAACTGATTTTTACTGTAGTACTGTAGTCAAGTACACATTCCTGGTACTTGTACATTACTTGAGTATTTCCATTTTTTGCTATTTTTCTGGTTCTACTCCATCTCAAAGGCAACTATTGTACTTTTTACAATTTTACATTTGTCTCACAGTTTTCGTCCCCGGTTACTTGACAGGTTAGTTTTCCACACTCTTCCTGTGGTGAAAACCACGTATCTCCAAATGAATCACATGAATGTTTGTGATCAACTGAAGACTGAGGTTTTCCTTTATAGGCTGAGAAAATTCTCTGTCTTTTTAAGCTGGATAAATTCTTTAAAAGTCTTTTTGGATCAGCTGGAAAGTGGATTGTAAGGTTTTGAATGCGAGGTTCACTTTGTGAAACACATGACTGTATGAAAGATGTTCCTGTTGTCAGTAAACACAGTTTGTTTGTAAATGTTTGCATCCTGTTTTTATTTACATGACACACAGCAAAAATGTCCTCAGTCTGAAGGTCTGGCAAAGTGGTCCTCACAAAGATAGAAGTACAAGAGGGCGTGCACACACACACACACACAAACACACACACACACACACACAAACACACACTCATCAGAAAATCAATCAGTCTAGACTGTAGTGAACACAGCTAATGAATGTATTTCATATTGTCAAGCTGCAGTTTCTCCACAGGCCCCTGTGTGTGTGTGTGTGTGTGTGTGTGTGTGTGTGTGTGTGTGTGTGTGTGTGTGTGTGTGTGTGTGTGTGTGTGTTAGACCCTTTAGTCCTTCTTATTGCTCCTTTCCTCCCTCCTTCTCTCTCCTTCAATCAGTGTGTTTTATGTCTCAGACGGCTTTTCCTCTTAAACATTTGGAGGATTTGGGGGGGGGGGGCAAATCATTTTATCACCTCTTTTCTCCTTCTCTTCTGTCTCATTTCCTTCTTTGTCTCCTTTTTTCTCCACTCCCACCATCACTCTCTCTCTCTCTCTCTCTCTCAGGTGTGATCTGTGTGGGGAGTTTCTGTCTAGACAACCGATTATACCGAATAATGAGGGAGAGGGAGAAGGGGGGGGCGGGATAGATGGAGCATGAAGAAGGAGGGAGGGAGGAGGATGTGATGTGAAGAATGAGAGGTGTAGAGAGAGAGAGAGAGGTGTAAAGGGGAGGGAGGAAGGAGAGACAGACAGGAGGAAAAACAGGAGGAAAAGCAATAAGCAAAGGATTAGAGATGAGAGAAGAAAAGGATGGAAGGAAGCATGCCAGAAATGAAATGAACAGATATGAAAGGAGACGGAGGAGAAAATAATAAGAAGAGGATGGAAGGAGAGAAGGAATGAGAGGGAAAAGAGACAGAAGGAACAAGAAAGAAAGAAAGAAAAGGAAATATGAAATCGNATTCTGTGTGTGTGTGTGTGTGTGTGTGTGTGTGTGTGTGTGTGTGTGTGTGTGTGTGTTTGTTTGTGTGTGTGTGTGTGTCTGGGAGGTTTTTGGATTTGTTGATCACTCATCACCAAGCTGAGACACACACACACACACTGTAATAGGCTTATCTGGTGCTGCAGTTCCAGCCTTTAAACTGGGACCTTTTTTTCTTTGCTGTTTAGGATGAAAGAATATTTTATATCTGCTAAAACAATATTGACATCTAAAGAAACCTTCCTACGTGTGCGTGTTTGTGTGTGTGTGTGTGTGTGAGAGAGAGAGAGAGAGAGAGAGATTCTCATTGAAACCAGGAAAAGTGAAATGTGAGTGAGACAGGCTGTGAGACAATCAGCACGACAACTAAGTTATATTTTGAAAGACAAGCAGACAGTAAGACAGGCAGGCAGACAGACATGCAGACAGCAGTTAGTAAAACATAACATGATGCTGTACAGAGACAGACAGACAGAGAGGCAGACAGGCAGGCAGACAGACAGACAGGCAGGCAGAGAGACAGACAGACAGGCAGACAGACAGATATGCAGTCAGGAAGGCAGACAGACAGACAGACAGGCTGACAGACAGACAGGCAGCAGTTAGTAAAACATAACGTGATGCTGTACAGAGACAGACAGACAGGAAGGCAGGCAGGCAGGCAGACAGACAGACAGACAGACAGACAGACAGACAGACAGACAGACAGGTAGAAGTTAGTAAAACATGATGCTGTGCAGAGGCAGACCAACGTTAGAACCAGCAGATGTGATGTGAGACAGGCAGTGAGGCAGTGCGACAGTCAGCAGTCCAATGAGTGAGTGAGTCAGACAGACAGGCACCCAGACAAACCCAGCAGTAAGACAGGCAGACTGACCATCATTCGTTTTTTGGTGCGATATAATGAAGCTGCATCATCTTCAGCACCGTGTGAAAAAACACAGCTCTCTCATTCATGTCACTGAGACGACTCCTTTAGCCACAATCCAGCGTCCACTCCCACCTCTCACAGCGATTGGCCGGAGGTGTGCAGGTGAGACAGGAGGCGGGGTTCAAACTTCTCCTTCAGCGTCTCTTTGTTCCTTCTTTAAACATCTGCCTCTGTCACGTTTCATGTGTACAAATGAGTACAACACTATAAATGTCTTCCAGGAGAGACCGCCTGACTGAAAACGTGCATCTTTATCCCCATATTTAAACAATTATGGCGTCTGTGTGATAACAGGCCTCTCGCTCTGCCTGCGAGTGCGGCTGTCTGGAAACAGCAATAAACACTTTTGCCTTCCGATGTGGTCGGACAGCACGTCATACGACCTAGTTCTGTTGGAGCACAACCCGACCCCAACGCAGGCAGGCAGACAGACAGGCAAACAGGCAGGGAGACAGACAGGCAGGCAGACAGACAGACAGACAGATAGACAGGCAGGAAGACAGACAGACAGATAGACAGGTAGGAAGACAGACAGGCGGGCAGGCAGACAGACACGTAGACAGGACAGACAGACAGACAGACAGATACGCAGGCAGGCAGGCAGGCAGACAGACAGGTAGACAGGACAGACAGACAGACAGACAGACAGGCAGGCAGGCAGGCAGGCAGACAGACAGGTAGACAGGACAGACGGACAGACAGGCAGACAGACAGGCAGGCAGGCAGGCATACAGACAGACAGACAGGACAGACAGGACAGACAGGCAGACAGACAGACAGACAGACAGACAGATATGCAGGCAGGCAGGCAGGCAGACAGACAGGTAGACAGGACAGACAGACAGGCAGGCAGACAGACAGGTAGACAGGACAGACAGACAGGCAGGCAGACAGGCAGATAGACAGGACAGACGGACAGACAGGCAGACAGACAGGCAGGCAGGCAGACAGACAGATGCGCAGGAAGACAGACAGACAGACAGATACGCAGGCAGGCAGGCAGACAGACAGACAGATACGCAGGAAGACAGACAGACAGACAGATACGCAGGTAGGCAGGCAGACAGACAGACAGATACGCAGGAAGACAGACAGACAGACAGACAGACAGAGAGCAGGCTGTATGTTTGCAGAGAGGCAGAAAAGCAGACAGATAAGAAACTGAGAAGCATCAAACCAGTTACACTGTAATCAGATTAGTGTGATCATACAATGACATCATTAAATCCATTACACACACACACACACACACACACACACACACACACGTACTGAAATTAGTAATGCACTGAAGTGAAAATAGCGAACCAGACTCTGTGTATGTGTGCTGAATATGAGTGTGTACCTAAATGTGTAATATGTCTCTACAAAATAGTGTGTGTGTGTGTGTGTGTGTGTGTGTGTGTGTGCATCTACATGCAAGTGTGTAATTTCCCAGCTTGCCTTCTGTTTTTAATTTTCTGGATTGAAATAAAGCATACATAATGTGTGTAGGTGATTGAGTGTGTGTGTGTGTGTGTGTGCGTGCGTGCGTGCGTGGGCGGCCGACTCCCTCTTTTCATCATTTTAATTTGTCTCGCCTACTTTCTCTCAGCTTACTCTGTCTTTTCTGCAGTTAAAGGGAAATTCCACCTCAAAATGGCATCTTTTCAGATCAAAATATTTTTATGCCCACACAAAGACACACACACACACACACACACACACACACACACACACACACAGATCCTTTACTGTCTCTGTGCAGTAAAGGATTGGCAATATTTCCTGAAATTAATGCAAAGCCGAAACAGTTTGTAACAGTTTTATGAAAAATGAAGAGCAACAAGTGATTTTTCCATCTCCACCATTAAAAGTGACAAAAACACAAGATTTGTCAACTATCATTGGAATCATTTTTTATCTTCATTAATAATTCACATTCATAATGAACATGGAGCAGTTTACTGTCAAATACACTTTAGCATCGATCCAGATTTAAAAGCAGTAAAAAGCAGTAAAGTGCAGAGTGATGTCCATGTGTAGAGATATTTAAAGCAAAGTGGGCGGAGTCATCCTCTGAATCATCTTTACCAAATATCAAGGAAATGTTATGATGAGTTATGTCATGTGATGAGTTGTTTAACATTTAAATCCCTGCCCATTTCCCATTTCAATCTTTTATTTATCCATAAGGCTGCTCTGGTTACAGTACAGTTGATTCTCTACAGTGAGACACTGTTCTTTGGTCTCCGTCTTGAAGTGGTCTCGAGTCTCTCTGGAGTCCGTCTTGACTCTGAACTGACCCCCATTTGGACCTTGGCTTGTCTCTGACTTGGCTTCAGTGGATTTACTGAAGCACCTTCAGTGTGTTTGAGGCAACAGGTGAAGACAATGTCAACATAATCCTGACTGCTCAGGTTTGAAAGGTAACATGCGTCTGATTTGAGTTTCACTCTTCCTCCTGTTTCTATTTGACTTTTTCTTTTATTCTTTTATTCATCTTTTCCACGTGATTCCTCTCCGGCCCCCCCACCTCACCGCTCCCCTCATCCTCCCTTTCTTTTTGTTTACAGCACAATCTCTTCTCGACAGAGGACATTTTTAATAGTCTGCTGCGTCTAGCCTCAAACAGAAGCGGGGGAGTGGGGGGGGGGGCGAGCGAGGAGAAGACGAGTGTAGACACAAGAGAGAGAGAGAGAGGGAGTTAAAGGTGGGGGGCAGACAGAAAGACAGGCAGAGGGTGAGATAATGAGATAGGAAAAGGATGAGAGAGAGAGGTGGATTTGTTATTCTTGCAGGGTGTTGCACAGACACAGACACAGACAGACATTACCTCACACAGCTGCTGCAGTGAGAGGAGAGGGTGACACTGTGTGTGTGTGTGTGTGTGTGCGCAGCCAGGCGTAAACCTGCTTATAATATCCTGAAGCACAGGTTTTAGTCAAATGTCAAGCTTTTATCAGAAATTGTTTTCTCAGAGAGCAGAAAGTCCAAACTCCAATCTCTCTATTGCTTCTTCAAAACATTTCATTTGCTGTAACGAAGTCTGACGGGGGAAGAAACACGAGCAGCGAGACGATCAGACCGGCTGTAGAAAAAGCTGGTTCGGTTTAGTTCAACCACATTATCTCATTTATTTGGTGGTAAAGTTGAATGGATACGTCAGTTAAGCTTCAGATGAAGTGTGTGCTGCGACAGGAGGTTCAGGAGGTCAGAGGTGAGTCAGGGTGGATGTTTGAAACACACAGCTTCGGTAGGAAATCATATCAGTGGCCTTTGTGTTTCCCTCCATTTGGCTAAACTGGAGGTTTGTTTAAAAGCTGTTTGTTTGTCCGACCGCGCACTGACATTACTCAGCCCGGCGAATAAACAGTGGCAGTTTCAAAGGACAGCTCACTCTGAGGACGCCGGCAGCACAGTGGATGGATGTGTCCACATTATGAGCTGCTGATGTCTAATGTCTGCTCTGACTTCAGGGGGAGCAGGTAAGAAGAAGAAGAAGAAGAAGAAGAAGAAGGAGAAGAAGAAGGAGAAGGAGAAGAAGAAGAAGGAGAAGAAGAAGAAGAAGGAGGAGGAGAAGAAGAAGAAGATGAAGAAGAGGAAGAGGAAGAGGAAGAAGAAGAAGAAGAAAAATAATACATATCTAAATCTAGATCTAGATCTAAAACGTGACATCGTCTCCATAATACGTTTTTCACATTTCAGTGAATTTAATATTTTTGACCACAAATGTTTGATGTCATGGTTTCATATGTGCTCTAACTGATCACATGACACATGATTAACAAACATGATAAAACAAAAACAGCTTAGCTACTATTGTGTGTAACCCCGATTCCAAAAATATATATATTTAACTCTTTGATGCCCGAATTTATATACAATTATATTAAAAAATAAATAATTTGTGTTTTTGTAAATTTGTAAATTTTACTCTAGCATACAGAATGCATATAATGCATGTATATCTAATGTATGTATATAATATTTGGATGTAGTTCCGAATTTGAACGGTCCCCCGAGAAACAAATGCTTGCAAAAGGTTCCTAGGTGCGTATCGAATATGCATGAACCGGCATTGGAGGAACACATAGACTTCCTTGGATGCATTCTGAATGGAAGCGGTTTGAGGCAAATTTGCGACAATAGGCGTCAAAGGGTTAATGTTTGACCATCAGCTTCATTGATTGTTGTCAATATCTGCTCATTCTGAATCTGATACAGCAACATATTTCAAACCAGTCGGGACAGAATCAACAACAGACTGTGAAAGTTGTGGACTGATCCGAAAACACCTGCCTTGATCCTTCCACAGGTAAACAGGTTCATTGGTAACAGGTGAGAGGATCATGATTGGGTATGAAAGGTTCATCCTGGACCCTCAGACTCCAATATCATAATCGCTGCAGTTACATGAGTAAAAAAGAAAAATGTAATTAAAACCTAAAAAGAGACCTGGGGGTCACCAGGTCACATGACTCCTTCTGTGTGGACAGCTGTGTTAATTAAAATAGAAATGTCCAAATGAAAAACGCGTCTGAAGCTCCTCCTGTGCAGACACGGACTAACAAGTCCTCCAAACTAAACATGAAGCGAGCCAAAACAACTCGCACCAGTTTTATCGGCTCCGTCGGCAGGATGACTGATTTCGTCTGTGGATTATTGTTCAGAAATGATTCATATCACTGGTGAGTACGTAAGGTTGGGTCTTCACACTAAATCTACATCCTGCAGTTAAGGTTGAGGAAAGACTGCGGTCACGGATGAAAGATCCAGACTCAGCGCGACACTCCAGCATCCACCCGACCTCCTGAGGGTTCGTGTTGAGCACCAACATTATGTCACTACAGCAACAAGGGGAACTCGTCACAGAGACATAAACATAGAGCGTTACAGACTTCATCTCATCTGAAGAACGGTGTGTCACTTTAAAACAAGGAGACTTAATGGCTTTTTGCAACAGGGCAGCACAATGAGCCAGGAAGCTGTGAATGAGCTCAGGAGACTCAGTTCAGTGCTCTGAGCTTGGGATATTTCATCAGTCCTAATCAGCCAAATTTACACTGTGTTATTTGGTTATTTTCCACAGGCCGTGTTTTGAAGCCTCTTCTTTGATGCCGTGTTGATGGAATCTCTGCCATCATTTGATTGACAGCCGGAACCTGAACCCTAATCCCAGCTGCGGTCTGAACCTGAACCCCCGTCCTGAACTAACCCCGTACAGACGTGGAGACCTGCCGCATGTGAGGCTCTGGTTTGTTGTTCTTCTCTCACCTTTCTATACTTCAAAAGGAGCATAAGAATACACACACTGCCATAAACACACACACACACATTGTACACAAAATGCAGCCGCGGAAGAGCGGGATTGCTCAAGCCTGCCGTTTTTCAGCGCAGGGCTAAAGTCAGATTAGTGCTAGTCTGTCTGTCTGCTTTCACGGAGAAACACGCTTAATCCCTGTTTAATCCCACCTGCAACGGGATTGGCCGCCGCCTAAGACTCTGACAGCTATTACCCCGAATACAGGCTTTAGACACAGACCGCCACACACCTGGGCCGAGCGACGCAGACAGACACGGGGCGAGAGAGACGTAAAGAAAAAAAAAATCTGTTTGTTTTGGCGACGCTGCGTTTGTGTCGCTCGCTCATAACGTATGTCCAATTGAAGTGAAGTGGAAGAGAAGGAGAGAGGCAGGAGGATGAGCTGGAAGAAACACACAAGGATGAAAAATGAGACGTCACAGAGGAAGAAAGGTCATGTCCAGATTGACCTCAGCTTCATAAAAAGGTGTCAAGGACAACACAATAACGTCCACATTTATTTCAATGGGACTTTTTCCAAGAGGACATTTTGACATGTCAGAGTGGGAAAGATTACACAGATGTAATTGATTAAATGAGTGATGGGTGAATTCTAGCTGTTTCGGTTTCCATCCATCCAGGTTTCCATCCAACAAATTCCTTGAACAACAACAAAAATAATCTGTGAATGAATGCACATTTTCTGCATCATGATAAACACTTAAAGCAGTGCTCTTAACCTACTAGAGAGGACACAACGTGATGAAAATAAGAGCTCGAGTCAAACCTCAAACTAACAGACATGATGTGAGAACGCGGTGGAAATGTGGCACTTAGTTCAACATGTCAGTTACTTCTCTCTACACAGATCTGAGGTTTTGTCTCCTGCAACGTTTGGAGCTGAACTTCAATCACTGTTGAAGTCAAATGTTTCATGCACATTACAATTAATTCACTAAGTCTGTTTCCATTGTGCTTTGTCATTTTTTGCTTTAATTGATAAAAGTTTTCTACCTCACCTATTTGTGATACAGATGCAGAGTTACGTCAAACTGTCTTTGGGCTTTGGTGTAAAGAAAGCAAAGATGGCAAAGTTCAGGGGATTAGATGACATCATACATTGAGCAACCGACCAATCAAGAGCACTGTCTCCAAAAACTTCATTATACACTAACTCAACTATAGTTTCCATCATGTTTCATAACACCAGTAATGTTTTTAATGAAGACATCGAGTTGTAAATCCTTCGTACTGACCATGTCTGGAGAACATTCAATAACATGTTCGATTTGTTTTCTCTCCACGGCTCCGACTCAAACATGACTGAGATTTTATGATTAGGTCGTTTGGTGAAGGTTTGGGAAAAACTGTGCTCTTGAATTAATATAAATTGACTCGGAGATCAAACAGGTGACGTTTACTTCTCACCTATTTAACCAAACCCACAACCTTTCCCTGACCTAACCTTAATCACAGTGTGTCAGTAACCAAAGCTTCACCACATGCAGGAGCTGAGGAACCAGAGTCCGAAGCTGTGTCATCCACCCTGACCACCTGAGGACGACTCTGAGCAGGAAGACGCATTTGGAAAACCATTTATTACTATATGAATGTGCGTTTTAGGCGACAGGGTTTCAATCAAATGTGCATCAGCACGGCTTCCTGGTAAACAACTTTATAATGTGAACGCTGTATTTCTACAGCTTATCTTGCAATCATCAAGGTGGAGGATAAAATGATTGCCACATTAATAAATTTCCTCGGTTGTAAAATCTGGTCACAGAGTTATAAACAGCTGTGCTTTGTTTTGCCGTCTGATAAGCTTCCAGATTCAGGGATCTATTACTCAAACTGCCGCTCCTGGATTGTATTTCATCTTCTCACCAGTTCCTGAAAGTACCCCCCCTCCCCTCCCCCCCAGCAGCCCCTTCTTATAATACAGGTCCGTTTTCAGTCTAAACACCACAAAGACGATGATAAATAGATACAGTCACTCTCAAAGAGAGTCAGACGAGCGGAGTAAGAGCAGGTCCTCAGCCCGATGATTCACCCGGTTCAGTCTTCAAAGACGGGCTGCAATAAAGAAGGAACGACGGAGACAAAGAATGACCACACCTGGGTGTCCGCGGCGGTGACTCAGCCCCCTTTAGACGGTAAACTGACTCACTGCCAGCTCCGCTCTGCTGTCTCAGCCGCCGCCTGTGCCAGGGCCTTGTTCAGATAACACAGACAAACACAGGAGCTCTGTCTCCCTCTTACTACATTCAAAACTGTGTATGAGGAGATTCTCAGTAAACAAACAGCGGGTGTTGAACAGAGCCAACTCGCTTTACAACGCGGCTCTGACGACTCACCAAAGTGCACTAAAATTTCAGTGCAAATAGTAGAAAGAAGGAAAGTAAGCTGGGTTGTGCTCCACCTCTGAAGCAAGTAAGATTCTTTTTATGTAATACTGTGGACACCTCAGTGCATTCTTATTGTCTGTGCACACACGTTTATTCCTGTTTAAATCCTCAGACTGAAGTAATTACTCTGGTATGAACTCATCGTCTTTTCACAATGGGACAAAATTGTCTTGAGACCTTTTTCACATGTTACAAATGTGTTCATGTTTGTTAGCGTGCCAAAACATTTTAAGACTGCCAACAAATATGGTAATGTGTGTAAATTTATGTAATGTAATGTGAATTTAAAAAAAAATCTGAGCGTTTGTTTGAATTCTAAAAAGCCACACATGCTAATTTTTTATGTTAATGAATTTTATCATGCTAGTATTTCATGTAGCTTCAATGTACCTGCCACAAACACAGGATGGTAACGAGACGAACTAATGTTTGTATCCACACGTGTCTGACCTCCTCAGCTATTCCCCTGCAGATACACTAATCTACTTAGAGTGAAATGGATGGGAACAATAGTCATAAGGCCCATGTAGCTGTTACAGTCATATCCACATGATTGATGATGAGGTGTTTAAACTGCATTAATGGCCCTGATAAAAAATAACTATAAAATACTATATAATAAACTGTGAGCACCCCCCTCCTCAAGGGATGGTAACGACGTTGACTGGTTCATCACTTTGGTCCAGACTGAACTAAAACCCAACATTTCCTGAATGGATTGTCATCGTGCTCCCCAGAGGATGAAACCAGCTGACTCTAAGGTTTTTCCTTTTCATATCTTCACAGTTTGCCATGGAGTTTTGCTCTGGTATGCACAGTGCTCAGAGGATGACTTTTCATACCTGTGGTGACTTTTTCTGCAGCGCCACCATCAGGTCATTACTGACATTACATTTAAGCCTGAAGCCCTCTGCAGTCACAAGAGTTTCATCTCATGCTGATGCCTCAAGATGTTCAACCTTTATCTGTTGAGCAATGATCCAGCATCAGTTTAGAACCTGGTCTCAGCAGAGCAGTGATGAAGCGTCACCATTATTTTGTCCAGCCTCTGCACAGTCCAGGTGGAATCACTTGTGTCAGCGGTGCTGGAGCCCAGCAGGGGGCAGCAGAGGCCCTACACACTGTTTTACACTTGTCTGTCTTTATTTAAGGGGCAGAAAGACTTTTGCCCTGCAGTCCTAATAAAATTAATAGCAATCAGGCTGGACCTGATTTTACTGTATCATCTTATTTAAATTTGGCTGATTTTCATATCATTCTGTTCAAATCAGTCGCAGAATGATCCATTTACACAAATAACAGAAACAAGTACTCCCAGTTTAACTTTCTGAGGCTATGAGATTTCTTCATAGTGCTTAAAGATTTTTAACACTGAGATTTTTTATTTATAAATCAGCATTTATGGGCCTCAGACAATGTCCAGTTTACTATGTTTCTATTATGAACTACAGGATTTCATTCCCACGGTACAAAACTCTGAAAAGATATTTTTTTGTAATGTGGTTGAACTGACCCTTTAATATATTAGTTATAATCTCATCTACCAACAAAAGTTTCAGTTTATAACAGTTGCAATGATTTACACAGCATGAGTAGATAGAAAAAGTCTTCAGTCTGTCAGAGGTCACAGGTTCGATCCCCTCAGCAGCTCAGTTGTTCTGATACTCTGATCTGGTCTTGATCAGTTTTTCAGCAGAATCTGACATTTTCCTGGTAGAAGTTTCATTAGAATATTTCCTGAACACACTGAGCAATAAATTTGGGTGGTATGTTTTTTTTTTTTCTTTCTACAAGACGAGGGCTCTGGCGAGTCCAGCTGGGCAATAAAACCACTTTACCATGCAGCTATAAACTCTCAGACTCAAATTGAAAGTTGACTCAGATGAGACATGCTGTTACAGTCTCGCCCCATTGGTCCCTGGGGCCTGTCAATCACGGAGGTGACGTAATGCTGTCTGGCTTTGTCGATCCACACACACACAGGCTGAGACACACACACACACACACTGACTGAGACACACACACTAATATTCAACAATTTGCATCAGCTTTTACAGCACTTTTGGGTTTATAAATATTTTAAAAGTCACTTGAAACTCTGGATTCTCGTGTCTACGGCTGTAAAAGGTTTTTGCCCTCATGTCAATTAAACATGAAATGAGAAAGTGGGCTCGTATTTTGGCAACATATTTTGAGTAACAATATAATATGCTGTGTGTTCATGTTTTGCCAAAAGAAGCTCATTCCACCCGTATTTGGACTGTTCATCAGTGAAGCCACAAAATATGGGCGAACACAGCAACAGGACTTTTCACTGAGACGCTGCTGCTTTGAATCTGAGGACCGGGCATCTGTAGCTGAAAGATCAGTCACTGCTTTTTAAAAGTTGTCTAAATCTAGAATTAGTTTGGCCAAGTATCATTCAGAGCTGAATCTGAAACAGCTGCACTGCATTAACACGAAACAGCACGAGACAAAAATAAAGGAAGACGTCATATTCGATGTGAGCATGTTAAATTTACAATGTTCGTGTGTAGATTAAGCTGAAATGATTTCAAGCAAACTGTTATTTATGTGCTCTGTATAATAACTTGTGTCGCCTGCACCAATTAGTAATTAATGCAAATTCATGTCAGGTTTTTGTTCAAGTTTGCTGATGAAGACCATGAGATGCAGCTGAAAGCTCCAGAACTTAACTTTGGATTTTACATTTTCAAAAGTTTGTGTGTTATGTAAGTGTGTATGATTAAAGTACTTTAATGTGTCACGTGATGATCCCAGAAGTTGCAATACCCAGTGTGGCCACTATGCCACAATCACTTTATCTCTTGGTTGAAAGCTCTGAAAAAAGCTGGTAAGTGAACCATGAGTTGCAATAAGAATTGTTTTTTATAAAATAATGTGCGGCTGTCTGACATTCCTGAAACAAACTTTAAAATCTGAACATTAATGTTTAGCTTCATATTCTTTTCAACACAACTGAATTAGGCTAATTATCATTTATGAATTAAGCATTTGTGTGCACAGTTTTTTTTTTAATTCTAGAGGCCTAGAATTAGCATAGAGAATTTCTTAGTCATTCGTGTACGATTTATTAATTCGTTAGCACACAGTAAAACTTGTGTGCACGATTTATTCATTCAAGAGCACAAATGAGCAACTCACATCATAATAATAACAGTAGATCATAAAAAAATGCAAAAAATGCAAACCTGTAAATAATTAATATGCCATCTTGCCATTAGTAAATTTCCTTGTTCAAGGTCTTGTATATTTTTATAATGTTTTTATTCTAAAGTCACGTGGGGTGATTTTATGATTTTGGCCTCAAAAAAAGCAGTTTTCATCGTTTTTCATTCATCTGCCCTGTTTGTATGTTGTGATGTGGAAATTGGAAATGAGAGACAGACACAGACAGTGACAGCAAGAGAAGGAGGGAGAGACAGACAGACAGACAGACAGACAGACAGAGAGGAGAGAGAGAGAGACACAGAGAGAGAGAGACAGACAGACAGACAGACAGACAGAGAGGAGAGAGAGAGAGACAGAGAGAGAGACAGACAGACAGACAGGCAGACAGACAGACAGACAGACAGACAGACAGACAGACAGACTGAGAGAAGAGACAGACAGACAGACACACAGACTGACTGAGAGGAGAGACACAGCGAGAGAGAGAGAGAGAGAGACAGACAGACAGACAGACAGACAGACAGAGAGGAGAGACAGAGAGAGAGAGAGCGATAGACAGACAGACAGACAGACTGAGAGGAGAGAGAGAGAGAGAGAGAGAGAGAGAGAGAGAGAGAGAGGCAGACAGACAGACAGGCAGACAGACAGACAGACTGAAAGGAGAGAGAGAGAAAGAGAGAGAGACAGGCAGACAGACAGAGAGAGAAGGAGACACACTGAGAAATCCCTGGAGAGACACAGACAGAGTGTGTGTGTGAGAGAGAGAGAGACTGACACACACACACACACAGACACACAGACAGGAACAGACCTCCAGGACCAGACGTCTGTTGGCAGTTTGGTCTCCGGTCACTCGGCTGAAAACACGGAACCATTGAAGCTGAAATGTGACGGACGGAACCGGACATTTAAACTAGAGCCGAACTCCATTTGAGAAAACAAACATTTAGAAACATTGAGCGGCCGCGCGGACACTTGAACGGTGCCGATAGATAGATAGATAGATAGATAGATAGATAGATAGATAGATAGATAGAGGAGGAGGAGAAAGCGGAGAGAGGAGGAGAGAGCCGAGCAGGAGGAGGACGGACGGACCGGAGGGGAAGGAGAGGAGGCTGGAGAGAACAGAGAAAAAGGGAGGATTTTTTAGGGGGAGTTTGGTACGGGGTTTCTTTTTTTGGGTCTCCTCTCCTTCTTCCGATCGCTCTCTCTTCTTCAACCCTTCCCCGGTCTTCTTCCTCATCTGGAGCATTTATGTCTGAACCTGGGAGCCCGTAAATGTTGAACTTGATGGGTGTTTTAAACGCCACCGCCGCCAATGTCTCCTGTACTTGTAACTGCAAGCGCTACACGTCCCTCCAGAGCATGGAAATCAGTGAGTAAAACTTCATCACTTTTTTGTCATCCTGCTAATTCACGACTTCTTCAACCGGCTCTAAATCCTGACACAAGCCAAATAAGCTTGCTATTGATTCATCGGCTTGTTATATGTTCAGACTAAAGCCTCCTCTTGAGCACAAAAATGAGAAAATTAGCTCTATTTTACAGTTTGTGTAGCGTTAAAAGTTTATATTTTTCATGTGATGTTTGGTTGTGTTTCAGCGTTTAAACCTCACTAATTACGCTCTCTGTTTTATTTTAAATGTCTTAAACGTTTCATGTGTCTAAGTTGATCCTTTTTTAACGTCACAGCCGTTAATTCTTCATCAACAACCCCGTTTCGCTTGTTATGCTAATTAAAAAGCTAAGCTAGTAAGTTAAATCGCTAGCTTAATTAAAAGAAGTTTTGTCTGCCATCAAACGCTTTGATTTTGAACTTGAACCAAAAACCGCGAGCTTCACATCTCTTTCCACACAGCCGATGTGAATACACCTCCTGTCTGGGCTCATTTGTGTGATTTTTGTGGCTTTTCTGAGCCTTTTTCTTCGTTATGAAAGCCGAGTTTGACAGATTGTGTGATTTTTCAGACGGGATCCGGAGCCGTTGTGTCTGTTTTTCATCTCTAAAGCGTCATGAGGAAAATCTGCCTCCTCGCTGTTTTTTAAAGGGTAAAAATGAGACTGAAAGTGTGTTTAAGCTCTCGGGAAGTTACTTGAACTGTGAGAGGTTATTGTGAGCTTAATATCGGGGGGAAATGCGGGTTTGATCGGAGGAGAAAAGGGGCAGCTGGAAGTTTGGTCGCCGCTTCGTCATTCGAGCTGAACCAGACGTCTGTCTCGCCGTCTGCTGCGTTTACGTGTGTGGTCGTATCCGGGAAATCCCTGTGTTTGTATGTGTGCCTATGTTTATATATGAGTGTGCTTTCATGTGTGCATCTGTGTGTGTTGTTTGTTGAAGCAAGGCACTAAACCATCCCAGGTTTGGGGTTCTAGTCCCATGTTGATAATGTATACAGTCATAATGCAGAAAGGTCGTTTAGATGGAAGCTGTGTGTGTGTGTGTGTGTGTGTGTGTGTGTGTGTGTGTGTGTGTGTGTGTGTGTTTCCAGCTGAAGTCACTAGCAGGACTGAGTCAGAAGGAGACAGGTTCAAGTGTTCGGACAAAATGATGCATACATACTACATGAGGAGCCAAGATATTCTCTTCAGATGTCTCGTTATGTCAGAGCTCAAAACCTGAAGAGATTCAGTTTATGACCGTTGGACACTGACAAAATCATAGTCACATTGGATAAGCTGGAAAAAGGGAGAGAATGACTGAAAATGATGAATCAGTTCAGTGATCAGTTTCCCTCAGATTGACTCATCGGTTGATCTACTGGTCATAGTCGCAGTAATACTGAAGGTAGCTGTAGTAGTATAATATACTATAATAGTAGAATAGCTCAAAATTAGTTCATTAATCTATCATTCAATCTAGAAAAAAATCATATGCAACTGCTTTGATAATGAATCAATTGTTTAAGTCGTCTTTTCAAGCAACTATTTCCTGGTTCCAGTTTCTCAGTTGTGAGGATGTGCTGCTTTGTTTTGCTGTATTATCTCGTGCTGAAGCCTTTAACTCTATTGAACGATGAAAAAATATTATTAATCTAAATTTTAAAATACTCATAATAGAATGGAAGCAAGCGTTTAGCCTCTGATTAATTCCTCCTTGAAAACCTGAAACCTTGTGAGAAACAATTTGTTACAGACTTAAAAAGAAGCATGACTCAATGACTCAGTGGCCTTTTTCCACCTGAGATTTATTTAGAAACAGATTTTTCTTGGATGGTTGAGGGGATGTTTTGACAGGCGTATTATGATTTTCCAGGTTTAAATTTGGAATAAAAGATTATTCAAGAACCCGGTGAGTAATATGTAATCTTGTGTAGGAAGGGTTCACGCTGGTGTCACCAGTTGTCTATTTGTCATGCAGCCTACTTGAAGTGTCATGTGTCCTCTGCAGATGCTTAATGAGCCTCGTCAAACCAGTTTAACACCAGTAATACCATTAAACATGAATGTCTGAATATAAGCAGTCATTGTCTTGGTAGCAGCAACATAAATATAATAGCGTGAATATTATTTGTAAGGGTAGTATTTTTTGTAGTAATCGTAGTAACAAAAGTAACTGCAGTTGGACTAATACCAGTACTAGTATTAACATCAGCAGTAGTAATATAGTAGTAGTAATCACCAAGTATTAGAAGTGGTAATAGCAATACATTACATGGCCAAAAGTATGTGGATGCCTGAGCATTGCATCCATATGTGAACAGGCCTTTACTCTTATTGTTTCTGGTTGAAATCATGCCAAAGGTGTTCGATGTGGTTCAGATTTGTGCAGGCCAGCCAACTTCTTCCACACCAACTGGATCATATTATTGTCTGGCATATCACAGTCTGCTTAAGATTTTCTTTCATCGGACATAAGGAGTGACCTAATGAAGTATGTCCACGTAAATCTGAACAGTTGTAATGTTAACACTGGTAATAATAATCAATCAGTGAAGTACAGATCATTGTCTGGACTTGTAACAGAAAGACAAGATAAGAGTACACACACACACACACACACACACACACACACACACACACACACACACACAATTCCTCTGTCTGAGAACAGACATTATGTTTAGTCTGGAAGCCAGAGGGAGGGAAACAGATAAACTAAAGGAGAAGAGAGAAGACAAGGGAGACAGAAGAGAAAGAAGGGCGTGAGAAGAATACGTCAAAACTTTAGAAAACAGGAACAAGATGTCAGAGGAGAAAGGTAGAGAAACCCAAAGAATGAGAAGGGAAATTGAAATGAGCAAAAAAGAGAGAACCTTTCTGCTGAATTGAAAATTGTGTAGGTGTTGATAGAAACTACGCTCGGAAACTGAGACTCATGATGGGTTGGCCTTTATTTGAAGAGCAACGTTATGTTTAAGGTGTTTCAGCTTGACTGGACATCCTGCAGCCGAGTGTGACAGAAAAGATGAAAGATAGAGCAGAAGAAAGTATAACAGAGGATAATCCATGTTATACACTTGAGATGTAGTGATCAAAGGACAGCGTGGGCGCGGTAGAAAAAACAGGACTTCCCTAAATTTGTACTTCAGAAGTTCTTAAGAATAGATGCAAAATTCAACAATGTCTTTTAAGAGAATAATTTGTCATGAGCTTTGCTAATTTTATAGCTAATGTAGTACTTAGCTAAACTGACTGCATTAGGAAAAGCCACTTCACTAATGCTGCTATATATTAACATCAGTGTGGACAGGCAGCTCAGATGAACCAGCAGTCACATGCACCTGCAACAGCTGCATTTAAAGGCACCAAATTTAGATCCATTCAGACTTGTGAAGGAGCTGCAAAGACCCTGACTCACTTCAAACTATCATTCATATGTCTGTCTGTCTCTGCCGCACACTGTTCCTCATCTGGATCTGTGGAGTGGTAATTGCAGGGTTACATCTACCTGTTACACCCTCTGACATATAAGAGCGCACACACACGCACAGTAATATGCAAAAACACATCTGTTCTGAGCGGCAGACGTTGGTAGTCAAAGCACATGACATCAGCATTACTCACAGGCTAGCCGTGTGTGTGTGTGTGCGGTGAAGTCATTGCTGGTATCAGCTTGTAAGAATCATTTCCTACCAGCAGCTTGGTTTCCCTGTACATTTGTTACTACATGTCTGGCCTTCTTCACGCCGACACCTCCACAGTCTGTCTCTATAGCCAACATAAATGTTACCCACAGCGTTTGTCTGAGTGTGTGTGTGTGTGTGTGTGTGTGTGAGTTCAGCTGGAGGGTAGCAGTATTTATTTTGGTTATTGAATTCGAGGAAGAGAGTCAGAGCGTTCCTGAGCGAGCGGACGGGAGGTGACTGCAGCACAGGAAGGACACGCTGTCGCTCTCTGTGCTTGACGAACATTCATGTAGCTGCTAAGTCACAAGTTTGATTCCTATGTCCTCAAGAGCAAGACACAGAACCCCGACTTTTTAATTTAGAGGCGTGTTGATGTAACGTTGATATACAGTTAGGATTTGATACTATTTCATTGAATTTGAATCCAGTGTCAAAATGTGCTTGTTGAATACTGATGTCTTTCAAATCCCTTAATGGATCCATTTGGGTTCAGCTCTTATTGGTACCTTAAAAAAACAGATGAAGGACTCAGTGGAGACCATATTTTTGTTAGTCGAAGCAAAAACATAATTAACAGCTCATAAATGCAGCCTGAAAATGAGATGAGCGGCAGAAGATATTAAATGTTGATTTAATATTTATCGGACACGGCTCTTTGGCTGAGCACACACACACACAAACACACACACACACACACACCGAGCGCTCTAACCAGCCAACCGCCAAGTTTCAGTGTCCTCTTTTGGCAGGTGACAAAGGCCGTTAATGTTAATTGATCACAGCTCGTGCATCATCAGCAAAGTGGAAAAATGAGAGGCCTGCTCAGCTGAATGTTTTGCACATTGCTAATGAAACTGAAAAGATCTGTGAGCCGGTGAATCCAGGCGCTTTATCCAATTGAACCACATCCGATGGCAACGTCTATAATTCACACGTTTGAGACATTTGTTTATTGTGATTATTATGATTCACTTCCACTTTATATTGAATACATGTTGAAAAGCACGGCTGTCACCGATATTTACTGTATTTTTAGCTTGAAAAAAGTCACTCTTGCTTCTGAAATTCGTCATGTGTCATTCTGTCATAGTCATGTGTCATCTGCACAGAAACATAACTCTCCACATCCTGTTCGACCTCCCATGTGACACGGAGATGATGTTCACTAATCACTATGAAAAACAGCATTTTTATCCACTTCCACTTTTGACACCGTGTTTGTGGTGCAGAACAACATCCCGAGGCAAACTGCACGCAACTTCGCCTTTGATGGCTCCAACTGTAACAGCTGTACCAGAAGCAACTTTTACACCATTTAGCCGAAATAGCCGTCACAAATGTGCTGTCACTGTAGCGAAGCTGAGGCGGTGTGAGCAAGGAGACGCAACAATGGAGGGAAAGACAAAGAGTCGACTTCATCAGTGTTCGAGGAGACGCTTCAATTCAGGCACAAGCTGTAGCTGAACTGCTCTTTTTGTCAGTGTTGTAAGTCTTTGTAGGTCTAATGTTTGGGATGTATTCACAGAAGAAGATCAGTTTTTAGGGGTGACTGTGGCCTGAATGGCCCAAAAACAAACGTGAAAAGTGGAAGAAGAGGTCAGTTCTGGCTATTCTGAGGCAGAGTTTGTCCTTTTTTTGTCTCGGCCTTCTAGTTTTCATTGATTGGTTTTCTTTCTTTCCTTCTGTCTCTTTCTCTCTCTCACTCAGTGAATCATGGAAATTAAATGATTGAGTCTGTTCTGGCTGGCCTCCTAGACTTATTATGTAAACCTCTCTGTCTGGCTGTCTCAGTGCTCTGTGTGAGGGTGTGTGTGTGTGTGTGTGTGTGTGTGTGTGTGTGTGTGTGTGTGAGTGAATGTGCACATGTGTTAGTCGGCAGTTGTCTATTAATTTCCTGTCTGTGCGGCTGCGTGTTTTAGTTTGCATGTATGAGATGTTGCGATAGCGGATTTAAAAAATTACGTCAACATTTTGTTCTGCATTTGCCTTTTATTGCCATAAGGGAGAGAGGCTGATATCATGAGTGTTAAATGAAGCCTGTGTGGATCAAACTTTGTCTTTTGTGTTATTTATTTCCCTTTGATTGGCAGCTGGCGTCGTCCCAGAGCCAGAATCACTTTAATCTTCATGTACGATAAACAGACAGTAATTTGTCTCGGAAGAAATGATTTATCCAGTCGACTCAGCGGCGTTCTCTTTGTTTAATATAGAGGGCATGATACTGGGAGCTGCCCAGTTCAGCCACTGGAGAATGTGGAGCAGTTGCTCAAGAGCACGTCAGTGGGAGCTGTTGATGCAGGGAAGAGCATTTCCTGTTGACACTCCCTGTCTAGTCGCTTCAGTCCTGCCGACAACCTGCTGTCCTTCTGTCAATGTTTCCTTCTTTCCCATAGTCCCAGAAATACAAATCTGATTATTTCTTCTCATAGACAAAGTTACTCCACTGTCTCTTCTAGCTGGAGCACTTTTATGGATTGAATAATCTTCAGGTTGAAAAAGATTAATAACTATGTTAGTAAGGCACAAGAATCATCCAATAACAAAGCTTAAAATTCCACTTATGGGAGATGGAAACTAAAGATTACAATGTTGACGAAACTGTAAAGACGATCTCCAACTTAAATCCTTCCTTTTATAAATTCTGGGTCAATTTGGATGAATTCAGTAACTGTGGTGTTGTGTTTTGTTCTCAACTGCACAAAATGCTGATTTACACCTCTGGCTAGTTTCTTCTTCTAGGCATTGACAGCAGAGGCTTGTGGGTAGTGTAGTATTTTGAACTGAGGAACAAAGTTGAAATGATTAAAGCTGTTTGCGGTAAAAATCGATAGAACATATTTTTATCCAGGGAAGTGGTTTTCTGTGTTAACAAACATACGTTCAACTAATCTGTTTCCACCTTCTTTTTCTAGCTCCTTCCGTCTTTCCTCACATCCTTCTTCCTTGCTGCCATCTTTTCCACTTTGCTTCCTTTCATTCACCATCTCAGCTGTTCATTGTTTCTTGGTCTAGACGCCGACAACATTCACACAGAAACCAGAAAAAAGTCATCATGCCTGGTCTCATCATGCATATATGTAGATGCATGCAGCGTGTGCGTCTGGGGGTCAAGGTCATCGTCACATTGGGGGTCGTGTGTGTGTGTGTGTGTGTGTGTGTGTGTGTGTGTGTGTGTGTGTGTGTGTGTGTGTGTGTGTGCTCCCTGCATATAATCTGCATACAAGACAGTGTTCAGCTGAGGCCCTTGTAGTCTGTTGGACCCATATTGTCCCATTAATTAGTCTGAAGTCAGAGCTGGCCCTATATGTCTGTCTCGCAGTGTGAATAAATCCATACAGAGACTGTCTGAGGACCGAGAGGCTGCGCTATAAATAAAGGCAATGACTGTCTGCCTTATACATGCATAGAGTGTTATGCGACAATGTGGAAAAGATCGTCTCTTGTTTTTCATTAATTAGTCTGAAGCAGAAGAAAACCCTATATGGCTGTCTGGTCCTCTAAATACGTCAATTGTAGTCTGTTTAAGGAGCTGAAAACAACTGTGTCCTGTCTTTCATTAATTAGTCTGGCCCAGGGAAAGTTGGTGTAGTATTGTCTCGTGTCTAAGTGTTCACATTAACGTCTGATTACGTGGAAATTAAAAACTGTCTTTTTTTTCTTTTGTTAATTACTCTAGTCTGGCAGCGCTCAGTGTCACATTTTAGCGGTCTATTTATCAATCGCTTGACAAAAAATTGATCTGCAACAATGTCAATAATGGATAAATCATTATTTTCAAGCAAGAAAATCAAACATTATCAAATTTCATCTTCTCAGATTTTCTGTTTTAGACAAACTAAACAAGCTATTTGAAGACATCAGATGCCTCTCGGACATTTTTTACTTTTCTGTGCCATTGAATCTATTAATGAAGAAAACAATCAGCAGATGAATTGATAGTGATTTTAAGAGCTTATCACCAATTTAGAAGCTGCTGTCAGTTGTCAGTCTATAACCTGGGCCTGTAGATCGTTACTATCGCTTGTTTATAGCAATAGAATAAAGAGCGATCTTAAACTAGTGTCAGATGACATGGTCTGTATTGCAACGTGTGTGTCATTGTTTGGCTGTTTTCTAAACAACTACCTGTCATTTGGTCTAATTTGTCGCTTGGGTTTCTGTAATTACTCACAAGACGTAGCTCTGAAGTGTCTGTTTAATTAGTGAGCCAGGCTTAGGTCTCTGCACTCTGTGATATGAAAGAAGAATGTCTGTAGTCTTTCATGAATTAGTCCACACCAGAATGTACAGATTTGTAGTATGACAATTAAAACAAACCATCTTTCCAAAAAAAAGCTCATACGCTGAACTGACAGACGGATATTAAAGCAGTTAATCTCTAACAAAACGAAACTGTTTACGTTGCAGAAGGAACTTTGAGCGGCTGCACTTTTTAATTGTTTTGCTGTTAGAGAGTCTCTTTAGCTGCTTGAAGGACCATCTGTTGTTCCTCTTTAATTAACCAATATTTAATGTGAAAGTAGCAGGTTGATTTTAGATGATATGGAAACCTTTAAATAAATCTACTTTAATGTTATTATATGTCTGTGCCAGCCTGATGAACACATCCTGTATGTCCAGAAACCAGAACCATGTCTCTAAACAGGCCTGAGTGATTCAGTCTACACACATTTGTTTAGCATATAATTGCATTACACATTCAGATATTCAGATGTGTGTATGCAAATGCTTGTTGTGTTGATGGGGGATTTTCTTTGCATATGAAACCAACGTTGCTCAGCATCTGCAGGGAGAGAGGGTGAAGTGAGGCAGTCTGGGTGTCTGGGAGGGCAAAGGTCGAGGGTCAGGTCAGGAGAAGGCAGGCAGGGGGAGGGGCGAAAGGTTCATTGTCAAAACAGTGGGGGCTGGTTTTGGAGGTATGTGTGTGTTTTGTATTATTTAGAAATACATCATTATGATTTGCTTCTAGTTGCCTTCCATAACTCTAATTTTCATTATGCTGGACTAATTGTCTCATTATTTGTGTAAACAAAGGCCTTCAGGTTACCAAAATGTGACCCTGCACTTCGTGCTGTCACTGAATATATTGATCGCATTGATTTGTTTAGCTTAATTTGCTTGTTTTATAGAGTGTAAATATATGTAGGTGTGTGTATGAGGCCTTTGATTGATTTGTCCAGTTTACCTGCTCACAATGCTGCCAGTCAGTAAGATAAGTAAACAGACAGATTAAAAGCTGATTGACTACACTGTCACTAAAATGCTAATTAAAGAGTTTTTGTAGTTTATCACCAACAAAGTCTCAGATCAGTTTTAAAAACAGTAGCATTGGCTCCAAATATGCTAAATATGCACAGAGTTTACATTTTGAAAGCTCTGCTCATTGTTTGAATTTTTTCAATATCAGTCCCTTTTTTGAGTAGCTTAGTTTCAGGAATTAACTGCTTTTCATTTTAAAAACATCTCAGACTGCTCAATGAATCAGTGGTAAATAAAATATAAAACAAAATTTATGACTACAACATTATATCGTGAAGTTCAGTCTTTCCTTACATTTTCATGCTGTGCTCACATGATCGCGTGTCGACTACATGTTGTGACAGAAAGCAGGATTTCCAACGTCGACCTGCTCCCGACACAGTCACATACAGTACACATGCTGTTCTTTTCATACCATATACGTTGGCGTGCAGCAGAGCTGAGACGTCACTCAGTCAGCTGGTCCTGACTGCGAGACCAAGTCTAGACAAAAGACACTTCAGTCTGCGAACCCCACGCACACGCTCTACCCCCAACACACATGACATCCACGCTCATGACCGTGGGCTTGACCCCTACACACACACACACACACACAGACTTGTAGGGAGGACTGTGTCTGCCTCACTTTGCCCTCTGGCCCGCAGGAAACAGCTGGGACCACATCATTTGCATCCACAAACACACACGCAGACGACACCCACCTCTCTGTTTATATTACTAAAAATGATCATTATACATTCAACTATTCAAACACACAGGCACAATGCACAAGCAATTCTTATTATAAACAGCCATCCTGACAGAAACCAAGCTCCACCTCAACGACTACACACACACACACACACACACACACACACACACACAGAGGCTACATTACAGTGTGTCTAGACAAAGCAGCAGGCTAGAAAGGCAGACAGACACTAATGATGTGATTTTAATGGTTTAGGGCAAAAAAAATGTGAACATAAAAGCCCATGAACACATCAAAGTACAAAGCTATCGTGATAATGCTGTTATTTGAAATAACCATAGATTTGATTATTCATGTTCCTCTCCCCTCTGGCCTGTTGTCCACACTAGTCTTCAGAATGAATACATCTGAAAACAGCAGCCTCACATTTTAGTGTTGATCAGGGAAAACTGAGATTTTGGAAAAGCTTAACTAAGCCTGCTCACAGTGCAATATCTTTGTGTTTCAGACTGTTGGTTGGACAAAACAAACAATTTGAAGACTTCACCTTGGAATCTGGCAACTGGTGATTTTTCATTATTTTCTGACATTTTATAGACTAAACGATCAAACAATCATTTGAAAATTTTCATCTGCAGACTGTTATTGTTAGTAATGTAGTAAATGAGTATTCACAATTTTGACTTGTTTAAAGTTTGGTGGGGGCCCAAACAGAACTGAAAGGAGAATGAATATTGGTCATTAATTCATATATACACAAACACAACTCTAACTAAATGATAAATCTGCTCTGTGACTGTTGGATGTGTAAATAGGAAACTGTTTTATAGGCGATCTGAGTACGACAAATGTGTTTGTTAACATGCCAGTTTTGACTCTGTTAAAGTCATTGCGATGACCTTGAATGTGCTGCTCAAGTTGGGAACCACAAGAACTGATGATGATAGGGAAAGAACTACAAAAATGTAAAATTTGAAGCACAAAACATGATGTTTCAGTCTTATAACCTTGATCAGATTCAGGTGTCTGATGAAGGTTTCATTTTTCTGTTTCCAGCCTTGAGAATGTTGCGTTGTTATCACGTCAGACTCAGTCACATGTTGCTCTGAGCGTCTCAGTCCTGTTCAGCCACAATGGCCTAGAAAAAGAAAGGCCTTTCTTTTTGAGGAACTTCTTAAAAAGTCGTTTTTTGTACCTCCAACGAACGGGACAGCCAGGGTAGAGTCTTGTTGCAGGAAGTAAACTTCGAGCCAACAAGTTTCTTGAAAAAAAAGTCCCCATCACATTTGAGCTGACAGATTCTTGGCAACATCAGAAACACAATCGCTGCTCGCATTGTGTCCAACAACCTCCCTCACCTCGTTCAGTGAAGAGAGGGGAGGCCTTGCCAGCTGGCACACACACACACATACTGTATATATGAGGCCCATATCGTTTTGTGCTCTGCAGGCACTGAGCCAGTTTCCCAGCTTGTTTGCCATCCATCCATCCATTAAGCCTTCATTACTCAACCACGGATCCGCTCATGGTAAACATTTGTGACACTGATGCTGCGGAGAAATGTTGACAACATAAGTCACTGTCAGCTGCGAACTTGAGTACATGCAGATTTGCTCTCTGCTCTTACACTCAGAGATGGATGAGAGACAGAACGTCCAGGTGTGTGTTGGATTTTAGCCAGATGTCTCGTTGGATAAATGTTAACTTGAGAATTTTTCCGACCAGCCGAAATAGTTTTTGGTATAAAATCCAGTGAGAATTCAGCTTGAAACGCCCTCACTTTTCCTTTGCTTCAGTACACCTCCCTCACTCTTCCCTTTTTTAAACTCGCCATGCCTCATTTGGACGGTTTGTCACAGTGATCATGTTTGGGTTTCTGCAGAGATTTGTTTTGTCTAAAGTGGAGGTAATCGCTCGCTCAGACACAAAGGAGAGGGCGAGTTGATTCATGCGGAGGATAATCATTTGAGCAGATTCTCTGAGGAAGAAAAGGTCTTTTCAAAGCCAGGTGTTTCTACTGTTTCTACTGTTGGCCGCCGAGCCACTTTGGCGAAGCAGGTGAAGCTCCGGTGTCTCGTTGGACTGCAGCTGTGTGGTGAAACAGAGGATACATGAAAGCACTCACGTTTCTGTGTTTGCAGCACGGCGGCGGTGGCGGTGGACAGACTGAGGGGTCGACAACAAATTACTCCACAGATTTGTCTCGAGTCTCCCTGGAGTCTATTATGAAATGACAGGACACAACATTTATCTGCTAAAGAGTCTTAGAAGTATAATGAACCTATAATGAACTGCTGATAGCCACATATTAACAGGGCATCAATAGCAATATGCCATGATGTCATTTAGAGCTACATTCATTGATTTTTTTGGCCACTTGGGGGCAGAACCATGTCATAACGATCTGACAAACACATAAATCAGGTCTCTTCTTATAAAGTTGTTATGATGTTAGTGAACATCAGACATTAATCAGCATTATCATCCTGCTTGTTTCTGCCCATCAGATACATGTAAGTCCAGAGTTCACTCTCCTTTTTGTTCAGGTTTGGTTTTTGACAACCCCTAAGAAAGATATCTGGCTCTTTAGCTGCTAAATGTTGTGCTTTATTCACTAGCTAGTCACTAACTTTGTCGGCTGTTTTGTAGGAGGAAGGTTAATCAGAGCTTTATTCCTGAAAACTGCTTCCAAAACTATGAGCTAAAAGAGGCTGAAAAGCTCTGTTGAGCTGCATAGTTGGTCATAAATTCCCAGCTTAGCTCCTTTCATTATCTGATTCACTGTTATCTGATTTTATTTGAGGCTGTGTCGATGCTGGCTCAGAGGAAACAGCCTGTTGAATCACACACACACACACACACACACACACTGTTTGAACACATATACACACTGTATATGTACATGTAAGACATTAACATTATTCATTATGCTGACCTGTTTTCCACACACACATTCACATAAACTGATGCCACAGCTACACGTGCTTTCAATTCATTACCATTGTTTATTAACGTGGAATTGATTTTCCCAGACACACACACACACACACACACACACACACACACACACAGGGTCAGACATTCAGAGCATTCAGACATTGTTGTGTCTAGCCAGGTGTGTGTGTGTTTGTGTGAGGACTGGTTGAGCTGGTTTTGGTTTGGCAGCAACACACTGTTTGGACAGGGACAGCATGTCTGGCTCACACACACAC
>JBBMOC010000174.1:61075-86790 GCA_037975185.1 Centropyge bicolor | reverse complement strand
GTGTGTGTGTGTGTGTGTGTGTGTGTGTGTGTGTGTGTGTGTGTGTGTGTGTGTGTGTGTGATTTAAGGTCTTTGCCTTGTTGGACTTTACATATTCTCACTTTTTCCGTTGTTAACATTAATGGCCGTGTGTGTCCATTACTTACAGTAGGTGTGTCATTTGCCTTTGTCTGTGTTTAACTGGTGTCTCTGATGTCAGCACAGTCAGACGTCTTTTTAATTTTTATACATTTTATACAAAGCGCAGGCAGACTGCTGTTTGTGGTCACATTAAAAACCAGAAGTAACACAAACATTCAAACTCTCAGACCAGTTAAAACAGATGCATCAGTCACTTCTGCCTTGGTATTGCTTTTTATAATGTTGCGTCATTTGCTATTTCTTTCAGATGTTGAAACGTTCCCTGATTGCCATCGTCTCAAAGGAAGTGAAATAATGTAAAATTGGAAACAAAAAACAGTATATGAAGATTGATTCATTTTTTACTTGCACCAGCCTGTGAGCAGATGTTATGTCATTCGTCTTAACTCTACATTACTTTTATGTCCCCAGTGCTGGAATGGAAAATTATAGCTTATATTATTCCAGACCACACTCTGGTCAAGATCATACCAACACACATAAACAGCATGGAGACATTTTGTGCTTATTTCAATTCAAAACCAACCACAGTTCATCTCAGGAAATCGATAAATAAAGAAATACATCAAGAAACCCTGGAAAATAAAATTACAGTAATGTATTTCTTGCTTCTTTGAAATTCTGTTTCACAATGTTGCATCATTCCAGTGCATTGGCAAAGCAAGGTAGGAAGTGCTAATAAAACAGTTCTTCAAACTAGTGTAAAAAAAATAACTTTAAAGCTCACTGTCAACCTGAGCAACTCTTCTTCACCAATGTGGCTCTCAAAGCAAAGTTACAGCAAACTTTAAATGTCTCTAACCAGCTTTTCATCCATGTTGCTCCTGAAAACACTGAATCACAGCGACTGGAGGCTGAATGCTCAAAATCTGTGACCTGTGTGTGTGTGTGTGTGTCACTTTACTTTTTAGGCCTGCTAGCAGTGAGTGTGTGAGCAGCAGCTCCTATCAGACTCTGTGACCTACTCACAGATAGCATTAGCATAGCTAGCGTTCCAGATGAGACTCACAGTTTAACATGGGAGTCCCCTGGATTAGCACGCTAAATTTAGACTAATGCTCCACTCTCCTTCCCTCTGCTCTCGTCTACTCTGTTTATTCTGCCCTGTCAGTTCATCAGGATAGTTTACTGTATCATGATATACCGTGTTTCAGTGACACTAGATAGAATATAATTTATGGTGGTTCTTCCACTCCGGCTGTTTTGTGTCCTGTTCGTGTGAAACGTGACAGTGGTCTCGAACAAGATGTGTTGAAAATGACGTTTCCTTTTTCAGAGCTGAGAAAGAAAGATGAGAATCAGAAAGGAGACACAGAAAGATGAGGAGGGACGATGATAATTGACCCCCGCAACCACACACACACACACACACACCAACACAAAAATACACACCTCCCTCTCCGTTTTCCCACTGTTGGAATCAGCAGTGGGAGTTTTGTGGACCAAAGTTCCCACACTTGTTGGCTGCACCATGACCGTGGCTTCCAAAGTCAATGGAGTTTGTGTGTGTGTGTGTGTGTGTTCCCTTATGTGTGTGTTTGTGTGTGCCCCCCTGCTTCCACCCCCTATAGCCTTTCTCATGGAAATTGGCAAGCAAGCAAGTTGTGTGCCCCTATGACCTATAACTCTCTCTCTCTCTCACACACACACACACACACACACACACACAGACAAACATCTCTCTCACACACACATAGACACACTGATACACAAACACACACTTACACACACACACACAGCTGTCTGTGCTATTTCTGACTCCCCAGACTGTCGAGTCATCCGAGGACTGAGAAAGAAGGGGGGAGGGAGGAATTAGCAGGCTTCTCTCTCTCTTCCTGCCCTTTTCTCCTTCCCTCTCTCCCTTTCCTCTCTGTTCATCATTGATTTTCTTTATTTCGCTCTCCTTCCTTGTCTCCTTCTTCCTACTTCCTCTCACCTTTCGTTGCTCCTATCTGAACTTTCTGTTTTCCTCCTGATTTGTTTCCCTTTCTTTCTTCCTTCCTTCTACCCTTCAGGAGCTCCTATTTCCTCTTTCCTTCTCTCATATATATTACCTTCTTTTCCTTTATCCTTTCCTTTCATGGATGGATAACCAGGCTGCTTCAGGAGCTGCAGTACTTTCTAGAATCAGGCATAATCTCAGTTAGACTGGAGACGTATTACAACATGTATTCATTTATTTGTAATTCAAATAATGTAAAGTGATTCTGAGCTTTTCTGTTGCCTGTGAACACATCAAAGTGTTTTGGGAAGTTATGAGTTTTTCAAGTGAATTAAAGTGGCCGAAGACACGAGGGCACAGATCATCCTGTCAGCTAAAGCTAAAGCACATCATGTAATGACTCTGTGCTGCAGGCTGGAGCCTCCGGCGTGACAAACAGCGTGAGCAGGTCCAAGGCTGCAACGTGCACACGTAGATCTGCGCGTCGTCTCCAGAGTGAGACGTCTGCACCGTCGCTGCGCTGCATTATTATAAACTGCTGCACGATGAACCGGTCGTAGGCCGCGTCCTTCACCCACGTGCACATCCTGTCTCACTCCCTCATCATCTCCCTGCAGGTTTCATGCTTGACTTCAGTGCTCCTGTCTGTGAAGCTCTGACATGCAGTGTGTCGGTGGTGAAGTTTGTTGTCTGGTGTAGTTTTGTATAATGTAAATAACTATTAGATATAAATGATCCTGGCCAATGAAATTCATGCAGAAACCATGACTCTGCTGCATCCTCTCTCTCCCTCCCTCCTCCTGTCCCACCATATTTTTTCCTCCCTGTCTTTCTCTATTCCTTCCTCTCTCCACTTTACCACCCCTCCTCTGTCCTCCTGACCCCCCCTCCTCTGTCTGTCTGCTCTCTCTGAGCCATCTGACTCGGCAATGACCGGCTGTGACCTTTAGCTGAATGCAGGAGGAGGAGGAGGAGGCAGATAGACGGAGAGCAGGCAGCGGATGACAAATGAGCTAATTGCTTCAGATTAACCATGGAGTGTCTGCCTGCCTGCCAGGCTTACAGCCTCCTCCTGTCTAGACAACACCCCAGAGGGAGGGAAGAGATCAGCAGTCTCTCTCATGCAACATGACCGAGAAGTGAAAATGTTTTAATGGCTTTTTTGTTGTTTTCCTCTAAGTTGCACAAGGCAAGTTAAAAGAACTGTAACTTCGGTGCAAAGACATCCTGTCAGACAGGGTCAGTAATCTGCCCGCAGGAGCGTTTGTGTTATTCAGTTTGAACTCCCATAAAGTCTGGGGACTCACAAGAGGCAGACTTCAAAAAGAAGGGTCGAGATATCCTGACTTTTAGTTCCTATCAAGCTCCAAAAATATTTTATTTCCTACAGTGCAAACTTTTAAGTGTTTTCTTTTCTTACATCCATGTCTTTCAAACTCCACACCTCCAGTTTGTAACACAGGCTTTTCTGAGCTGTAAAATTGTTGTAGTGCCCCTTTAATTTGTCCGGTCAGTAAATACTCAGTACGTCAGTGTAATAGCCAAAGAGAAGAAGATTTAAAGCAAGCTCTCTCAGGATGATGCACTGGACACATATCAGTCCCGACTTCTGATTCGTCAGTCACCAAACCAGCTGCAGAATATAATGAGGAACTTCCACAGTGTCTCACATATGAGGAAATGAGACTGAACTCTTTATTTCTCTGTAACAGTTTGTCCTCAACGTGCAGAGACGTTCACACGAGATGATAAACAAGACGCTGCTTTGTGGAAATTTGAATCAAAGTGGAAAATTGCCTTTGGCCTGATCACATATCGTTAAAAGCAGCCGAGACAGTTGAGGACAGACATGAGGAGCAGAATATCTACAAACAACATATTTTCGAAAGATGTGGATGGAGCTCGGTTAAAGATGTGGGAGCAACCGCAGAGGTCGTGTCCTCTTCTGAGAAACCGGGCACCAGTTTACAGGACGAGTTTCTGCTCTCTGTGCTTAAATCAGAAACTGAATACACTGAATTTATTTTTGACAGCTCGGAGAAAAGTCTGACAAGCTTTTAGACCATTATGGAGAGAACCTCTGGAACAGCTGAGTGAAATAACTGTTCAAATAAATACAACATTTTACTGAATTTCCAGCTCTTTTTAAAAATGATTTGGCGGTGAGGGACAACTTTGACCTCAGTATTTCTGGATGCATAAACAAATCATTATCAAAACTGGAGCAGGTGAAGAATTTAGTTTGTGAAAGAAGCTGAAGAAAGCTGTGCATTCAGTGTTTCGTGCAGATTTGGCACAAACAGCTCGTTGTCCGTGTTTTCTGGTGTAAAAATGTGACAGAAATCAAAGGCAGGAAACCCTGAGTGCTGTTTGGCTCAGTGTTAAAGGAGCACTGTTATTGTGTATCTGCACTGAAGCATGTTTTGGCCTCGAGGATGTTTTTCACCGGTGCATCTGCACAACACATTTGCTTTAAAAATGATTTTGTCAAAGGAAGAGACAAAAACAGAGAAGAGAAAGAAAACTGTACGTTTTCATTCCATTTTATATCTATATTATATTTTATATGTATTTTAGATGGAAATAACAGAGTTGAAAATTATCCTGCGTATTGCACAAAAAATGTTTTTCTGCTTTGTCAAAGTGGAAAAATTGTTGCATTGATATTATGTAATCGTGTTACACCTTCTGCTGGAAATTCGCTCACGATGTGCAGAACATCTGGACGGAAACATAACATGGGAAAATGATTTCCTTGTTAGAATGCAGAGTGGAAGGAGTGAGGTAAAGGAGGGATCGGAGGCGGCAGGAAATGAGAGAGAAGGAAGAAGCAATAGAGGGAAAATGGAGAGCATGAAAAATAAGACAGGACAAGAAAGAGGAGGGAGGAGGTCTGCTGACTGACCCGCCGACCTCGCCGTTTGGGAGCTGACAAGTTTTACCGCAGGCGGACACACACACACACACACACACACACACACACACACACACACACACATTCAGATCCAGTCAGAAAGTATTTTCTATGACTCATCAAATCAGAGAAGCTGAATAGAATCAGCAAAACTTTCATTACTTTTCCTCAATGCTGCAACAAACCTGCCACACTGTGATTAATGATCCAATAACGAATAAAACAGTTAAATGAAAATGTAAAAAAAAATGTATGACTGTGTGGAAAATGTAACTGAAGAATTTCATCTCATAACTTGGAATGAAAAAACACATACAGTATCTCAGGGTAAAATGTGGCATTTAACTAAAGTGGTAAAGACATTTTTCACAGCAAAGATGTTGACTTATCAAACACATTATATAACATCAATGGTGGCGATCATCATCGAGCCATCCTTGATGTTTCAGTCCCACCTGCGCCTTTCTTGATGTGACATAACAAAATATTTGCTGCACAAATCACTTTTCAAGTTTAGCAAAACCTGCCAGACAGAAAGTAGGAGATGGAGGGATTTCTGACATTCTCATCAAACAAAAACCTCAGTCCAAACCAAAACATGAAGAAGCAGCAGAGTCTTGTGTTTGTTGACATTTCAACAGAAAGTAACAGGAAACGAAATGGAACTGATTTAAATGCAAACAGTTTATGTGCTGATGAGGAGTGAAATCTGTTAATATTTCAAAAGGGTCGTGACAGAGTACGAGGTAATGATGATTGATCGAATTCTTGCACAGTACTAATTATGTATACAGTGAGGGAAACAACAGGACAGGTGTGTCTGCGTCTGAGTCTGAAAAGAGTGATGGACACAGAGGGAAAGCAGAGAGGAGCTGTGGGAGTGTCTTGACTGAGAGACAGAGTTCAGCACCAGCTGACAGAACAGAGAGACGGACAAGCTGTCAGCAGGCAGCGTGCCCACACACACACACACACACACACAGATGGCGAGGCTGGCATCACAGCGTTCGACTGTCTGTTCCTTTTTGCCTTTTACAATGATAACAGGCTTTGATAAGCGGAGGAATGTGACGGTTCACGTTCCCTCAATTTAGTCTGTGTGTTTATGTTTGTCTCTGTGTGTCTGTCCTCCTGTCTTTCTTCCTTGCTTCCTTCACTTCATCCTTCCCTCAGGTTTCCTATCATAGTAAATATAATGAACACAATTGTGAAACTACCATTCAAATCTTGGCTTCTTTTATTTGACACAGATGTTTTTCAGAAGCTGTGGATCAGACCCATACATACTTTTCTGATAAACGTGTTAATGTCCCATTTACCAGCAGAGAAACTGTCTGTGCTAATTTTTATTTCTACATTTACATATACTTCAAAAACATGTTCAATTTGGCTTAACTTATCCAGTAGGTGCACAGAACATAGTTTAGCTATGAGAATCAGTTGTTGAAGTATTTATTCTTTATATTATATCTTGTAAAATTCGACCTAAAACCACAGGACTGACAGTCCTTTACAAATGTTTACAACACTTCAGTTTATAGCTCCTTAATTTTTCACATGTCCTAATGAGCCGAGCTGCTCCCCCTCCCTGCCTCCCTCCCTCCCCCGTCTCTCTCTCTCATCATTATTCTGTCCGTCCCTCTGACCCATCTGTGCCTCCCAGACGCTCCCACCACTCCCCCTCTTTTTCTCTCCCCTCTCTCTCTGTCTCCTTCTCTCCCTCCCCCCCCTCCCTCACATTGACCCCTTTTGTTCACAGCTATTTGGTGGTGGGGGCGGCGGCGGTGGGGCAGGAGGGGTCCAGTCAGCTGTTTCCTTACTATGTGTGTGTGTTTGGACAGTGTGGGAATGTGTGTGAGAAAAAGTTGCAGACAAAGCTGGTCAGAGCCTCAGAGTGTGTGTGTCGAGCGGTGAGGACACACACGGCGTCGCAGCATCCACAGGACATGTAGCTTGGAGTCGAACTGCAGCGGGAAGATTTGTTTTACTTTCTTTTATTTTTGTTCTTTTGGTTTCATTTTAGCTCGTTAACTCAGGAACAGGTCTTAATCGCTGGAATATAAAGTTTTACGAGTCCGAGCAGAGATCCTGTGTTGAGACTATGCAGCCTCCATCAGGGAGTCACAACCATGACAGCTGTGTTCAGACACAACTCTGTGGTGAGTTCCTCATCTGTGATTACAGGAAAGGCAATCGTTGATCAGCTGATTCTTCTCTGTGCTGATGGGTTTCATACTGGAAGGACTGATAGTGTTGCTGACTTGTTGCAGCCAGGAGAAGTTGGGATGATGATGCTCATGTGTTGTTGATTGGCGGGCAGACAAAAACTTAACTTTAGTTCATTTAAAAATAAAGTTAAATGTTAATTATCGACTGGTTTCAGCTTCTCAAAAGTTTGCTGCTTTTGTGTGGGTTGTCTCTTTTTAAATTGAATATTTGTGAAACAGTTGGCCGTAGAAAAGAGGAATTTCAAGACGTCGTCGTAGGCCTTGAGAAACTGTGATGAGGGTTGCCAGGTAGTGAAAATCCCTTTGACTGCTTTTGAATGAATGTTGTCCTTTCAAGTCTGCAGTTGCAAATGTTTCGTAAGTTGCTAAGTCGTGGATTTTAGATCGTGCTCTCTACAGCCCTTTTCGACTTTAACTAAACTGGCTGAAAGCATCCTGCTGGAGGAGGATAAACAGTCAGAGAGATTTTTCACAACCTATTAAAGGCTTGTAACTGATCTATATTCATTCATACATTACTTTTATTAATTAGCTATTAATACAGTGATTACTTATAAACTCCTACATGTGACTCAGACTTTCCAGAAATGTACTGATATGACTTCATCTTGATGACCTTTATTCTGAAATCTAGTTCTGTTCTTAAAGTCAAATTTGCTGTGAAACATATTCAAACTGTTATGATGGTGATAAAATAGTGCAGGTGGCCTCTAGCCAGCCATCAGATCTTCTGCTGGTCAAACAGCCGCAGAGGAGGGTTCATCATGAGATACGAATCCAGCTGGTTTGAACAGGAAAGTGAATAAAAGCCTCTCTGACTTTTAATGCTGCTGCTGCTGTTTCCCAAAGCTCCAGATGAAAAGAAGACTGCAAATAAAACTGAGCTGGAACTGAGTCAGATCACTGAGACTGTGGGTTTTTAACCAGGTCTCATGGAGTTTATTGAGGTCGCTGTACAGGACAGTGCTCAACTGGTTTCCTGGTTTACTGGTTAACCCACTCATGTCTTATAGCCTGAGACTCTGTGGCCTGTTGTTGTGGTCGTGTTGATTCTGTGAGTGATTTTGAGCTGTGGAATAAGATTTTACCATTCGATCAAATGTGATCATGTAGTGTGAGACCTTGTCAGCAGAGTTGTGAATTCAGCCTCATCAGTTGTGGCTGTTTTGAAAGAACTAAACAAATAGACGTTTGAGAATCATGTGGATGATTTATAAAAGGTTATAGATGAGTTATAAGGGTCATCTGACTGACTCTGTGTCTCCTCATGTTGTGTAATGGTTAGCTGGTCACAAGAACATAACAAGACATTGTGTGTGTGTGTGTGTGTGTGTGTGTGTGTGTGTGTGTGTGTGTGTGTGTGTGTGTGTGCAGTTCTGCAGGCTACTTTATGCTCTTCTGTCTGACTTGGCCCTGACCTCTGCCTGCTCCCATTGAAAAAAAGTGTGAGAAAATGCTCAGTGTGTCCGTGTGTGTGTGTGTGTGTGTGTCCTTGTGTGTGTGTGTGTGTGTGTGTGTGTGTGTGTGTGTGTGTCCTTGTGTGTGTGTGGTGTTGGTGGTGGGGGTGGTGGATGCAGAGGGGGCGTTTAGAGCAGACTGTCTCTAAACAAAGCTAGCCCTGTCTGGTCTAGTCTGTCCGTGTGTGTGTGTGTGTCAGACACCCTGACCCCCACAGAAGGACCACATCTCTGTCTGGACTGTGTCTGAAAACCATTTCTCTCACACACACACAGAAACATACAAACCTCCTCATTAACACTTTACAGTTTCTGCACATTTTTGAATCTGGTGCTTTTTATTGGTAAACCATTGATTTCAGGCACAGTCGGGCTGTTGTTTTCATTTTATTATTTATTCATTGAGTTATTTCACTTTTTATCACTGTATCGATTGAAGAACCCACAACCAACAATGAACTGTAGCGATTACTGAAACAATACGTTCATTTATCCATAGCTGTCAACAGATAATGATTCATCATTCAATCATTGTTCTCCAGTATCAGGATTCACTGCTGTTCTTGGTTTTATATTATTTTATATTTAATATTAATGGATTTTGACTGTTGGTCAGACAGAACAAGTGTGTAAAGATGCCACAGTTACTGATTATATATTTAAGATAAGATAATTCTTTACTGCTCCCACATAGGGGAAATTCAGGAAAAGTTGGTCGCCCAAACAGGGACTTGAACCCTGGACCCTCAGATTAAAAGTCTGATGCTCTACCAACTGAGCTATCCGGGCTCTATAGTTTTATTGATTAGTAATATCAGGCCATTGTAGCTTCTCCTACATGGTATTGTTTTCAGTGATAATGATGATTAGAATGAGTCTTTGCCTGTGACAGACTGTGTTAAAGGAATTATCCAATGATTTAGTGTCGCTCTTCCATTTAGTTGGAAGACTTGCAAGTGACACTGTTTTTAAAAAAACAGGCTAAATTAGTACAGCAGAGGCCAAGATGACTTTTCTCCCTCGTATGAGTCAAGCTCAAGATCCTACGCTTCCCACAATGCAACTGGATAGACTCTTTTCATCAGACGCTCCCTGTCTGGGAAATGCCTGTTTTGTAAAGCAGGTGTCTATAGTTTCCGAGCCCAGAGATAACCCTGATGATGTCACTGTGATGTCATCAGGGTTGTTTTGACTTGAGCAAACTCCCACAGATCTTCCCAAGACATGATGCAGGTATTTTGAGCAGGACCAACCCCGATGAGTAAACTGACCGTGGTCTTTGTTTGTGTGTTGCAGCCCAGCTGGAGTTCGTCCAGATCCTGGTGATCGTGGTAGTGATGATGGTGATGGTGGTGGTCATCACCTGCCTGCTGAACCACTACCGCCTATCAGCACGCTCGCTCCTCTCCAGACACGCCCCCACACGCAGGAGACACCTGCCACTGGCCAGCGTAAGTCAAACACGACATCACACCTGGTGAATGTAACAATCGAGCACGTTGCACTGAAAAGATGTGAATGTTTCTGCCTCAAACTTCAGAGTTCTTTCAGAAATCTGATTTGATTCATCTCCGGTACATTCATAGCTGCACTTTAAGTGAGTAAGTGTGACCAGATGGCTGTCTGACGATTTATCATTTTCCAAAGTGTAAATGTGACCAGAATGACAAAGAGGAAAATAGTGGCTGTATTATGATGTAAAAATAGCTGCAAAGTTATGGTGAAAATATATGAATTCTTGTTGGAAAATTGGCTCAGATTTTCACTGTTTGCAACAAGCTTTCATAGCAGAAATTTACCTGTCACAGAAAAATAAAGTAGGCAGATTAGACGTGGATGTGCAGCAGGTCTCAGATGAAAAACATGAATGAATTACAGCGTCTGTGAGTGTTGGCTCAAATATCACTATAGAAACATCCCATACACAAACATATCCACTCCAACCATAACTCGACATTGTTATAACTATGAATCATATTCGACCAGACTGGGAAAGGAGAGCGGCGTTCTCAGTAGTTCAGTCCAAGTGAGGACAGACAAAACAGAAGAAAAACAGTTTGAGTTGGAGGAGCCGCTGAGTGACAGCATGTGATCACAGTGATTAAACACGGCTGCCGGCTAATGCTAACACACTGACTCATTTCTTCATTAAGGGCCGCGGCGTCTTGCAAAGACTATTTCAAGACACACACACACACCCACAGACACACACGCATAAGCTGACTTACACCTGAGGCTTCCACAAACATATGACTTCACTTGTACTTCCTGAATCACCTGCTACTGAATCACTGACGTGTGTGTGTCTGTGTGTGTGTGTGTGTGTATGGCTCCAGTCTACAAGTAAGATATGAGTAAAGGATGAAGCATGATCGTGCACACACATACACACACACACACACTTATCAGGCTCCCGATAAGCTCAGGGGAGTCATTGTCCCAGTTAATTTGGATTAGCAGACAGACACACTGACACACATACAGTCAGTGAGACACGCAGGCAGAGAGACGCTAGAGAACAAAAAAAACTGAGCAAAAGTTGAAAAAGTTCCAGATGTTATTACAGATGTAAAGAGCTGCTTTTCTCCTCTCCTCACTGAGAACTGTGACGATGGAGGCATCAAGACACATGTGGCTGTGGTGATTTCCACAAAAGTGTGTATTCGGCCCGGGGAGGAAAGTTATTACTTGTATAATCAAGTCAGTTCTAGATTCCTGTAGACTGATGATAATTTACAGGAGCCACCAGAGTCATCACACTGACACTGCTGGCTCTTATAATGTTAATATGTCTGTTAACTGGCTGAAACTTTATTAGTCTGTGTGTGTAAACTGGATCATTACAGCAGCTAAAACTCATAGGATTTGCAATAATTAAAAGACGATAACAAAGTATTAATTGCTCAACACTCTGATGAATTAATCAAAATATTTGTGTTGATTCTGATCCATTTTTCAGTATTAGAGAGTAGTAAGTATACTGCAGTTCACACAGACTACATGAGCCACTGAGGCATGAAGACAGAACGTCATGTAAATGCAGTAATAAAGCAATATCTTATCTTATATGGACATTTCAAAGGACACTGTAGTTAGTATTTGTTGAACACCAGTGGAGCCCTCTAGTGGAGAAAAATGTCACCAAGCAACAAAAAGCACAACTCTCAAGCACAAGGATGTGACTTCAGACAAAATGAATCAGCTGATCAACTCTCTCTCTCTGTGACAGGAGGGAAGTCTGTGGTCTTCTGAGGGCACAGGGACAAACAGTGCTCTCAGTGAGGTGAGTTCTTCATCCAGAAATCAGAAATTAACAACAAGCTCAGTATAATCTAGTACAATATGACATAGTAGTAACTGGCTGTCATTCCTCACCACAGCACCAGGTGTATAACCCACGGCCTCCAGACAGAGGGGTCCCCTCATCCTACCTGCAGCGGGAGCCTCAGCATGCCCAGTCCCAGTCCCAGCCCCCTCTGCAGTCCCAGCGCTTCCAGCACACGTACGCCCCGAGTCGCTTCCAGCCGACGTACCCCTACCTGCCCCAGAGCCTCATCGATCTTCCCCCCACTATCTGCCTCTCAGACGGGGAGGAGCCCCCGCCGTACCAGGGCCCCTGCACCCTGCAGCTTCGAGACCCGGAGCAGCAGATGGAGCTGAACCGCGAGTCGGTCAGAGCGCCGCCCAACCGAACGGTGTTCGACTCCCACCCCCTGGACCCGTCCAGCTCCTGTCTGCAGGCCAGGTAATCAAAAACAATCTGTCAGTCCTAATGTGGCTCCTGGGCTGCTGGAAAACTTGCTGCTGCCTTCAGTCATGTTTCTGACCCTTGTTGTTTTGCTTCCAGTCTGCAGGCCCCCCCTCCGAGTGTCCACCCAGGCATCAGCGTGTTAGAAGCCCAGGAGGCCTTGTCCCGGCAGCAGAAGCAGGGCTCTCGAGTAGAAGGAGCTCCGCCGACCTACAGCGAGGTGATTGGTCACTACTACCACCCGACCTCGCTGCCCCCCAACCACAGCCATCGGACTGTATCCTCCTCACAGGCGCCCCCGTCCTCCTTCATACACGGCCTGCTGCGACCCCCACCTCAGCAGCAAGGAAGCGTGGACAACAGGAACGCAAAGAACACGAAGGAGAAATCCCAGAAGCCCCAGCAGGTGTGACAGTACTGCTTCCTTATTCCTAGCCTGTGGGAAAACCAGGATTATGTCTGCTCACCATGGTCAGTAGCAAACGAGGAACAACCTGGTCAACGGTAAAAATCCACTCTGAATGGTTTAAGGGCTGGTTCACGTTAGTTGTAGATGTAGCTGACACGTGGTCAGTTCCAGTTTCCCCACTTCATGGATCGGGCTAGGACTGGGAAGCAGCACGCGCTGGCTTCTCGTTTAGGTAAGAGCGTCTGGAAACCACAGCGCTCCTGCAGGGCACAGTTGCAGGAGGAAATCTGGTACTTCCTGTTCCACAGCTTCTTACTTCCTGTCTGAGGAGCACTTCAGATGAACCGATGATGATGTCAGAGAAGAGGGCAGAAGGTGCAAAGGGAAGGAGCCTCCTCCTTCCACCTCCCCCCTCCTCTATCAGACTGATCTCACTAGTCTTTATTCATTATAAATATTTACTTGTTCTGTTTGTTCCTATAGAGTTTTTTGTTTGTTTGTTTCTTTTTTCGCGCTTACAAAAAGAATTCCTATCCAGGCAAACGGCGAAATGTTGCAATCTTCTTGGTTCTTCCAGGTTTTCTTTTGTTTCCCAGTGATAATCGCCCTCGCTGCTTTGACTCCATTCAGTTCTGCTTCACGTTCACGACTGCACAGTCCAACGCCGGCGGCGACTCCTGCACCAGACTTTAGCTACATCACTTGGACGTGTGAGCACGTTAGAATATTCCCAGAAAGAGTTTAGACATAGTGGTATCTTCAGCTAGCTTACCAGTCGTAGCACAGTGCTAACAGTCCTCGAGCTAAACGTTCTGCCTTATATCGACCAACTGATGCAGGAGTTGTCGCTAAAATCCCTTTTTTCGTTTCTTTTTTTTTACTTTATGTTTTCTAAAGAAGGTTTGCACAAAGTTCGAGACTGTTCACCACAGAAAAAGAAAGAAATCCGCAATATGATCGACGAGCGAGAAAACAGAGAAAGTAGGGGTATTTTTCTAAACTTGATAGATTCATATGAGTAAAGATGTTTTTTTTTTGTTTTATATGTTGTCTAGTTTTAGAAAAAGAAACAAACATCAGAAATCTTGTTGGAGTGCCAACTTTCACATTGAACATTTTGCTACATACATGTTGGCATGTATATACGTTACAGACTAAGTATATATACACACATGTATGCAAACCGAGAGAGAACTTAAAAAGCACGAATTTAGAGTTATTTATATAAATGCTGAAAAGAATTGCACTATTTTTTAGGATGCGCAGATGGAATGTGTGAGAGAGACTTTTATTGTGAAGGAGCTCCGTCGATTGCAGCGTGAACAGATCGAGAGAGACCTGAAACCACAGGGACTCACCAGAGGGTCGGACCGGCTCAGTGCACAGCAGCCAGTGTCACAGCTACATATCATGGGGAGACTGTGACTCTGCTTCAACGGGCTCGGATCAACAACTACTGTACCATTGATTCAAAACAAAATAAATCCCTCATTTATGCAAATGTCCGAGCCCCGAGAACCAACCACACGTCAGCATTCAAACCCGTGGGCCCAATCAGATCTGCACGTAGCTCTCTCTCTTTCCTCCTATTGGCCGAATCGTTAGCCAATCCCAAAGCTGGCTGTCACTACCTCCAAACAAGTCAAGCACATCCGAGTCTGCTAACGCTAATCAGACTTTGTGACATCGATCAGTGTCTGAACTAATCAAGACAATGTGTCATGTAAGGGTAGAACAAAGTAGAGTAGGATGTAGTTAGTTTTTAATCCTCCTTTGTGTTATTTTATTTGAATGTCAGAGTTTTTGTTTATCGGGTGAAGAGAGAGAGAAACGATGCAGATCCAGCGACACCTAACGTCCCCTTTGTGGTGGAGGGAAGACAGGTCGCCCCCCCAGGCCCTGAGTGAGTGATACGCTGTGCACTGCTGCGGCCACACACCCCCACACACACACCCCCACACGCTCAGCCTCCTCTGGTGAGTCTCTCTCTCTTGCAGGCATCTCTGAGCACTTTACTGCACCAGGAACGAGACAACAATCTCCCGTCAGCCAGCGTGGGCCTCGGCTCGCCGCCAGAGGATCGAACTGAAAAACTACAGTAGAGTCCTTTCATTTTATAGATTGAATTCCGCAACCTTTATAGCCACAATGTTAAAAGACGCAAAGAGTTGTGCTCCGAAAATTTAAACATCCTTCAAGTGGGAAAGAAAACACAACCGCACTCACTGACTCATTGTTCTGAAGTCTGTCAATCTGGAATCGTCATGACGACGGCTGGGGATTGTCTTAGATCCTTCCAACACTGTTACCAGATCTTAGCTCGACCTTTATTTTAAATCAGGAACTGTCTCATCAAAGAAAAATTAAATAACATTTTGATTTTTGAGTTTTGAGTTTTTGATACTCAACATTTCAGTCGACACCAAGTTTTGTGTCCATTGAAAAGTTATGTTATATTTCTAATCTCTTCTTCTCTTGGTGGATGTTTTGGAACAGAACTCTTTGTGCGTTGAACGCAGCAGTTGATGGGTTGTTACAAACTAGACACGCTGAAGTGTTGAAAAGTGACACGAGTGTTAATAGCAACTCGTCTTCTGTCGTCTCTTTGAGAGAGTGGAAATAAAGGTTTAGTTTAAAGTAGAAGATTAGAAAATTTGTAGTTTTTATCTTTGAAGTTGCTGCTTGTATGAAGTGTTGACCTCCGCTCTTTGTGTTGATGTGAAGGTCCCACAGGCCCAAAATGAAACCAGCACCCTCTAGTGTCCAGTCTTTATGCAACAGCGCCCTCCACAGGGACCGAACCAAACCACAGCCAAAACTCCCGAAGCGAAGTCAGCTTAACCTTGTAGACGAGAGGAGAGAGTCAAAAGGCCAAAAAAGAGTTTTTTTCTGATTCGATGAATCCTTTAATCCCTTGTCTTTTCTTTCCTTCTCAGATGAATCACAGGTGTCGAAGGACCCGTTTGTGTCTCTCATGTATTATCATTCCATCAGAGTCACAGAGCTTAACATCTGAAAGACCAGACTTTCCACTGTTTTCAAGTTGTTTCCAGAATCTTTAAAGCATCTGGATAAAAAAGTATTTCGTCTGCTGTACAACAAAATTGATTGTTTCCTAAATTGTGAAATTTTAAAAAACAGGCTCCTCCTCAAACGAACAGCAGAAGTTAGTTTCCTGCTGTTGAATGAATCTTGCCTTAAACGTCTTTGAGAAAACGAAGACACAAAGTTGACAAATAATCAAGTCGTTTCTTTGCGATTCACCTTCCCTCCATCTTGTTTACTGTCTCTCCTTCTCCTTTGTTCCTGTGCTGCACCGCCAGTTTTTTTTATTTAATGACGAGCACTTGAGGAAAAAAAATCATAATGTGAAGAAATTAATCTCTTGACCCAAAGCAGCTAATGGAGTGATGAGTGAATCAATCAAAGTCAATCAAAGGTCAATCAGTGTTGACCTCGGAATGAGATTATGAGCCCAGTCCCAGGAGAAGTTCATATTTCCTTTCCTTCCCTTTCCTTTTCTTTCCCTTCCTTTCCCTTCCTTTCCCTTCCCTTCCTTTCCTTTCCTTTCCTTTCCTTTCCTTTCCTTTCCTTTCCTTTACCTTCCCTTTCCTTTCCTTTCCTTTCCTTTCCTTTCCTTCCCTTTCCTTTTCTTTCCTTCCCTTTCCTTTCCTTTCCTTTCCTTTCCTTTCCTTTCCTTTCCTTCCTTGTTCCCTCCACCAGTATTCTTCCTGTGCTTGGACTGGGTTCCCTTTTTAAAGCGGTTCGGTTCCCGGCTGTGGAGGGTTTGCAGCGGGTATGAGAAGGCTGGACAGACCCTACTGGGTGTCACCGTAGAGACAAATGATAGTAATAATAATTGATGTGTCTGTAACTCATGAGAAGTGAAATAGTGTAGGATCAATCTCTCGCTTCAGGGAAACCTGCGCTGGCTGACAATACAAAAAAAAAAGACAAGAGGAAGAGGAGGGAAAACTCTTTCAGAGGCTCATTTGAAAAATCACACATTTACTCAAAATCATCGTACATGTGCTGCTAAGACCTACACACACACACACACGCTGGTATGTTTACATGCAGAGAGACGTTTTCCATCTTATACACTAGATTTGTGCATCTCTTCACAGTCACTTTGGACAGAAGAGATGAAACAGAGACCAACAGCCTTTTGTTAAATAAACCCATCTGCATGTCAAGTGTATTAATACAGACGTGGAAAAACCCAAACATTTCCTTTAAAGTTCAGCTCGAGTTGAGTCGGCTGAGCAAAAAATCCACACAAACCGCCGCTCACATATGAAACCAATCAGGAGCTCGGTCTCCTCAAGTGTGTCCGAGCCAGAAATAATGTGTATCTGTTTGAACTGCTCACACACTTCTCTCTGCTTTGAGCCGGCGTGAAGGGAGAATTACAGAGTGTTTTTGTACAGTCAGCGCACGATGTCTTTATCCAGGGCAGAGTGTGTGTGTGTGTGTGTGTGTGTGTGTGTGTGTGTGTGTGTGTGTGTACATTCTGTTAATGTACACTGACTTGCCCTCGAAAAGACCTCCAGCTGTCTAGACAAAAACTAAACACACACACTCACACACAGAGCAGACTAAACAAACTAAGCTAAGAACCAGACCTTCCACACACACAGGTGCACTTTCATTCATCCACACACATTTTCACTCTTATTGTGGACCACACAAGATAGCCAAAACATTTATCTCTCTCACACGCACACACACACACACACTCACCTGGGTTGCCTCCAGAGTTTCCTCCCCCCTCCTTCCTCTTCTTCCTGTCTGAATGAGCTCTTCCTCTTCCCTAGAGATGCCTGCTGTCCAATGACGGAGCTCCTCACAGACCAGCCCTCGCTGCCATTGGCTGGCTGTCTGTCGGTCTCCTAGGAAACGTTCACCGTTTGTTGTCGTTGCTATGTCGTACAAGTGTGCCTGCCTGCGCTGAGACGGGCGAAATGTGAGTGGCCGGTGTGGGCTGTCAATCATCCCGGGCCACGCCTCCTTACTGTCTCAGCTGATGATGATGATGATGATTGGATGATGATGATGATGAGATTGAGGATGATGAAGATTTTTGATAGTGATGCCGCAGAGAGCGTTGCAATACACCTACTATTTGCCTTTTTGATAATATTAGTCATATTTTAACGTAGTGTGCTAAATGTAAGTTTTTTATTGTTGTTGTTGTTATTGTTGTTTATTCAGTCGAGAAGAAAAAAAAGGTCATTTTACTTCAATCCATCGATCACACAAAACTTTTTTTTTTTCGTTTGTGAAACCAACTTTGAGAGTGTAAAACTACCTAACACACAAACAGCTGCAGGTCGCTGGGAGGACGTGTCCATACAAGAAAATCTACTTCTGCTTTTAAGTGTCCTTTTAAAGAGCGACGAGTCCCCTGAGCTGATCCTTCATCAGAGAACAGCCACGGTTTAAACTAGCTCCAGTTGTGCAAACCACCACTGTTCGCTCGCTCCTGCTCTTCGTCCAGTCTTTGAGCACATTTGACTCACGCACTTACAAGTTCAAGTACACTTCTGTGTGCAAGTCCTGGTAGCCCAACTCGTCCACTACGCCCCCCAATCATGGCCTCTCCGCGCCCGGCCCAGCGTCTACACGTGTGCCTTCTGGTGCCCGGGCTCAGCGGAGACCTCGTCCGTCTGTAACATGTGTTCTCGTGCAATGAACCCTTCACATGCTCCAGTACTGTTGCCTTGTGACACTGAGACATCAGACAGCACCAAAACATGCAGAAGATACTGGTGATGTATGGAAGCACAGTCATGACAGGACAAGGGAAAAAAAGAGATGACAAAAACAAAATGACTCACAGAGATTAAGGTTCATTCTTGAATGAATAAACGTTCAACGGTGTGATACAGTCGAAAACAGCTGATCTGAGATTCCACCTCATCACTTTGAATAAATGTTTCTTGATTTATCGTTTTAACTTTTCACCATTTTTTTTCTTGTCCTGACAAACCTGTGCTTCCATAACAATGAAAAAGATGCCGAATGTTGCTTCCAAGTTCTCGTGCTGCGTTCCAGAAAGACATTTCTTTTAACATCCAGAATTAACTGGAGTTGTATTTTGAGCAAAGCATGACTTTAACTACATCTTATTTTTTTTAACAGTGGAAACGTTAAAGAAAATCTTCTTTTTCATGTTTAGGCGTCAAAAAACTTTGACCTACCGGCCGTGATTTTTCTTTTACTTCTGACACTTACTGGAACGCAGCTTGAGAAATAAACTGAACTGACTGAAAATAAAGAAACTATTCTTCAGTTTGGTCTGGAAGCTTCTGGCCTCCGCAGCATCATTAAAGACATTTCCAAAGAAGGAATCATCCTAAACAAGACTCTCGTCCCTGAAAAAAGACGAGAGTTACACCTGACTTGAACTTGTTTTTTTATTTTCTTTGGGCAAACGTTTCTTCACAGATGCCTTCTTCCAGTTCTCGTGACCCTGCTGTTGACCTGCAGAGAGGTATTCGAAGTACACAATAGCACATACTTATACTTGTCTGAGAGATGAATAACTGCCGAACTCTTGGCAAACTGGAGGAAGGCAAAGTGTCAAAGAAGCTGTTTTCCCCTTTTGTGTTTTTTCTCATTCTGCATCATTGTGTCCTTTCTGCTCGCTCTGCTCTTTGAATCAGCGCCGCCCGGCGCCTCTCCTCCGACAATGTTGAAGAAAAGATGTACAACACTCTCTTTTGGTTGCAGTATGTATGTGTGCATATTCAAACAAGCCTCGATATCTTACGGGACACGGCGGCGCTCCGACGCCGGTCCACCGCGGCCACTATTGTAGAAGTCTTCCACTTGTTGTTGAGTTTGATCCTGCAAGCATGTAAATGTGGGACTTGTACAATAGATCAGTTTGTTTCAGTCAGGACTCACACACAGCTGGTCTGAGACAGGTCTGATAAACAGATCAAACACATCAGACAAGCTGTGTCAGAATCCTGATCTGTTTCTGTAGAAAAACGTTGGGTTTCCCTGAATTCCGATCTGGCACCAGACTCATGATTCTTCCACTGAGCTGGAGGAAGCCGACGTCGGTGCTGCAGAGTTCAGGGTTTGAATCCAGTCTGTTACCTGTCACAGCATGGCTCACATACTTATATAGAGGCCTACTTATTCTCAATGATAATAATTGCTTATTTGTGTATTAAAACAGTTTATTTTAATTTATATTGGATGGTCTACGTGTTGCAAGGTTTGTTATGTTGTTACTGTCTCCTGTTTGTTTCAGACGGGAGACGGTGGTTTATCGTTGTTGTCACAGAACATGGTATGAATCGGACACATTTCAGTTAGCCTTCGATTTAAAAAACCAATAAAAAAGTTTTATAAATACGTCTGTGTCTGTGTTTATTTATTTGTGTTTCATTTTGCTGCATTTTTGAATTATGAACTGGCTTGTTCAGTTTTACTGAGTTTACAAGAAATGGACAAAATGATGTGTCGTCATGTGTCATAATTTATATATTAATTATTTTTATTTATATATATATACAATCTTAGAAGTTGATATCACTTAAAAAATTTGAAAATAAGTTGCCTTGAAAAAGATCATGAAACGTAACTGTTCACTTTATAGCCTCTTCTCAACTTTACTTAAAATAAAATTGTATTTACTTCATTTTGTTTGGTTCCTACAACATAAACAAAAACCTACATAAAGTCTGTGACCACATTTAAAGTCTCTAATATTTTTACACAAACCTGGAAGTAATCAGAAAGTTTGAGGATTCAGAAACATTTAAAAACACAAGAAGTTATGATGTAAAAGAATTATTTCAGATTCTGCAGATCTGTGACACCGACCAGCTGAACCTTCACTGAAGCCTTCAGGTGACACTCAGCTGGAATCGATCAGCTCGTCAGAGGCTTATTAAGTCAGGAAGTGCCTCCTGACAAAGCTTCAGTCGAGCCATGATTTGATCTGAGGAAGCTGCTCTTCTCTGACACTCTGACCTTCTGACTCTTTCACTTCTGACCATGTTTCCCACTGTCACTGAGTGATCCATGATCCTCTGGAAACTTGAGACAAAGACATTTTTATTACTGCAGGAACAAGCATGTTATGAGTGGAGCAGATCCACCTGAGCTTCACCTGAACACAGACTTCAGTGGAAGAGCTAAGACTCACTGTTATATTAAGGATTTAACTTGGCCAATGGCACAAATTACCTTTAAGTTGTTTGCTGAAATGAAAATAGAGCAGAATCTGAAATGTTTCTTCTTTGTTTTACATGTCAGAACTTCTTTTGTTTTTTAATGTTACACACCTATTTCTTTTTAATCCCATGCTGTTTTCACATATTTCATACTTCCTTCTCATTTTTTGTGCTAGACTAAACTTTTACTGGGGAAAAAAAACAGTCAGAAAAGTTTCCCTCTAACTGATGAACAACCTGGATGTGTGACCTGTGTAATGTCAGCCAGCAGGCAGCAGGTGGCGCGCTTGACTTATGTTTGCTTTTCTAAGTCAGTGTTTCATTGAGCTGCAGAGAGACTGAAGCCTCCAGAGTCTGATGTTCATGACACTTTGCGACCTTTTCCATATGTTCACTTGTCATTGCAGTGAGATGTAGATGTTACTGTTAACATCGACACAGACTAAACCCTGACAGTGTGAGACTGAAGCAGCCAAATAAAATCAGCCAACATTAAATTCTTCATTCGTACCTGTACTTCTCCTACTGTGACTTCCTGTTAGACGTACCCGTCTCCTTCTACCCATAATCCCTTGTGTTTAGGGGTCGTTTCACACACGTTGCTCTGATCACTTTCTGTCTTTCACTGAACAACACGTCTGGGTTTTACATTATATTATTGTTTTAATGACAAGCTCGGGTCGGTTGAAATACTACTGAACTGCAGCATTTACTCAAGTACTGTAGTTACACTAAGTACTTGTACTCGTCTTGAGTCAAATATTAAAGCATTAAAATGTTGCATGTTCAAGCAGAGGTGATGAAAACTCAATGATATGTATTAAAACTGTCTGCTGGTACACATATTGAGTACTTTTACTTTTGCAGATAATACTTATAAACTTAAGCAAAACTTCATAATCAGGATTTCTCTACTCTGGATTTGATCCTTGTACTCAAGCAGAAGATCTCAATTCTTCCTTCAGGTTAAATATCATTGATAAATATAAATTACTGAATCGATACCAAACACTTTATCTGTCAACTCAGTGTCATGTTATTGAGTTTGAAATGAGGGAATCAAGGGATGAAGGAGAGATAAAGTCTGATAGGGGCTGAGTTACCTCATGTGGCCTCTCACACACTCAGCACTGAGTGAACACATGCATGTCAGCACATGTGCAGATACAGAGACTGTGCAGCACGTTTTCACTCTGATCGACTATCTGGATCTGGATCAGGTCACCTTGAAGGAAACTGTGATCTGTGAGAGTTCCTCCGTAAACATGTAGAACTGTTAAACGTGATACAAACAGACTCGGAGGAGCCGAAGCTGTGTAGACTTGAGACTTAGACTCAAGACCTGAGACTCGACTGAATTGAAACAAAAATTTTTAAGTCTCGAGTTCTGACCTGATGAACTTTACATAACAATAAAACTCTAAAATAATAAAACTGACAATTTGACTTGTAACTTGTGACTCGATGGCCTTAAGAACTTGTTTCATTTGAGACTTGGACTTGAATCAAGACTTGACTTTTACTTGAGACTTGATTTGAAGAAAAGCAGAATTTAACTTGAATTCACCTTCAAGGTTTAAAATGAGACACTTGACTCAGACTTGTCTGAATGACCTGGACTTGAAGGTTGGTGGACTCTCCCTTTAAAGACCTGAGGCCTGTCCTCAGCAGGTGAGCGGTGTGTGTGAGCGGCGTGTGTGAGCTGGACGACTGATTCCCAGCCAGATGGATCTGAACCAGTTATTGATAAGATTCCACAACTTTAAAACCCGTCACACACATTTCTGCTGCTGCCAAGTTTCTGCCCGTCGCTCTGCTATCTGCCTGTCTCTCTCTCTCGCTCCACTGACCTCATCTCTGTCTTGCCACACAGTTGGCAGCCGTCCCGTCGCTCAAACACGGTTCAGGTTATTTTATGACTCACTTGGCAGCAGAGATGAAAAAAGGCTGTAAGAGTTACTGATGACTCGTAAAACAGAGAGGAGACGATGAAAAAACTGTTGGTTGTACTGATTCCAAAGATCTTTCACGGATCATTCACGTGATTTTATAAGCCTGTTCCCTTCCTTCTTTCCTTCCTTCCTTCCTTCCTTCCTTCCTTCCTTCCTTTTTAGCAGTCAGTTTTAAATAATTTTGCCATTAACTTTTAAGTATACTTTACATTCCTGCTGGCCATTTTCCAATTTTGTCAAAGATAGGAAGGAAATGAGTTAACAGCCAAGGAAGGAAGGAAGACAGTTAGGGAGGAAGGATAAAGGAGGAGAGAAATGAATGAAAGACAAATCAATGAAAAGCTTAAAGACGACAGAGGAAAAGGAAAGAACTGAGGGATGAATGAAAAGGATGTGAAAGCGAAAAAGAGATGAAAGAAAAACAAGATGTTGATATTAAGAGACAGACAGGTGGAACATATGAGCCAATACTGACTGAAGAAACATGTTGACAGATTTTACAGCAAATTCTCTGAACTATATGACTGAAATCACTGTACTCTTGACAACAGTGCTCAGTAGTAAACTGCAGTAAATCCAGATTATGGGCTCTTCAATGAGTGCTGGACTCACACACAGGTGATGCTCTGTGGAGTCTTCAGGCAGCGGCAGGATGTTCCTCTGTTCCTCCACATCACCTGGACTCCAGCGACCAATCACAGCCCAGCGCAGGTCCGCATCACTGCTGACGTCCAGCAGTGTGTGAGTGTCCCTCAGTGATGTCACCGTGTCACCTCTGTGCAGCTGTGTCGTCCACCACGCCAGAACACTCACACACACACACACACACACACACACACACACACACACACAGCTGATAAGGCCTCAACTTTGGTGATATCGTGTGTCCACTTTTCATTACACAACTTCCCTTCTTTCTGTTAATCTCTGGCTCTGTTCACACTGAAACTGAACTTTTCCAAGCAACTGATGTTTTTTTCCTTTTTCATGTGACGTTTTTTTGATGTTTTCTTATGAGTGCAAACTATGACATATACTCAACAGAAAACATCACAGAGACAATACATTGAATGTTTGATCATCAGCTTCACAGACTGTGAAAGTTGTGGACTGATCCAGAAACATCTGTTTGGATCCTTCCACAGGTAAACAGGTTGATTGGTAACAGGTGATTGGATCATGATTGGGTATGAAAGGAGCATCCTGGAAAGACTCAGTCATTCACAAGCGAGGATGGAGAGAGGGTCTGCACTTTGTGAACACATGAGTGGATGAAGGAGATGAACACATGAGCTCAGGGAGACTATAGCTATAAGACTGAAACAAGTCTGTTAGTTTGAAGATCAGCAGGTGAATGAAAGAAAACTATGACTCTCTCTCTATCTGTCAGTCTCTGGTTCCCGTCTGTTTGCTGGACAAACGTCAGTCTGGATGTTTTATGACTCGGCAGAGGAGATAAAAAGATTGAACCTGATGTCTATTAAAGTTTAAATCTGATGTCTGAATGAGGCAATTAAAGAATGTGGGTCGATCATCTGGACAGTGAGCTGATTCCAAAGATAATGAAGATCTGGGCTGATTAGAGATCAAGGACAAGGAAGGAAGGAAGGAAGGAAGGGTGAGAGAAAAGAGAGCAAGAGCACATGAAGAATGAATATAAATTCCAGCACAATCTTGTCTGAATTCTTTTAAATTATTATCATTAAGATGATAAACGTGACCTTTTCTCACTTCGTTGTCAGTGACGTTCCTTTAATGTTTAATTGGCAGAAGAGAACAGCGCTGAGCTTGACACTGATAACAGCTGTGGTGTTTCATCACTGCGGCTGATAAACCCTCCAGATTCAGCATCGGAGCAGGAGTCGGCTCCGGCTCTCCTTGCGGCCCCCTGCAGACATGGAGCAACATCATCCTTCATCCACCTCCTGACAAACCTTCTGTCTGTCTGAACTGTGCATCCAATGAAGCTGTGAAACCAAAACCATGAGGCTAAAGGAGGCTGAAAGGCAGCAGAACTGACTGATCATTCTCTGATCACTTTTCACTTTCTATGAAGTCATTTGACCTGTTGTTGATATAAAAAAGATTCAGCCTCTTAATCAGGAAACTGGAGCCACAGAAAACAAGCAGAATCAAATTAAGATGAGCTTGAAGTTAAAATCACCTCATAAAGTTGTTATGAGGAAACTGTCCTATAATGTTTTTTTAAAAGTGACCTGATGTGAATATGCAACAAAACAAAATCATAAAAATCATATAAAAAGGAACATAATGGAAAAAGCTCCGTCGGGAAACGTCTTTATGGATGATTAAATAACCTGCACAGTTTTACAGGTTAGATAAGAAGTGTGCATGAAAACAGGCAGCGGGAGCCACGCGGGCCGAGGGCGGCTCCGCATGCTCCTGCTAATTATTCCCTCAGATAAGGCCTCTGAAACAACAGGAACACTCTGACGCTTCGTGGTGTTTGTGGAACACGAGGAGTAAATGATTGTCTCCAAAAAGGGTTTCTAAAAACACAATCAGACAAACAATCCCGCTGTTCCCAAAAGTCAGTTAGACATGAAGGTTTCAGACGTCTCTGAGACATGAACAGTCCAAAGAGACACATGTGGCACAGCAAGCAACACTCAGGACAGGATGTGCAATCACCCCACATATCACAGTGTGTGTGTGTGTGTGTGTGTGTGTGTGTGTGTGTGTGTGTGTGTGTGTGTGTGTGTGTGTGT
>JBBMOC010000174.1:29769-56092 GCA_037975185.1 Centropyge bicolor | reverse complement strand
GGGGGGGGGGGGGGGGGGCTCGTCCTCTCAGCTATTTGCATGAACCTGTTGTTCCCTGCAGATCTGAAAAACATGAAGTTGCAGGTGAACCATTAATCTGCATCAGGACGTAACGTCGCCTTCACGCAACCGGTTCCCTCTGGCCCCGGCTGAGCGCTGATAGCTGGCGTTTGGTTTCGTCCCAGAGAGAGACAGACAGCTCTGTCCTCACCACCGCTGGCTGTATCTCCCTCTGGAACAGACTCAGCCAGGCCGATAACGGCTGGGTGTATGAACAGTCTGTTTCTGCTTTCACTCTGAAATCATTCGTCTGGTTTTTTGGTGTCAAAGTGCTCATTTCTGTGCAACCTGGATAAAGTGAGAACTGCAATTAAAAAAAAAAAATCATTGACATAAACAGGTGTGATGTGTTCTCATATTTTGTTTGATGTTCTCAGGTGTGAAAGTGCATTTGCATTTTTTTCGCTTTTTCCTCTGAATCAGCGAAATTAAGTGACACCAAATTCATCGTCTCTCATATATTCTTTATTTTTTTAATTATGCATCATCTTTCAGCTCAGACAACGTCCCTGATTCCAGCTGAAAAACAATTCTTCAATGTTCTTTCCGTCCATCTCTCCTGCTGTGGAAACTCCCGTCCTCTTGCAGAAGCTGCTGTTGAACTTTGACCCACATTACTAAGTGATGTAAGTTCAGGGTTCGGCATCGTCAGGCTGCTGCGTGACGCGGGCAGCGACTTGGCTGGCCTCCTTTCAATTGGCTGACGGACAGGGGCTCGTCCTCGCGTGGTCAAAGGTCAGCCAGGGGAATGTGCATGTCCGTGCATGTCTGTGTGTGTGTGTGTGTGTGTGTGTGTGTGTGTGTGTGCAGCAGTCAAAAGGAATCTGAACAAAGCCACACTTAGTCTTTAAAGGTTAAAGTGCTTAGAGCTGTAATTATGTTAAAGTTGGACTAAAGTTAGAAGCATCAATAGTTTCTGTTCGTCGTTGAATCAGTTACAAAAGTAAAAATGTCGATTATTGTAGTAACAGGTTTATTGATCAGAGATTAAATGGTTCTGAAAACTCTTTACTCAATCGTTAAAGAGGCTGATAATCTCTGTCTGATTTGTGTTGTAATGAAAACTTCTTTAAGTAAGATTATTATTTTAGTCTGAAAATAAATGATTTGAAAACATCATTAAAAGAATCATAGTTGCATAATTCTGGCCCTGAATCATGATGCATCTTTGCACCTTTTTTAGAGGTTAAAAATCTTTAATTGATTTTCTTCTTATTTCTGTTGAAGTTGGCAGATTATAAAATACTCAAGAGCAAATAAGAGCATGAGGTTCGTGGTTTGGAAGAAATGAAACTGAGTCTCATTTACTTCTGTATTCTACAAACTACAATGACTTTAGAGTACATTTCCCATCAGATGGCTCATCAAACCCTGAAGTGTTCTTGTACGCAGACGATGAAACTTTGTAATGGTTGTTTAATTCTGATGTTTAAGTTTAAGTATTTTCTCAAAAGCTTGGAAAAGAAGTGGATAATTAATTTAGTATTTGTTCAGATCCCAAGTCCTGTAAACCTGCGTCTGCAGTGTTCAGCACTGGAATCCTCTCAGTCAAGTCCAATGAGCCCCACCCTGAGCCAGGATCCACACACAAGTTAAAATGGCAGCTTTGGTCTCGTTCTGTGTTCATACTGTGAAATGCTGAGTGGGCAGATTTGAGAGCGGACTTGACCTCAGCACTGATGCAGCAGACAGTAACTTCCCTCTGATTTGATGCTGCAGAAGAAGAAGAACAGACATGAAAGAAAACAGCATGATAATGACTCTTAACGTTACACAACAGCTGCAGTGTTTTATGAGCTGTACTGTCCATTGTGCAGAACATTGTCAGCAGTCATAAAACTCAGAGGATCTTTAACCTGGCTGCATCTGACACCTGCACCATCGGAAAGATCGACCTCAGCACTGAAGATGGACAAGGCAACAGGAGTAGATTCATTTGTACAATGACAGTAGTACTTCATATTTCCTGATAGTAGTATTAGTACTTAAGTGTGGGGAAGTGGAGCGAAAATAACAATCACAATCTAAACAGTGAAGTTGTCACTCAGAAGACATTTCTCTCTTCAAGCTGATGTTCTGGGTTTTTCTGTAAATTCTAGGTTAATTTTCTTGAACTGTGGCATCAGGTGTTTCACATTTGAGCCTTTGTTTGAAGCCTTCTTTGACCGACTGAACTACGCTGGAGTCGTAGTGATGTGGTTCAGTGAAGGCAATGAAAGCACTTTGGAAAAAATTGGAAAAAAAATTCTTCAGTTTGTAAAATAACAACAATTCATTCATAAAATTTCACTCTGGTTGAGATTCAGGAAAGATCGTGATCTTGTTTTTTTTTTTGTTTTTTTTACAGTTTTCCATTTGAAGCTCCTGGAAAATGTCCCTAAATGTTATTACATTTCAGACCTGCTTGAGGAACAGCTGGTTTGGTATCAAATACAATGAGGCCTCTTCTGTCTCTCAGGATTAAAACACTGTTACAGAACAGACTCTTAAATCCACCTCAGCCTCTCTGGACTCTCACAGTCTGTTGTTGACATGATGGAACCAAATTCACCATCACATGTGATATAACATAGGAAACTTTATCTGACAACACAGATGAAGTTATCAGATGGAGCTCAGAGGAGATGATTTGAAAACAGAGACGTTGAGTCGATGCGCTGTTACAGTCAAAATGTGCTGATACACTGAGATTGTTTTATTTCTGTTTGACTCTTTTTTTTACTTTTGCTTCAATTAATAAAAAGGGGAACTTTAAAAAAAAATGAATTCCAGATCCATTAGGTAAAACCAGCTGAACTAATCCAGTCTTATACAACAACAAAGAGTTAATTTCTAATTAATGGTGCAACAGTTTTTCAAAATAAGCCCCAGCTTCCAGGGAAGCGACTCACTGCATCATGTCTTGTGCAAACAGAGTCAGACATGATATTTTTTCTGAGCAGGTGAAAACAACAGAGTGTAGATTAATCTGCACAGTATCAGGGAGGCTCAGTCCGTTTACGAGGTTTCTGGGACAAAACACAGATAGAGCAACGCTGACTGGACAAAATCCATCAATCGCAACTTGCTCAACAACTGATAATGATGTTTTGTGAGCTGTGTAAATGTGTGTGTGTGTGTGTGTGTGTGTGTGTGTGTATGTGTGCAGCCACAAGTAAAGGAGTGATGCGCTTAATTTTCCACTTTATTTTCCTGGCACTATAAACTCATATCTTCATATTTTATGTTCATTACTTAATCAGTCTAAATCAGACATTAGATCCTGTTTGTTAAAATCAAAATTCAATGAGAACTTGATAAGATCATTGTAATAAAAATGTTCCAATGCCGTGAAATTGATGTGTATTAAAACACACTGGCTGTGTGTGAGGGCAGGCGCTGCAGGACAAACTGTTTCCTAGTGATGATGATTCCTCTGATGTGCTTTATGTCTCTGCTGTTTATGTGTTACATGAGTTGAAATGTTTGAACTCCCACTATGTGACGGCGTCAAACATAAACCAGGGTTTCGTGTTAAACTGGCACAGGGAGACAGGGATTTAGCTGGCGCCCATTCACTCCACACACTTCAAAAACAACCTTTATTCGTATCGTCCACTGACAAACTTGATGCTAAGCTTTCTGTCACAATAAGAAACTGAGCAGATGTTTCAACTTTTAAAATTACAGGAAGAGATTTGGTTAAATTTTTCTATGAACAAAACCAATATATTTTAGTCTGACAGATATTGTGGCTCTAGTTTCTCTGGGATGAGGAGGTTTGTATGGACTAATGTGAGGTGACCAAGATACTGACAACAGATTATAAAATAGAAAACTCTGCTTTGGTTTGTCAACAGGTCACTGGTGATTGTTGTAATGAGTCTGAAGTCGGTCCAGACTTTGGACCAGACAGAATTGTTTCAATAACTATTTAAAGAGCAGACATTCATGGTCCCCAGATGATGATCTCCTGAATCGTCTTGTAGCGCCACCATGAGATTGTGAGTGAACGATCTTAACAAATGTCGGATGGACCGCCAGGAATTTGGCTGCCATCACTTTGTTGACCCCTTAAATTGACACAGATTTTGGTTTAAGACCAAGCAGAGTTGTTCCCATCAGCCTCAGCTCTTTCTGTGTTTAGAACTAATGAGCTAATGTTGAAGATGGTGGATGTAACAAACTTTATACCTGCTACAGATCAGCATGTTTGCATTTTCACTGAGCACATGTTCGCTAATAAAAACCTCACAGGGACTCCCACACGGCTGCAGACCCTCCATGCTGTTATTCCCAATTTGGTGAAAAGTCCTTTAGCTTTGGGGCTCAGTTACTTTGCCCTCAGTTACTATTGGTTACTCAGTTTGTGAGTATGTACAGTTACTATCTGCATCATATCCAGAGATAATCTTCCTGTACACCACTGGAGGAAGAAGGTTTGACCTGTCGTATCTGTAAAGACAAAAGCCCAGATAACAGCGGATGGATGACGTACAGACGGGCAGTTAACTGAAAACACAGGAGACTGTAAGTTCATAAAACCCCTTGAAGAAAAGCAACACATCAGTGCTGCAGGGTGAATGTATAAACGACAGCAGTAAATGACAGGAAGCCTTAAACCCAAGTGAAGAAGGTCAATGATTTGAACACCTGCTCTTAAACAGTGATGGACAGCAAATACTGATATGTGTAATTTTACAGTTTTACCGTGTAGTGGATTGATCACTTACCTGTATTTTCAATGTGAATTCATCAGCCAGTTCTTTTCCTAATTAGCTGATTAATATGGAGCTCAGCTTTTGGAGCCAGGTGACAACTTTAGATTGTTTGTTTTGTCCAACCAACAACCCAATGATTTTCAATTTGTTGTTACAAGTGTTAGAGACCGAGCAAAAATTCATATTTAGGAAGCTGGAATCATTGATTTCTTTGGTCATTATCACTGAAAAATGGGCTGAAAAATGAACTGATAATGAAAAATGGTTCTGATTTATTTTCCATCAGTCAACTCACTGTTTCAGCTTCAGAGTGTCGTGTATGTTTCATGAGCTATAGAAATTCAATGAACTAAACAAAGTTTTAAATCCACCTCATTACTGAGAATCATTCATTCATTTGTACTTCAGGGTTCAGTCAGCTCTGATGCTCTTCATGTTGCTGAAGTGACGACAGCAGCAGGTACAAAACAGGCCAGAGTGTGTGATTCAGCCTGGGTCTGAACTGTGTGTGATTCAGGCTCTACAGCAAACAGCAGCTGCAGCAGCCGAGGTTAAAGTCCCGAGAGCACTGACGTAAAGACGTGTGCCTGATAACAATGCAGGGTCCTCGGGGGGAGACCCTCTCTGAGATAAGGGTAATAATGTGGTCAGTGGTCATTCATGGCAAACTGGACTTTTGCGTAAATGTTCTTGTCAGTGCAAGTTCAGCATTTTGAGCATCGTCCAATCGATTGATCAGGTGACTGTGGGACATTTTAATGAGGAAGTGATGTGTGATGGCATGTTATCAATAAAGGCTTTATAAATCAACAGAAACCAAATCCTGTCACAGCTTGTTGTTAGAGACGCCCAACAGTTCTTTTCATACAAGATGCAGCAATGAGCAGAAAACCCGTCACCACTAATGAATCTTAGTGTGATAAAGTGAATGTAGGTATTGAAGAGTGGGACAGCTGGTCCCTCTCTCACTCCATCACTGGCTCTTTTCTGTTGTTTGCTTTGGTTTAGCTGCATTTTATTTCACATCCACACAGCAACACAACTGATCTGCTGACTAAACATTTCATCCACTGAGCTTTTACATTTGGTTGCATTTTTATTAAATGGATACAATTTGTCTGATGTCCTGGTCAACTGTGTGTATAATGGCCGGGCTGGGACACTCAGACAGATCAGAGCACAGTAAAGACTGACACGCCAACAAGGACTGATGTCTTTGATCAGAGCGCCACCTTGTGTCTCGATAGCATGATGTAATCCAGAGTTGGACAGCAAACAAAACAAAGACAGACCTATTGTTTAGAAACTCAGTCAAAACTTTGGCTATTAGTTTCATTATTGCAACATGACTGACTCTTTCACATCATGATGAAGCTCACTCACCTTCTGATTCCAGACGGGCTTCGAACTCAGGAAGAAGCTGTTTGACCTGCTTCTTCAGCTGAGCAGCCTCCTGAGCTCCGTCTGGATCGTCGCATCACAGCCAGCATTTAACTCCTGGGAGACGTTTATGCAGGGAGGAGGAGTGCAGCCTGTTTGAGTGACAGCAGCTTTTCAAAGTGACCGAGGTGAAAAATTTATAGAAAAGAATAAAGAAAGAAAAAGAGAGAGACTGAAGAGAATGAAAGACAATTGGATCCTTATTGTGATCATCAGGATTCATAAAAACTCTAAGGTCACATCCTGCAGTTTTAATGTAGTGATATGTCCACGTGTACATGAAGAGCAGATACAGTGAATCTGTGCTGTTTGTGTCATATCATGTTCATGGTGGTGAGACGTGAGGCTCTGAAGGTGAAAGAGAAAATCCTGATTGATGAAGAGACACAAAACCGAAGAATGTGTTAGCACTGTTGTAAAGTCCAGCAGTGACACCTAGCGGAGAAAAGCAGTAGCAGCACATTCCAGAGGACCTGCTTCACTCACTGTGTCGTCATCATCATGGACTGTGAGTTCATGATCATTCTGTTTGATAAAAACTTGTAGAGTTCATTGGCTTTAGCATAAAATTGCACATTAGCTGGAAGCTTCTGTCGCACTTTAACTTCACCAACACTGATGTTACTGTTTCTAAGACCTGAATAGTTTTACACATGACTTAATTTATCAGGTAATATTTACATCTTCTCCAACTTAATTTAAGTTTATTTTTTAACAATGACGATGATTCTTGATGAAGCTTTAAACCCGTCAGTACAAATCAACATGAAGATAAAAAATGGTTTTGTGCCAAACTATGTAGTACATCCAGAAATACTTGAATGAATAAATGAGAACTTTGACCTGCTGGTGGCGCTGTATGAAAGAGTCAGGGAAAGACAAGAGTCATCAGTTTTCATCATCAATTATTGCACCAGATTTCGAATAGTTGTTGAGATATTTGAGTCTGGACTGAACCATGTGTGAGCTCCAGTGTTCCCATCCCACCATCACACACACACACACACACACACACACACACACAGAGGAGAGATGTATGTGTGTGTCAGGGAACTCCACTGTCTCCATGACGGCAGTAAACAGGTCTGTCAGGTGTGACTTACACACAGGTGAAACATTAGCCGGACACAGAGAAAGAAACCACACACACAGCGGTCAGGACAGATGGCGGAGTCACAGCTAACATCTGAACCCATCAACTTGGTGCATCAGGATGAAATCTGGTAAAACTGCTGGCTAACACTTGTTTCACTGCTGTGCATCTTTTGACTTTTAGTTCAGTCCCTCTTTTTAAAAAGCATCAGCTCAGCACTGAAAAGATGTTTGTACTTGGTTTTGGAGGATGGATCATTATCATGTTAATTTGATGTTTAAAATTACTTGACACTGTACATTTCATTGATTTTCTTGTTTTAAATGTGCAGTTATTATTTTCATTACTGCCAGTTCTGTCATCATCAGTAATCTCATTGTTTTTCACTCGCTCTTCTCCATCTTCTCTCAACGTGTTAGTTATCTTTTCTTCTAAATCTTCATGTGAAGCACGTTGAGTTTTCCCCTGTAAAGTGAGAAAAGTTGCTTGTTTTAATGAGATAAGTTGATTTTTGTGGAGTAATGAAGGAGAAAAATGATGTTACACAATAAGAAAAGTTTCTCATAAAAATTGAATTGTTTGCTTTGTAGAACTAATTTGACAGATATGTAAGATTAAATACATCATATTACAAAGTGGAATCTTTAATTTGGGAACATTTCTTCATTATAATGAAAATATTTTTTTTATCATAGTTGCAGCAATTTCCTGCTGTATCAGCAGATCAGCTGCTTCATTCATGTTTCCAGCTTTGATATCAACATGTTCTGTCCATTTTCATCACACATTTGATATCGGCCTCATTTTGATAAAGTCATTTATTATTTTGGCAGCACTCAACAGTGACAGCTCCTATGAGCCTTGATTGAATCAGTCCTTCAGCTTTCTTTGGATTTAAATGGAGGTTAGACGATATGGAGGGTTTGTGGTTTGTTTGATGTCGTTGGTAGAAAAAAAAAACAGTCACGTAAACAGCGTGTCACATATGATACAACCCTTAAACTTGTGTGTGTGTGTGTGTGTGTGTGTGTAGGAAAGCACATGTGAACACTGAGAAGGATTCAGCTAAAATCTGGCCCAAAAAGTGGGGCTTCCTGACCGAGGCCTACAAAGAGGTAAACATGCAAACGCCACTTACACAAATTAACAACAAAGAAAATGTCTTCTCGAGAGAAAAGAAAAAGTCTTTCCATCCATCAGACATTTTCAGGGCAAGTACAACTTCCTCTGTGATGTATGTTTCAGTACGAGAGGGAGAGCGTGAAGCTGAAGGACAAAGGGAAGCCTCCTCAAGAGCTGGCAGCGCGACCTCTGACCCCTCCAGAAACAGACATCCTGGTACGATATCTATCTATCTATCTATCTATCTATCTATCTATCTATCTATCTATCTATCTATCTATCTATCTATCTATCTATCTATCTACCACATGCATCGTCACCTCCCATGTTTCTGTCCTCCAGGTCGGTCCCTCTCCTCCAGTTCCTCCAACAACTCAGGCCTTTATTGGTTGGCGTTCACATCTTCCGCTGGAAAGGTTTGGCACAGTGCATCATGGGAGGCGTAGTCTTCTGAAGGAGCTGAACTGGCCTCTCGATGCTTGCAGCTGACTGGAAAGTGTTGTCAGTGTTGTCTTGGCTCATGTGGAGGAAAAGCAGAGGTCTTATGATGTTTGATGATTGAAGACGATGTGGCACAAAATAAAGACATAAATGAAATCAAACACGAGATAATTTACATTTTAAACAATTCAGTTGTCTGTCATATTCAAGATGTGTCTTTTCATAACTGCTGTTCTTCATTATACAGATCAAAAAGGTTGGAGGCAGCTTCCTCTATCAGTATTTAATCTTTAAAACACACTTGAGCCATGTTTGTTTTTTAATCTGTCCAATAACATCCAGTGGTTCTTATTTGCTTCCTGAGCTCTGACCCAAAGCTTTGACAGTCATCTTACAAATATTAGATATTTCTTGATTTGAATATCGGCAGTTGTTCTTAATTTACCATCATTGGTAAATCTTCCATTCAAATCCATTCATAAAAGTGCTATTGCTACTTGACTTGGATGTTTGACTCTTAACACTGATGTACTTTATGTGCAGAGTTTGACGCAAGAAGAAGAAGGCTGTTTTCACTTTCATCTGCTGTAGGTGGAAAGTTTCTTTTTGCTCACCTTAAATCTCAGTTTAAGTTTGCATAAAACATGTATAGAGAGGCTCTTTAAATACAGCTATTGCACAACTTCAGATCAAGACACTGTACAATGTAATTCAGCACACAGATAACTCATGAAACAGGCAGCCAATTACTACTGCTACTTCAAATTCTGATGTGAATCTGTAAAACAAGGAAGTGATGTTCTTCTGTTTAGAAATATTATTCAGACATGTATGAAAATGATTGTTAATAATAACAATAACTCAGGAAGATATTTCAGAACATCTTTTTCACTTTTGCCAAATTTGATGTGTTGAAACTTAGAGGCTAATATTTACATTAGACATTTAGATTTTAATCCATTTCAAAAGCTCTTATGTTTACAAATATTATTCAGTCGTGTGTATAAGATTGTTCATTAAAAATAAATAAATAAATAAATTAATGTAATATTTTTTACGACACTTTTTTTCACTTTTGTAAAAAACTCCCCCGGAAACGTCACACGCATGAGTCACGTAAGGCGCTGACGTAATGACATCACGAGGCCTGTCTGGAAAGCGGAAGAAGAGACAACAACAACAAGAGCAGTGGCAGCAGTTTTCCGGCTCGGTGATAGTTGACGAGAAAGGCGACAGATTGATTTAACGATCTCTCGTTCGGTGTCACGAAGTGCCGGCGGGTTGTGTGCGGTCAAAACTACCGTTATTGTTTACATTTTATAGCAACATGTCGCTAATTGCGAAGTTATTCGGCAGCGGGGGAAAGGGTGGCAAAGCGCCGACACCCCAGGACGCGATCCAGAAACTGCGAGAGACCGAGGAGATGTTGGCCAAAAAACAGGACTTCTTAGAGAAGAAAATCGACCAGGAGCTCATGACAGCGAAGAAGAACGGCACGAAAAACAAACGAGGTGAGCGAAAGAGCCTCAACCCGGTGTGACCCGTTCATGAAACCAGTGGTGAGTTAGTTTGATGGCTAGTTAGTAGTCAGTTAGCCTGCAGGCTAACGGAACAGGAGCAGGAAAGTTAGCAGTGACTGTCTACCTGGAAATAACCTGTCTACCGGAACACAACCTGTCTACCTGAACACAGGTCTGTCTGTCTGAATCCGTTATTAAATGTCACTTCCTGTGAACGTTGGAACCAAAGAAAACAACAACCAAACAGAAAGTTATCAAACAATATAGGACTTAAAACTGCTGAGCGAGTTTTTAAACTACAGTCTTAGCTAAATATACATCTGACTGATGTTTGTACGTCATCGAGCAAAGCTGTAAATTCCAGCTACAGTGTATTGACTTCAGGATAAAAAAAACTATGACCTGTGACACAGCTTTGAGTAATAAAACCAATATTGTAGGTGAAAGTATCCAAATATAACTGACACCAGCCCCAGACCGTGACCATGTTTCATCATTATATTAAGTTACAGATTCAGTGAGAAAGATAAATCCCTGTTGATCTTTGGAAACTTAGAAACTTGTTTAACAAAAGTTACAGCTGTTTTGAAAGTATTTCCAAAGGTTTTTTTTTAACTGTAGACTCTCATACACAACTACACACTTATGTTCTATTAGCACAAAAGCAACAAGGTGACATGTGATATCTTCTCATATGAAGCATGTTGTCAGCTGTTAATACTGTCATACACAGGCCTATGCAATTGAAAACTGCCTGAGATTCTCAATTAATTATTTACTCTATAAAATGATGTCATGTCAAGACAGGTGGATTCTCTTTTATCTGTTGAATACCTGTCACAGGGTGAGGCCAGTTTGTGACGGTCGTTATCAACGCTATATTAATCTTTGAATATGTCTAAACAAGTTCTGTTTTTGTCCGTGAAGACTGTGACACTGGTATAGTTGAAACCTGGAGTCGATGTGCTCGATCACAGCACTGGTCAGAAGATAGACAGTTCAGTTAAGGCCTGTGAGAAGCAAACGTAGACAGAGGTGCAGCTGGTCCAAACTTTTCAGGAATGTATCTTAATTACAAGCTAATTTAAAGGTGCATTTTTTTAAAAACCGAAAAACAACATCTGGTTCCAGTCGGACAGGAATCATAGTACAAACACTTGTCTTGTGATGGTCTTAGGATCAGTACACGATGTACACTGGCTCTCAGCCAGGGCATGCTGGGACAGGCTCCGGCCCCTCAGAACCGTGAACAGGGTAAGCAGGAGTAGACAATGGGTAGATCATCACATGCAGTGAAATATGAGTTGGAAATGCAGATGTGGCCTCTTAAGCTTTCAGTAAATATTAACATCTGTGTCTCAGGTTAATGAGCCTGCAGGCTAGTTAGTTAGCTCACAGTTTGTTCAGATGAACTGAGGTAAAACTCAGTGTGCTGGTGATGAGACAGAAGAGTCAAAGACGAGACAGCTGACGGTCGTTGTGACCTTCATTCAGAAATGGTCTCACCCTCTTAGATGGAAAATGTTACTCAGTGCATTTACAGCATCTGGTTGTCAGTTGCTTTGTTGCAGGAGGTTATTGATTAACTATATTTAGTAGTTTATCAGAGCAACAGTTTTACTACACTCTATGGTGACTGGTACCAGTGATTAATTGGACGGCCAACAACTTCTATTACTACAACTGCTGCCATACTTTTTCAAGGGCTGTGAACACATCACGGTGCTTGGTCTGCCAACATGGAGAAGGTTTTATTTCAACTTGTGGGGGACTGGCATCACCCAACCACAGTCTGACAATGTTGAATCATGTCGTTCACGCTTTAAGTTGGATGAAGTCCAAGACAAACATGGTGTCATTTTACTAGAATTCAGTTCTAATAGTACAGTTTCAGAAGAGATTTAATATAATATTATTGTGATAAAGCCATTAACTGATATTTTTTTGGGCACCATAATTGTGATAAGACAAAAATGACAGGACACACCTCTAATTACACACGGCCAGATTACCAGCTGTGGTCGCTGAGAGCTCTGTGATGCAACCACACATCCTGTCTGGATAAAAAGTCTCAACACTAACACTCAGACTGCACTGTGAACTTGTACACGACTGGTTTTAAAAGGCTTTCTGTCTGCTTCACATGGTCCACCAGCTTCTAACTCTAGAACCAGATTTTCAACATAGTTCGTCCTGTTTGCTTCCCTCCAGCCATGAGATGAATAACGACACACAATCCATAAATTCCTCATAACAAACATACCAAACCTGCCACGACGGTAGCTCTAGTTTATTGGTGTTTCCACATTTTACTACAAGACCTCACCTCCTTCTCACTGTTTTACATAGAAGCTATTTTAACAAGGCCCTTTGGCTTCTTCTTTTCCATTGGGTTTTTCCTCCAACGTATAGAGCTGAATCAGGAAGAACTGAAAAATGACATCACTGTGAGAAAATGGCTACATAACATGAACTGATGCCCTACGTCAACGGTGTATTACTAAATCTATGTTTTACAGACAGTCCGTCATTAGAAAACCCTTTCAAGTTATAATTATACCAAAATCCAGCTCTGACACTGAGTCACGCATCTTAAAATTTAGTTGAGAAAATTCATGACAAACAAATAGACTGTGCAGTCACTGCTTTAAATGCTGCTGAGGTTAAGTGTCCAAGTCATTCTCATTTGGACATTTGCATTCACATAAAGCTCCACCAGATAAGTTCAGGATTGTGGTGTGTGAGAGAGAAGCAGCTGCATCAGAGTCAAAGTGGCACATTTTTAGTTAATCTAGAGGAACAGTGAATTTGTTTTTTCCCCATCGATTTGATTTTGGTTGGCTGAGATTTTTGACTACAGCTCTAGTGAAATCCGAGGTCTGGATGCGACCCACATAATGTGATCACCATTTGTGGGATGTCGGGTAACAATGTTATCGGTCCAGGAATAGGACCAAGTGATGATATAATCTGATCAACCTGGACCTGTCAGCTGCTGCCTGGCTCCTGGTCGACCAGACCTACCACATGCAAAAGATTGAATAAGGTGTGTGTGGCCACCAACCCATGGGGACGTCCTGTCACAAGAGAGAGAGCTAGAAATTAAGCTCAGTTATGTATTTAAACTACAGTGGAATACAGTACTGTGCTGAGTGTTTATATAACTCATGTATTTATATTTAGATATTTTATAAGATAAAATATACCTTTATTCGTCCTTCAGTGGGGAAATTCATATTGTACCGCAGCAAAGGTGATAGAAGCAGTTAAATAGTAAATAAGAAGAATTTAAACAGGCTAAAATCTACATTTTTCTATACTCTAACCTGTGTAACAGTATATGGGATCTGTTTTTCCCTGTGGCACAGATCTTGGACAGTGTTACTGTGGTTGAAACAAAGCAGATTGAAAGCAAAGATTGTTGCTTATAGTTGTGCATGTTTGTATAAAAGAATCACTTGAAAACATAAAATATGCACTGCTGTTGACACTTCTTCTGTTTTGAAGTGTCTGAATGAGATAACATCAGACTGAACTCCACTGAACTTTCCACAACTACGTCATCTTGACTGCAGTTGACTGATTTTCATGTTTCAGGTACCTGTTGCTGCTCTAGAGGACGACACCAAGTAGACAGTATTTTACTGCTAAACCCAAATCCTCATCTTAACTAACATTAATCTCATCTTCTAATCTTGATCCTGAATGAAGCTGTAATCCCCACACACACCAGCATACACACTCATCTTGTTACTTCATCCCTCATCACATATGACTCAGCAGGTTTAGGTCAGCAGCTCCCACGATGAGCTGATTTCCACTGTCGGCGCTGAAGGGGAATTCCTTGTGTTCTGGTTTGGATCATTGTGCCTGTGTGTTTAAAGCCAGATGGAGGAAAACAGAATCAACACTAGCTGGCTACAATTCTGAGCCTCAGTCATTGTTTAAATGGCAAAAATGTAGAAATGATGAATAGAAATGAAAAATGTGAAGTTAAGATTTAATATTTAAAATCACTGTAAATTGAATTTTTCAGACGACTGAACGATCGTTTGATTGATTAAAGAAATACAGATGAATCAGTAGTGAAAAGAATATAACATAAACCTATGCTACATATGCAGGGCTGCAAGGAATTATTTTCATTATTGATTAGTCTGTCGATAATCTCTTGGATCAACTGATTGACTGTTCAGTTTATTAAATGTCAGAATCTGGTAATTAAGTGTCGCATTTGAGAAACTGAAACCAGTGATTTCTTTTTGACATTTTTGCTTCAGAAACAGCATAAGAAAACATTCTGTAGCTGTTGGTTAATTATCTGATGATTTACTTATCAATTAGTCAACTTGTTGTTTAAGAATAATGCTATAAAAGTGTCACTTTCTTGTACCCAACTAAAACCAGTCAGAGGTCTCCTTTGCTGAGGTGGAAATCTTAGAAGAGCATGTGTGTCTTGTTCAGGAGAGAAGTGGTGAGGGGACAAACCTGACCCAGTCTGACTGAAGCACACTGTGTCTGCAGGCACAGATTTGGCTCAGAGGATTTTATCAGATTAACAGAGTCCTGCCTCATTAGGACAAACTCTGTAATTCAACATGCAAACAGTTCAGTGCAGCTCCTGATCTCTCCTTCCTGCTCTCACACAAAGCAAGCTGCTTCTGCTGCTCATCAACACAGAGGGTCCACCGGTCATGGCTTCATGTTCTGACTGTGCTGTGGCTCATCTCCGTCACAGCTCCAACATTCACTGGAGGTGTCTCAGTCAGTTGTCGCTGTCTGCTCAACTCACTTTGTGTTTCTCTTTCCGTCCAGCGGCTCTACAGGCCTTGAAGAGGAAAAAGCGCTATGAGAAGCAGCTGGCTCAGATCGACGGGACGTTGTCTACCATTGAGTTCCAGAGGGAGGCGCTAGAGAACGCCAACACCAACACAGAAGTGCTCAAGAATATGAGCTACGCCGCCAAGGCAATGAAGGCTGCACACGAAAACATGTGAGAGATGTTTAGTTTACACAGTTATTGTGAGCAGGTCTAAAGAGTCGAAGTCTCTCTCAACCATCACTGGTTTATAGTGAGACATGTTTGTGTTTATGCATGCGTTTTAAGATCCTCTCTCATCTCCTGTGTCCATCTCTGCTTCACAGGGACATAGACAAAGTAGACGATCTGATGGCGGAAATCACAGAACAACAGGAAGTGGCTCAAGAAATCTCAGATGTAATTTCCAGACCGATCGGTTTCGGAGACGACTTCGATGAGGTGAGAACGTAGACGAGAAGCCAGGACCCTTACCTGTGTTTCAGCCAGGGCGGCCAGGGTCTAAATTTAGCCCATCTGCCTAAGTTCTGGGGGTAATATTTTCTGATGGCCGTGGACATAACACAAACATGATTGCTTGATTGCTTACTTACTACGTGTGTGTGTCTGTGTGTGTGTGTTCAGGATGAGCTCATGGCTGAGCTGGAGGAGCTGGAACAGGAAGAGTTGGACAAAAATCTCCTGGAAATCGAAGGAACAGAGGACGTTCCTCTACCCAGCGTACCGTCTACATCACTGCCATCTAGACCAGGTATTATAGGTCACTTCATTCACACACCGTGCAGGAAACAATCTGCATCACTCACTCTTCACTTTGCACAATGAGATGATTACATTTCAAGTTTTATTTCTGTTCCCTTTTTAGCCAAGAAGAAGGAAGAAGAAGACGAGGATGACATGGCGGATCTCGAGGCCTGGGCAGCTAACTAAGCTAGCTTGCCCTGCTAGCTAGCTAGTGCCCCTCTCCTGTCTGTGTCTGTGCTACCAGGCTGCTCTCAGACATCTGGAAGAGAGACAGGGACTCTGGGCTGCTGAGCTGGCTGCTCTGTCTTAAAGCCTACATCCCAATATCTAACCACACCCCGACCCTAAAGTATGCACTTGTGCACATATCATACTGACTTAAAATGAGATGAACCCAGGCTTTTCTCTTCTGATTAACGTTACAGTAAGAATCTCTCTGCTCCAGCTGTGCTTTCCTCTTTCTTAAGGGCATAGAGCAAATGTCACAGCCTGTGGTTATGTATATCAAAGTTCTCTCTGTGAGGAAAACCAGTGCATGAATGGGCACTTAAGGCAGGAGCGTGCAAGTGCATACTTCTAGGGAAGAGAGTGTGGAGGGACAGGGCAAGGCTCGTTTCTGGGAGGAAAGTGAAGAATCAACAAATGTGTGATGGATAAAAAAAAAAAAAAGCAAAAACAGAAAGACACGACTCAGCCATTTTTTCTGCTTCCTGCTTCCTCATCTCTCTTCTACAGCGATGACGACAAGCCGTCGTCTGCGCCGTCTCAACAGAAGCAAAATAAGATGAATGATGAAAACGTAGGGCCTTCTCACTGAAATGTCGCTGTGAAACTACAATGTGATGATAGGTACAAAACATTTCCTAATGAGAGGATCCAGGGTTTGATCCCTCTGTCAGCCAGAGCTCCTGCAAGCATCCACCATCAACTTCTTGACACTGAATCTGATCAGGTATATTTCTAAAATGATCTGTGGGGGGAAATGAATGTCAATATTGTTTCTAGTTCAGACTTGAATGTCAGTACCGAAACCGTCACAACAGGTTTTTCATCATACATTTGTAGCTGTAGTCGGTCCCCGTCTGTCAGCGCAGTGTCAGATGTGAATGCCTGCTCTTCTGTCCCATAGGGCAACATTATAATTGAATCACTTCTACCAAAGACATAGCCGTAGTGAAAACTGAAAACCTGTGCAAAAAACACTGTCTGCAGGACTAAATACCACTGGAGGTAAGTGAGTAAACTGGGTTGTAATTCAGGTGAACCAATCCTTTAACAAGACAGTGATTGTTAGTTGGCTAACTCACATGACAAAAAATAAAAGCCTCTGATGGATGAGTAGTTGTTAAACATTGTAGGAGCACTGAGCCTCCAGTATGGCTGTCAGAGGGCTCATTTCAACACCTTGGAAGGCTCTGTTACTCATTTTAAAATTGCACATGGCCAACACCTGATTTAACAGTGAGATACTCTGAGAAAGTCCTACGTTGGGTGAATTTAATGGTTGTGTGTGTGATGTTTTTTCAGCCTTTTGACACAGTGACCTCTTGTGAATATTTAGTCATATTGAAATGGCGAGCTGGATTTCTTTCCTTTGCCTTGACCCAGCCGTAGTGCAAAATTTAAACACTGAGACGTGTTGGTTTCACGTTGATCTGCATCATATAAAGGCCGTAGCTACACTTCTTCCTATGAGCAGACATGTATATGCATGGAGGGATTGGGTTCGATCCAGCATCTACCAGATGGGTGAGACTAATTTAAATGTCTTAAAATGAATGAAGTAAACGAAGTAGTGATTTGAAACTTGTTCACTTTTGTAATGCAAAATCACCTCATTTGTGAGCGGGTCGACCCTGGTCCTGTTTTTTAAGGGCAAATTATTGAAGAGAAACTTGCATATGCCAATAGAGTTTGTTTTTCTTTTTTTCTTTTTTTTTCTCTGTTTACCTCAGATATTCAAATTCTATCTGGCTGTACAGACACGCCGTGTGACCTGCAGCCAGTACAAAGAGGTTTTCCATGTTGCAGCCATGTTGCTCTGTGACTGGGGTTGAATACAGTTTATCTTAATAAAGTTGGGATTCGATGCAAATATCTGCTCTGTCGCATCTGTTTATACAGAAATAAATTTCTCTTTCATACCTTCATCCACCATTGATCATCTGTAACTTGTTTCTGTATAGTTAGTTGTATCTTGTCCTTCTCATGATCACCTCACATACGTCTCAAGTGCTGTATCAAACTAAGATTTGGAGGCAAGCAACACAACATGCAAGTGGAGTATAATTATGAGATTGATTTGATCAAATCTTTAACAGTTTACATGAATTGCTCAGAGCTCTGAGGTCGTTGGATCAAGAGACATAACATTAAACCACAGCCACGTTCTCTCATAAACATCCAAACACACCTCTGACCCATCTGACTCCCTCTGTGCTGTCCACAGCTGTGCAAGTAAGTTGTAGAGTGTATTTACTGCTATTATTTAGAGTGTACTTATCAGATCACTGTCAGAGTAACAAATTAGTGATTTACATAAAAGAACTACAACTGTTGCTTCCCAAAGCCCACATCGAATGATTCCAATCCAGTATCACAATGTCAAAATTACAAGCAGTTTTGAGAGAATGTGTGTGAGAGGAACTTTCCCTCAGCAACACTGAGACAAGGTCCAGTATGTAAGAAGTACGTGAGCAAAGGCCAAGGCTGGGGTTAGAGTTAAGGTTGGGCAACAGCTATTTTTAGTCCACGCACATGCAGAAGAGTATACTATATCTTCTAAACATTGCATTCTTTACTATGTTACTAAATACTGCTGCATTTCTTTGTATGAAAGGATCTATACAAATAACATTTCTTCTTAACATTATTATATCATTAGCAGATTGACATTATTTTTATTATTACGTGTAAAAGTATTACATTAAAGGTTTTTGCTCATGAGCCACCTCAGCTTGTCGTTGTGTGTGCACCACGTTCCCATTGAAACGCTGCACGCAGCAGAAAACATATGGCAGCTTCACACAGAGACTCACAAACCAACGAGCACACCGGTGTTGAAAGGAATGTCTGAATGTTGGGTTGGGTGACTCTTCCCATGGAAACCCAGTGCTAATTCAACATTTCTGCCCTGAAGGTCTTGCAGTGTGTATCAGGTTGTGCCATCATGAATCTACTGGACAGCTGCCATCAGTCTCAAACCTGCACCGAATGCACCTGTAAACTGCATCTGACCAGTCACCATTCTTTTTGGCTTGCCTGAATTGCCACTAATCAGCAAATCCTCTAGGATAAAAATAATTTCCACACCCTTCTTTGTATCTTTAAACTACCTTTGAGTCTCATTCTTGTCAAAACAAAGGACAGATACTCCTCTACCTTATAACTGCACTGTAATTGTTTGGACTACTCTATTGGCTGACTGTTTCATCTGAATGTCTCAGACATCTGGCCCCAGGTTTTCTGTGTCTCTGTCAGGAAGTGGTGATAAAAACACCCTTATTTGGAAATATGTACTATTTGAGCATGGCTAAGAAGAGTTACAGGGTTAAAATTAGATTGTGCCACAGGGCCCCTGCACAAGACAGGGCCTCAGGATTAGGTATTAATCTAGAACCTGCTTCAGTCTGTGTTGCACTTTGATGATGATGCATATGAAAGACACAAGCATTCAATCAATTATCCAAACATTTACCATTAACAGTCAACTTCAGGGCTTTTGGGGCCTTCGGAGGGTCTGAGGTTCGAAGGCACGATAATTCAGCCGTGCATTAACCTAATGCAAATATGTTGCACGATGTTGTAGTGAATCATTCTCCAGTTCAAATACACATTAATCACATAAGTGTTTCATTCAGTTCATGTAACAAAAAACAAAAAAACCTGCTGTACAACATTCATGCCAGTACATGAACTACACAGCACATGCATACTTCATACATCCTGTGCATGGAACAACATGTCTCGTCAGTGTTTGTGCAACTTCAGTTCACTTCATTATGCACTTCAGGGTTATAGACTAGAATAATATAGTTGCACTGATAACGTGACTTATTTGCCAACGGCTTCAGACTTGTTCCAACTACTCTTTTCCAAACTCTGTCTGCACCTCAACTTATCATTGACCGCCCCGCCCACGTAAACGCTCATCCAATATAACCACTCGTACGCGGGGCGCGAGCTACAACAGCCAACAGGAATCCAGAACACATCCGCGTTTGCACCGCCCACTTGTGTAAACCGGTTTGAATGTGGCTCCACCGATAAAAAGCGAGCCGTCATGTTTCCGTCCCTCCCTCTCTGCTTCTGTCCGTCGGCCGGGCTGCTGTTGCACTCAACCTCCCTGGAGCACAACACCACGATAGAACCATGTCTGAGAAACTGCCCTACAAAGTTGGTCAGTGTTGATTTTCATAATTTTAACCCCGCGCACAAGTTAGGTTTCGCTAAGCGGAGTTAGCAGGTTTGCTAGCTAACATGATGTAACGCGCATGTCGGGTAGCGGCTCGTCTGGCATTTATCTTAGCATACAAGCTAATTATGCAACCCAAACAAATGGGCATGATTTCATACTAATTTGTTTATAATTGGAGGGGTTATTCCCTGACTTTGTTATTGCTAATGTCAACTTGCTAGCATGTGTAAAATAGCACGCCGTTGTTGTCGTTTCGCCTGTGTTTAGCATGTTTGCTATTCGTTGCACTTATTTCAGCTTGTTACTTTTTCCACTTTTCAACACTCGCAGTTCGCAGTTTGCTCCAATCTGAGAATGAATCGACATGTTATCAGTCGTACAGGCACCGAGCATATGGAACTGCGCGGAAGAAAACGGCCACAGCCTCTGGGAGTTGTAGTTTATTAGCGGAGCAGTAGGCGTCATATTCCGAGGCTCTGGTTGTGTTTGCAAACTACAACTCCCATGATTGGCGCCCACTGTAAGTCTTGCATGAGTGACAGCAGCAGGCAGAGACCGAGCTGCTCTGCTCGAAACTTGAATACCATAGTAAAGCTGAACTACACGTGGTGTTCATGGAAAACTGATTTGAGAGCTTAAATTTAAATGTTTTTGTATACTTTGTAAATTAGAATAAGCTCTATTATCATCGTTTTATTGTTTAAGGTGTGTTTGGCTACAAAAATTGATCCATCTTATGTGAATAAATGATAAAAATGCTGTAGATGTTGTAGCTTCTCTGCACATTAAAAATGCACTTCGAAATGATTGCACTCATGGATTTATCAGATAACACAGGTAAAATAGGAGATTTTGGTTACTCCCCATTTAAAATGATGTATCATTATCTAAGCCTCTGCCTGTGGGGACTGCTGTTTGTGTGAAGCAGCTGGTTAGAAGCAGAGTGGGTTATACAATGTCCTGCTTGCAGATAACTGTGGGGCAAAGTCTGCACATGTTCCACCATCTACATACAACCAGGAGTCACGGACAGGAGATATTGTCTGATTAATCGTTGGCCTATTCCTATTAAACTATTGTCATATCAGCCTTCAATAAATCCACTGTTGGTTGACTACTACTAGATTAATTGGGGAAATCTGCAGATTAATTAATAATAATATAATAATGAATTTTGTGGCAGTCCTATATCAAATGATGCCACGTATCAGTTGTTGTAATATATATATATATATTTTTTTCCCTTAAAGTCAATTGCTGAAAGTCTCTGTTTGACACCCAAAGCCTTGGTTTGAGCTGAGCATAAAAGATTTAAGTTCTTCATACAGGTCTGGCTTTGTTCTCTTTTTTCACACAGCTGACCTAATTTGAACTGTTGCTACAAACTGTACCTCAGTCACGAGAGTCCTCGTATCTGTGGCCATAAATTACGCCATTTTTTGGATAACAGGCAATTAAAATGCTTATACTATATTGCTTATAGGTGGTTTCGAAGGCCAATACCTGCCAGTATGGAATCACATTCTAAAAGATTTCACTCACTGACTTAGTTCAGTCACTACTTTGACCTCAGTGTGAACTTGTGTCCCTAATCCTCTCCCTGGCTGGTCATTCAGCCCAGTGCCGGTTCAGTGCAGTTACACCGACTGAGGTGTGTTTGCACAGACTGCAGCCTCTGTGGTAGAGATGGAGAGTGGGTTGTACTTTGGGCCTTCCATCCTGCACCCTGAGGTTAACCTGTAGCACAGAGAGCTTCACTTCCTGTTAAATCAGGATGCTTTCTATAGTGTTACATTAAACTGCTTTGAGCCTGGTGTCTAACTTGCTTGTGTAGTAAATTTCTCAGTTGACATGATCATCAGCTTGGCTGGGAGAAACCCTCTTTGTGCAAAGCATCATAAGAGCAAAGTTCAGCCAAAGAAACAAGAAGTGAAAACAAGAACAAGTTGATGTTGTGTGCTGTCCATGTAAAATCCTCTAACTTGAACCATGGACACTTGTAATTCATTAAACAGTGAACCAAAGTCCCTTAGAAGATGCAACACATGAACTCTTGTTCATTGTTAAACACATGTTCTGACACTTGACAATTACAAATTAAAATAATAAAGGTGTTGATAATGGATGCGTCCTGATTCTACAGGCTTGGTAGCTTCAAACAGTATTACAGAAATTGAGTCCGTTGTGAATGGTCAATTCTTACAATGATAAATCTGCTGACGAAGTGCAGGATCAAGAAGCTTGGTGAGAACATGTTAATTGTAATCTTCATATCTTTGAACCCTTTTTAACGCCCTGCCGTCTCTCCTCCACCTCCTAGCTGACATCAGCCTGGCTGAATGGGGGCGTAAAGCCATCGACATTGCCGAGAATGAGATGCCTGGTCTGATGAAGATGAGGGAGTTGTACGGTCAGTCCAAGCCTCTGAAGGGTGCGCGTATTGCCGGCTGCCTCCACATGACCCTGCAGACCGCCGTGCTCATTGAGACCCTCACTGCCCTCGGAGCTGAGGTGACATTTAACAGCTGTTCATACATATTTAACCGAGAAAACATCCACTGATCATTTGTGTCTTTCAGAAAATATTTTTCCATGTATTAATATTGAGGTGACATCTAATGCGCCAGCTGCAGGTTTAAGAGGTTTACTTAGTTTTACTTGAGGTTTTTCATCTCCAGATAGTTGCAGGCACATTTAACATACGTACCCAATACGGCGTTTTTAGGAGACCTATCATACTTTCACTCGAACAGTGTTTCCATTCAGTTCCAGTAACATCTTTTGATTGTACATTTTCGAGTCCAGTTAATCTTTTCGAAGAGACAAAAAACAGATTTCAGGTTTATGTTTGGCTCAGTTAGTCTTTAACTTCTTTTCTTCATTCATGTAACGATTAGTGTGTGGTATTGGCCAGTAGATGATCAGATATTCAAAGACTACAAAACCTTTGAGCAAATGAGCGGTTGTGCCATAAATGTGTACAGATAAGTACATCAGAGAGGAGAGCAGCTTGGTTTGCTGATTACTCAATGCGGCTTCTGTTTGATGGCAGGAGCTGCCCAGTTTGACTTTGTCATCTTTTGCCTTGCTAAAGTGCACCGCAGCAGTAGCTGGTGAGAGCAGGTTTATCAATCCATTTATCATGGGGGGGAAAAAAAACGGTCCCAGCGAGTCTTAGATTTTCTCTCTCTGTTTGCCTCAAGGACAGTGTGTTCTGTTATCTTTTATCTCTCTGACCAGGACTGGTTTTGTCTGACAGGAACCTGCACCCGACAGCCAGCAAACAATAAATACCCTGCTCTCAGCCTGGAGATTTTACTTTTCCTACCATTTGAGTTTTTGTTTTGCCAGTGGCTTGAAGGGACGACTCTAACTACCATTTCATTAATCAATGCTGTGCTGTAAAACAATAAGTGAACCTTGGACCTTGTAACGATGCTTGGATTGAAATTGACTGTACAGTACTGAGCTTATCTGGATGAAACTTGACTGTGAAACCACAAATGCAGTCGGATTTCCCTGTGGTTTCTTTCAAACTGCAGTAGAGAGTTTTGTACACTAGATAGCAGCAGAACATGTTGACCTGGTTCACATTGCCATGGCATGTTATTCATTTCAGCTTCCAGAAATAATACATTTTATATTTATTTTGATGTTAATGCATTGTGGGACTTTACATTTGTCTCCAGATGCTCTCTGGGAATTTTGTTCATTAAACCGGGCAAAGCACATTCACTATAGCCTCTGAGCCTTGATGAAAATCGTGGTTAAGGTTTTGACACAAATATTGTTGCTCATTATTGTATGTTAATTGCTTTAATGCCCCTTGAGGCGTTGCAGCCCAACCGTCAGTGTTGCAGCTGTGTCATAAGGTGGCAAAGACAGAACGGTGGTAGTCTGCACTGAGACTCTACAACACATTGAGGACTCGGAGTGATTCGCACCACCAACACAAGTGTGCTGTAGCCGTGAGGAGCTTGAAAATAATGACAACCTGAATCTATTTTGTTTTGACATGACTTATCAGACTTTCATTTCTAGTCGGACTTTGATTTCACTTATCTTTGATACAAAGATACGCCGCCAGTAATGATCTTCAAATGGCGTTATGTATAAAAAAAAAAAGTTATGTGTATACGTGGCCAAGAAGCTTTATTCACTCTGCTTATAGAATCAGGTTACTGCAGAAATCAAAGACCAGGTTACACGAATAATGTAAAATGAGATGCTTTCCTTCCAATGCTAGTAAATTATAGAATCGCATTAATCTCTCCGTGACGCTTCCTCCTCAGGTTCAGTGGTCGAGCTGTAACATCTTCTCCACCCAGGATCATGCTGCAGCCGCCATCGCCAAGGCTGGTATTCCAGGTAACACACACCACCTCTGTGTTGACTGTATGTCAATTATAAAATGACCTGGTCAGGTTCCATTAAAGTGCATGTATCATGGCAGTCTGTAAGCAAAAAGTCAAAGTCTTCAGAGTGCATAATTCTAAAATGGCAGCTTTGTGTTTTTGTGTTAATGAGGAACTAACCTTAACAAGCTTTTAGAAAACGACGAAGTAAGCTTGTAGGTGGGAATATTGTCACCTGACTCTGAGAGGTGTATTTGCTTTCTTTCTTTGTGCAGTGTATGCATGGAAAGGTGAGACCGACGAGGAGTACGTGTGGTGCATCGAACAGACTCTGCGCTTCAAAGATGATCAGCCCCTCAACATGATCCTGGACGACGGAGGAGACCTCACCAACATGGTCCACCAGAAGTATCCCAAACTGCTGGCAGGTTGGTTTAGAGACTGCTGTTTATTCCCTCCGCTGTTCTCTAGTCGAAGCTGGGTTTGAAAAATGGCTAAAGGTCTCATGATGACCATACGTGGTGGATCCTGCTGTGTTCATTGTTTTAATGCCCCTTGAGGCGTTGCAGCCCAACCGTCAGTGTTGCAGCTGTGTCATAAGGTGGCAAAGACAGAATGGTGGTAGTCTGCACTGAGACTCTACAACTCATTGAGGACTCGGAGTGATTCTCACCACCAACAGTTACACACATGCTGTAGCTACAGTTACCTGCATAAAACTTACTGACCAACAGGTTCTGTGCCCACTATTGAAGTATCTTCTCATGTGTCAAAAAGTGGAATATTTTTGAAACTCTTTAAAATGTGTACAGAGAATTTTCCATAATTACATGACCATGTATTCTCAGGTATCCGTGGATTGTCGGAGGAGACGACCACAGGCGTCCACAACCTGTACAAGATGATGAAGAAGGGCGAGCTGAAGGTGCCCGCCATCAACGTCAACGACTCCGTCACAAAGGTACTGTTCCTCAACCTTTCATCCTCTTCAGCTGCATCCTGTCTGCAGGTGGACAGAAATATATCCTCATCAGTGGAACCATTCATTAACGAAGGAACCGTTTGAGGTTGAGTCTGTCTGTAAAATCTATAGTATATTTTAATGACATCAGCTATTTGTGATGAGTGACTTAAGGAAATTTTCCGTTTGGAAGAAAGTGACGTCCTGTTGAATAATACACACTGTTTTGTTGCACTTCTCTCTTCCTTCTACAGAGTAAGTTCGACAACCTGTACGGCTGCAGGGAAAGCCTGATCGACGGTATCAAGAGAGCCACTGACGTGATGATTGCTGGGAAAGTTGCCGTGGTGGCCGGCTATGGTGACGTGGGTAAAGGCTGCGTCCAGGCTCTGCGTGGCTTCGGAGCTCGCGTCATCGTCACAGAGATCGACCCCATCAACGCCCTGCAGGCCGCCATGGAGGGTAGGTGATAACGGCCAATAGTATAGTTATACCATAAACACTCATTTTAAAAATCATGGAGAGAGACTGAGTCGTCTTTTCAAAACGGCATCCTTTATGTGAGAATTCATGGTGAAAGTCTTTAGACCTCAAACTATTAGCCCATAATACAAGGCCCTCTCCTTGTGTTGCTCTGTAGGTTACGAGGTT
>JBBMOC010000174.1:0-15320 GCA_037975185.1 Centropyge bicolor | reverse complement strand
GATGTGGCCAAACACCTGGGCAACCTGACCTTCAACATCTGGAACAAGATGAAGGAGCTGGTCTCCTACACTCCTGTGGTTCTGGACCCAAACACTGCTGGTCCCAAACTCATCCTGTCTGAAGATCTGAGCAGAGTGAGACCAGGAGAGAAACAGCAGCTTCCTGATAATCCAGAGAGGTTTAATTTGTCCTGCTCTGTCCTGGGCTCTGAGGGTTTTAACTCAGGGACTCACAGCTGGGATGTGGAGGTTGGAGACAGTACAGTCTGGTCACTAGGTGTGTTGGCAGAGTCTGTCCAGAGGAAGGGACACATAGAGTCTAGATTATGGTGTATATTGTTCTGTGAAGGTGAATACTCAGCACTGTCACCATCAGCTGGATCCACTGATCTCCAAGTGAAGAAGAAGCTCCAGAGGATCAGAGTGAATCTGGATTGGAACAGAGGGAAGTTGTCGTTCTCTGATCCTGATAGTAACACACACATATACACCTTCACACACACTTTCACTGAGAGGATGTTTCCACACATTTACACTATGGCTGAAGTGAAGATGTTACCACTAAGGTCTGTATGACAGTCGAACCAAGCAGTTAGAGATAAAAATTAAAGAGGATTCTAATTATTATGATGGTTATTTCTAAAGGGAAAGGTCACTGAATTTAACTTGTTGTCTCATTCCAAACATGTCCTTTTATGTTTTATTATTTTTCTTTTTCTTTTGTTGTTATTCAGTTTAACAATTAGCTTCTTGTTTCTGTTGTCGACCTTTTCATATGTAAAATTATTTCACTGAGTTTCTGATCTGCTGTATTTGAATAAAGGCACTTATGTAACATTACAGGATTTGGCATGTTTCCTATATGGGATGTTAAGATGTGTGGTATACATGTGACAGTACTGTGTTCAGCTCTGACTCCAGACTGGTGTGGAGCTCATTTCTTGAGAGAAATGATTTGAGCTGATTATTAGCTAATCACTGCAGGACTGACCAGATAGGACAGTTTAGAAATTGTTTGACAACAAACATAGCAACACATATACCTTTCCTCTTCCATACCAATATAAGTTACTAAATAAATCACTATATGACTGAATAAACACTGTCACTCTCCAATTTAAAACGGATGCTATGTTCATGGGCATTTATTTATCTGACATTAACTATTCATGTTATTCATGTTCATGTCCAGTGCTTGGAGTAAATATTTCAACAATTACTTTTAACATATACTTGCCGTAAACAATTACTATATACATACAGACTTAAATTATTCTTTATAATTGAACATTAATTAAATAATGAAGGTGCAGGAGTCTTAAAACACATTTTCATTTAACATACTGAGGGGATATTTTCGCGGGTGTGTGACGTCACCGCTAGCAAACTGTGCTCAAAGAAAAACTTTTACTCACTAAATATCACCTATTTCAACCAACATACACATTAAAAACTCTACAGAAACAATCATTTACTAAACGTAGCTTTGTATGAACAATAGTAAAAGTGTCTTTTTCCACTTTACTAACCTGTATAAAGCAGGTGAGATCACGGTAATGAGGAGGAGGTCCGTGATGTCTCTCTCCGCCTCTGAGGAGCAGCGGGAGGGGCGCGCCCTCACTGACCCCCCGAGCAACCAGAGCCAGCACAAAGGTTCCGCCCCCAATGTATTCATATAATAAATGGTACAAACAGTATAATTACTGAACATATGAACATAGAATTATCTATTTAAACATAAATATGTAAAATTAGCCAAAAATGATTATCAAAATAATCAATTAATTTTCTCCACATAAATGTGTTCACATTTCTTAGGTGTGACACACAAGCACTGTACTTTTTTTTTTTTTTTTTTTTTAACAATTTTGAGGTACTTTTCCTTGAGTATTTCCATTCTCTGCTACTTTATACTTCATCTCAAGATGAAAATGGGTTTGTTGATTACACAAATGTAAAGTAATTATAGCAGATAAAATAGATAAAAGCAGCTCCACACTTAGCAGCTGCAACATAAAAGTGATGATTTGTTAGAATATTTTAAAGCATTTTCCTGTTGGAGCCTCCAGGTGGTGCTAGTTTGAACTATAGTCAGTTTATTCCAGTGGTTCAACCTGAGGGGTCAGGCCCCTCCAGAGTTCACCAGATAAATCTGAGCAGTTGTCACATGATTCATGGAGAAAAAAATCTCTGAAAAACAAATCTGTTCTTAGTTTTTAGACTTTTCTCTAATCTAATAAAATATTGGATCATTTTAGATCTCTAGACTTTAAACTGTTATTTAAACTATGCAAAAGTGAAGAAGTAAAAACACTGGAAGATTTAAACTAGTTTAACAATGTGTTATACTTCACGATTACTTAATTTTTTTACTTACTTATTGATTTATGTAAAATCTGAAACGTAGTGAAGTGGAAACACAGAACTGCATCAAATGTTGATACGAAGCACAAGTTCCTCAAAACAGCACTTAATAAATCCCTAAACTTACTTATTCAACACTGATCCCACACATTTTCACAGTTCAACTGCATCTTAATCTCTAAAGAACAAATCAAATAGATAAAAACGGGTTGATTTATTTTATTTTACAAGACAAACAAGACGACACGTCTAAACCAGTTTGCATCTGAATCCATCCTGATTGAGCTTTTGCAGAAACATTACATACGAGACCACTGACACTGAAACCACATTCTACCCGTGAGCTATTCTTTCGCTGCATGTCGGTCACTGTCTGGACGCTACGATATCGAGTGATATCAGACCTCAGACAGGAAACTTGTTAAGCACTCGTTCAGACAGAACATCACTCTTAAACCTTCAATAACACCCATACTTTAAAATGAATGTTTGATCTTTTAACTCAGTCTCGTGAACAAAAGCAGCACTGGGGGTTACATCTTTCAAGCATCAGAGAAACGTCTGTGATGGTGAGTGAGGATCAGAGTGAGGAACCAGAACTTGTTTCCTGCCTGACTTTAAGTGACAAAAGCAGCAGCACAGTTGGGGTTTTGTCATTAGAGTTTCCTCAACTATCCTCAACTACTAGTTTCCTCAAACTATCAGGAAGGTGACTGTGAAGGACAGACACTCTCTATCCAGAACACAGACTCCTACAAAAACAGTTGACACAGTTTTTTTCTATGGTGATTTTTTTAAATGATAGAGGCACAAAAATAAATTGATTTTTAATTCTTTTTAACACAGCATTGGTCATTTCTGGTCTGTCCACACTGGGAGATGATGTTCGATCTTATTTCTCCCAGTTTGGTTAAAAAAAGTGATTCGTGCCACAAAGGCTGAAGCATCAGACTCCTCAACTTGTACATAAATACTCAGACGTCTTTCTTTCACCATTTCTTCATGCTTGTCCTGTTTATACCAAAAGGTCTCCAGCAACCTGATCGCCACATTAAGATCTTTAAGCCTCTCCGACCAACAGTCTCTCCTTTGAAAACAAATATAAAGAATAACCCAAATGCTACAAAAGGCACAACAATGACCGGTGTAACATGGCTGCAGGTGGGAGCTGTGACGTCTGAGTGAAAGTGAAGTGTTCTGTGTGGAAGTTGTTTCGAGTTGAGAAATGAGATCCAGCAGCTTGTTGGCTTCATGTGTGAGACCAGCAGAGACCGCAGCAGAAGCTCTTCGTCGGCAGGACACTGCTTACGCCATGCTGATGGGAAACAGAGCAGAGAGGATGGTTGAGATCACAGGGATCACTTACTTTCACTGTAACCCAGAACCAAAAACACTGAAAATAATAAAAAAAACACAGATTTTGAATACATTTTCCAATAAAAATTTTGTGGGAATTTATTGAACGCTGCCATCATTTACAGCAAACATGAGAGGAATCAATCTTCTCAATGTTCGTCATATTTTGGCAGACAAGCTGTGTCCATTTCAAATACTTAAAAATACATTTTAAAAAAATAAACTATGTGGTGAGTAGTTATACAATGAACAGATGGTAGTCTGTGTGTGTGAGTGCATCACACAAATGCAGACACATTTTTCAGGCTGAGAAAAAGAAGAACAGCATCACACATGGTAATTTTATACAGTGTCTTGAGTGTGTGTGTGAGTGTGTGTGTGAGTGTCTGTGTGTGTGTGTGTGTGTGAGGAGCAGTGTGTGATCAACAAGTATTAATGAGTCAGTCTGTCCCACAAGTGCTGCGAAGGTTGAGTGTTACAATCATTTCTGTGTGAATGTGTGTAAAAGATGAAAGAATTGTGTCAAAAAAACCCCGATAGAAATAATCCTCAGAGCTCTTTTCATCAACTTTTCAGATCGTTGACAGCTTGGACGTCAATGTGAGCTAATGTGTAAAATTAGAAGGTTGGAAACTGTGTGTGTGTTCGTCACCTGTCGATCAGAGAGTCCCTCATGCTGGTGGCGATGGCGGAAGGCTGTGCCACGTCGCTGAGTCTGAAGACGCTCTCGATGACTGACAGCTCAGTGCTGGTGGTATCCAGGCCGCAGAAGGCGCACCAGTCGTTGACCACCATCCCTGCTGCGATCACCTCGCTGCCCCGGTTCACTGTGCCGGCCTGAACAGGAAGTAAGCTGTACTGTCATGTATGAAACGCAACTCAATCTAATATGAGGAACATTTCTATTTGCTCTCTGCTGACTGGTGGAACAGACTGTGAAATATCTGATATTGACTCTTTCGTGGGACAAGACCACTCACAGGAAGTGATGCGTTTTATGGTTTACGGTCCCTTTTCATGAACCGTCAGTCATTTGTCTAACACTATTATTATTGAAACTCTGTGACCCCTCGAATCACTCACCACTAGGGGAACCTGTAGCAGAGACGACAGCTCGTCCTGATCTTCTATCGACGTCTTCGGGTGGACGAGGCCACCCTGGTTGCTGAATGCGCAGTAGGAGCCGACCAAAACCTGCTCTGCTACCGTCTGACGGAAAACCTCCACCTTTAGAGTGTCTGCAAGGATCTCCTCTGTCTCCTGAGCAGGACGGAGGGAGGAGAGAGAGAGCAGGTTAAATGATGTATATTTGACATGATCTTTTGCCATTTATGATCTTTGCCATTAGTAATATCACTCACATGATACTGCTCATTTCTTTTTTTCAAAACTACATGTGAAGCAGCACCTATTCAATCAATCTCTTGGTTATTTATTTAACTAAACCAAGAACCACATAGCCCAACTTCTGTGCTCACTTTTGAATATTTATTTTAAAAATATATGAAAAACAAGCGCAATTGTGAAGACAAAAACAACAACTGTTTTAGATTTTACTTGACAAATGACTGAAACAACTGATTATCAAATTTGGAATTAGCTAAACTAAGTAAGTGAACTGTCAGCTGAGAGGTGTGTGTGTGTGTGTGCGTGTGTGTGTGTGTCCGCCTCACCCTGTCAAGGTCGGGGTGGACCAGCGCTACGTAGTCGTTGCAGGCGATGACGTTGCCGAGAGCAGACAGCCTCTCCTCCACCCTCTGGATCCTCACGGCTTCTGGCAGACAGTTTCTGATGTGCTGCAGCTCCTGGTCTGTCGTGTTGTTGGGCAGCAGAAGGCCGTGACGGTTCCCTGATCACAGGACAGAAAAGTCATCATGAACACAGAAGAGTCTGTTGGTGGTCTGAAAGATCACATGCCTGAAGAACCTGGTCAGAATAAGTAAGCGACCCAACTTAGTAAGTGATGAAACATTTTCCATATATTAAGCTTTTGTTTCTGTTTGGCCTGTTGTTTTGACAAAAAGTTGAGAAAAGAAGACTGTGGTGAACAAACTCTGGAACCAGAGATTTGGGAAAACTGAGCGATGACATACTCAATATTCATTCAAGTCGTATTCAAAGGATAAAAGTGCAAAAAACATCAGTGTGCTGAGAATATTTCCAGAAGCCAGACCACAGAGGAAACAAACCCAAGGTGTGTGTGTGTGTGTGGTCCAGAGCATTACTCACCCACACACATCCTCCCGATGATGCGACAGCCTGCTATGGTGGCGTGAACCACTGGGATGGTTTCTGACAGTTCCCCTTCAAACACGCTGCAGTCACACAAACAACAACAGCCTGTCACTTATTTCAGCTCCACATGGAAACCATTCATGAACCCAACTGGCTGTTCTGTCCTGAGCCAGCTGTCGATACACTGCAGCTGGATTATGTGACAAAAAACACAACCACGGCTATTTGTTCCAAATCAGTCCATATCGATATAGCATCAAAATATCATGCTGGATCATTAACATGCTGGATTTCAAACAAGGTCCCCATAATGCTTAAACTGTTGTTCCTGAGCTGCATGTTTACCTGCTGAGGAAGAAGGAGGAGGTTTGGTATGGCAGCACCTCTCATCTCTGTGCAATAATCCTTACTTGGTGTTGAATGTAATGAATGTCAACTGATTTACTGACCATATAAATTTAAGATATATTCATACAATCAAAAAGTTGGACATGATGAAAACTTAGTCTGTTGTTTTGTTATCTGATAATAATGGACAACATAGGCAATGTTAATAATAGCCACTCACTAAAAAACATTTTTAATATAAACACATAAAAACAAAACCAAACTTCATCTTACATATGTATTTTGTTTGTACTGTGACCAAGTTTCAGACATTTTACAGATGACTAATAACCGTATAGCGCCCTCTGGTGGACAAACAAACTTTTTAGTCAACACATTCATTGCCATATATCTGCAATAAACTAATGTTGGCCAAGCTCTAAATGTTAATCATTGTCTTGTGTTATTCAGTAATAAACGAACTGTTGATCTGACTTTCAGACCTGTGTTAAAGAGTTTGAAACGTTTAGGGGACCAGACTGAACGTTTAAATAATATAGATATTTCAATATGAATAAAAGAGGTCTAACATAATAAATATTAGCCATTAAATCACACTCATTTTTTACTATGATGGCAATAATGATGGGAATTTATTCTACCTATGTGAATCAGGACACACACTTGTGCTGTGAGACTGTCAGCCGGAAGTGAAGCCTCCAACATCAACCTTTGATTTTGATGAACATGAACCTGATGTTTAATTATAGCGTCGTCTTTGCTCTTCTCACAAACCCTGATATCTGATACCTGTGTGTCATTCAGCTGACACACTTCACACACACAGATTTCACTGGATGACATCAGCCAGCGAAGCTAACTCAATGCTACACAAACTGAATCAGGTTCGTGCGGCTGCTTGAGCCGAATAAAAATCATGTGACACGTGTGTGAGGAAGGCAAGTTTTCACCTGTAGAAGTTCTCCGATCCGCCGATCGCCACCAGGCAGTAAGTGTTGGTCAGTTTGGCGAAGCAACCGATCTCGTTGTTTTTCTCAAACGATGCTCTCACGGCCATGATGAAGATGATGATGAAGAAGAGGCTTCACTTCTGATCCTGGAACAGCAGCGACTGTTTCAAACACAGCGATTGACTGCTGGTTATTACAGCTTATAGTGAGTTTGTTAGTCAAATAATTTAAATGCTGAGCAGCTATGACAGATCCGGGGCTAACTGCTAGCTAGCTTGATTTATGGTTTAGCAGCCAAAGAGAGAAAACGCGTCAGATTAGCTCACGTTTGTATCAGTGGGCACTTTCCACTGGATACACGGCGAAGTTTGTCTTTACATAACTAATACTATTTTGCGAAAAGAAGAAAAAATTACCTGAAGAAGTTTCGTGGCCGCACAACAAGCGTGGTGATTCCCTTCGACCCCACGTGTTCACTTCCGCTTCAGGGTTCACGTGCTGACGTAGAACGTATGACGCGTCACATAAACAATCTGCCCAAAGAGTCAAGTTTTGTTTTTTTCCCCCCTCCATCATCAAAGATATTTCATATCATTTATCCTGTTAAAATATACTTCACATTTTTATAGATCTTTGTGAACGATCTCTCACTTTGTTTCAGTGAATTTACTCCAGAGTGTTTTTGAGCCACTTTAAACATGATACATAATCAATGTTATCAAAACCAAGTAATGTTGTTGATACAAATGTTGTCAAACAAAATAATGGTGATAAAGCCCTTTATTCAGGGAACCCACGCATTTATTCTAAAGGAGAGTATTTGGTAGGTTTTCCTCTGTGGGTTCGAACAATAAAAGCAACTATTTGAATGTTTTTTGTTGTTGTTGTTGTTGTTGCTTCCGATCTATTACATGAAATTTCATTATGTTATTATCTTCTTATATATCTTATCTATGCAGTTGAATGTTATTCAACAATGAATTTGAGTCTGACTCAAACAAAGTCCCAAGAACAATATTCAGAAAGAGACAGTAGAAACTGATTTGTCAGAATCATTTGATTTGGTTTCATGGTACAAGAGAACAAAAATAGTAGGAGAAAAACAAGCAAAAACAATTCTGCAGATAAAACATGAAAAATATCTAAAAACAATGTAAAATATATTTGTTTGTAAAATGAAAGGAGCTGCACAGGTTATGAACTGAGAAGTGTGCGAAATATTTAAATGTAATAAGTTCCTTAACATTTCCATATAACAACATATAAACATCAGGGAGATGGACAGTGTGTGTGTGTGTGTGTGTGTGTGTGTGTGTGAGTGAGTGAGTGTGAGTGTGTGTGTGTGTGTGTGTTCCTCCTTCAACAAACCTGCACAGCAACTGAAAGCAGCTCCTCCTCTTCCTCCTGCAGCGCCGGGCATCGGTGCTCGGAGCCAATCACGTCGGTCCATCCCAGTGACGTCTTGTTTGTTGACGCTTCCATTAGCTCGCCAACTCGTGTGACGTCACGGCACCGTGGCGGGGCCGAATCGGAGCGGAAGAGGAGACAAAGATCAGCTGATAGGAATAGATGTTTTACTCCTGCTGGATTTTGTCTGCTCACATTCAACATCAGCTTTTCCTGCTGGACGATGACCAGTGAATTTAAATTAGGAAAACGTTTGTATATGAGGTTTAGAAAAATAATTTTGCCATCGCCAGCCATCAACCAGTTTTTTACCCAATAAATGTCTTATTTGTCTACTTGGACAAGCAGCACCAAAGTGAGATTTACGCTTCATTAGAAGTGCTTTTATTCACCATGTTTTCTTTTGGTGACACAGTAACTCGTGTTTCTATTGGCAGAATCTGTATCTGTGTGGAAAACATGTCACAGACAGACATGATCGATCCGACCCATGAAATAATCACAAACGCACAACCAGTGTTGTACCCGAACGCGTTCAAAGAACGTTCGTTCATGAACTAACTCATATTTTGGGTGAACGTGAACGTCCCGTTCATTTTTGCTTGATGAACGTTAAATTGTGAACGCACTCATTCTGCTGTTTCTTGAACGGCACTCTGATTTCGTTCAGATTACGTTCGTGCCAGATTTCAAGAGCCCTCGGCGAAAAACCAAGCTAAAACAGTAAAAACACATGGTAAACGACCATTAAAATGTCGCGGATAACCACCCGATCTGGCAACCGCAAGTCCTGCCTGTCGCTCTACCAACTTCGTCATCAGCGGTCGTCAGTCTCGTCACAATTCACATGTGTGCAAGGAAGGAGGATGCGTTTACTGAGAAACTAATTCCCATACAGTCGGGAATTAGCTCGTAGCTCGTGGCAACGTAAAAAAAAAAAAAAAAAAAAAGAACTAAAAAAAGAACGAAATAGTTCATTTTGGGGAAGCATGAACTTTAGTTCACAATTTTGAATTATGAACGATGAACTGAACTAGTTCATTTTAAAAGGTTTGAACTGAACTTTGAACTAGTTCATATAGAAAGTGAACTTTCCCAACACTGCGCACAACAAGTGAGTCAGGAAAACAAAGCGGTGAAGATGTGTGAAGTCGTCCAGGTCAAAGGTTAAGTGGACTTGGTTGGAGACAGACTCGCTCACTTCTACCTGTCAGGCGAGCGCCCAGGGTTTAACCTCTTTAGGATCACTGATCTCACCTGGTTCGTTGGTGCTTCCAGCTGTTCCACTAATCTGAAGACAACAATTACTTTTAAAAACCTTTAAGCTAACAGGACATTTTGCACAGACACTCATGGTCCCAGAGGATGTCACCTGCTCAGCGCCATTACATGACATGTCATATTTAATGTTTTCACTCCTGTTCCATCACAGCACCGCTTGAGGCTTGTCTGCTAAAACACCCAGAGTGATTCCTCCTCTCAGCTTTAAAGGATCTTTGGAGTCAGCTGTTCCTGCCTGGAAACAAACTGATCACAACCTGAAGCTGAAGAAAGGAAGGAGTCTCAGAGGAAACGGGAGGTCAACGAGGTGGGAGGAATCCATGTTCACACACACACACACACACACACACACACACACACACACAAACAGACAGAGGTGCGTGTGTGTGTGTGTCTGTTCGGAGGCGGAGTCTCGATGTTGTAAACATGTTTTCAGTCTGCATAATGATAATAATTCAATAATTAGATATAAATATTATATATAATAATAATAACATATTAATATTAATCTAAGAACCATACAGGCGAATGATGATGAAGCTCAGTCCATCAGTTCCTCACTCAGTGACTCTGGTTTCCTAAAGTGGAGGAAGAACAAAGCCGAGACCAACTCATTTTTATTTTAACTGAAACAATGACGTAGATCGACTGTAATTAATCTGCTGGTGAGAGATTATTTATCTTCTGTAATTGTTCCATATTGACTGAGCTCCATTTATCGAGTTCCATCGACTGAAGGAAACAAAAACCATTGAGTGGAACCTTACAGTGGAAGCTAACCCTGACCCTGCACGAATCAAACCACCAACCCTTGAAGAGCCAATCAAGCCCCACACAAACAGGAGAAAGGGAAGAAAGAGGAGGAAATGAACGTCAGAGCAGCTGGACTGAAGCCTGCAGCTGCATCATGGAGGTCTGTGTTGAGCCGAGTCCCCAGATTCAGCTGGAGTTCGAACCAGAGAGGGCGACGCTGGAGATGAGAGGGAGAACGAGCCAAAACATGTGAGAGAAGGAGAGGGGAGCTGTATTCAGGCCGGCTGCTCTCCGGCAGCTGGGACAGGAAGTGAGGCGACAACACTCAACTCAATTCATGAAAGAAGCATGTGTCGCTCACATTAACCTCTTATACTACTTTAACTGCTCAGGCTCAATAAAATTTGTTTTAATTGCAGGAAAAAAACTTTGGTCATCATCTTGGTGTCTCCGTTTGTCCTGAGTCTCGGGTATTTTCCCAGCATGCACTGCAGACCACCGGGAAAGCTTTCTGTGAAACAGTGATGGTGTAAAGTGTTAATCAGAGGAAGATGATCCCATCAGTCGTGTTTGAGTGGATTGGCGTCCTGGACGGATCGTTGTGGACGGGATTAGAGACTTCTGAGCTGATGCCTGCGATCGCTCTCGTCCTCTTTCTATCTGCATTTCTCTGCCTCTCTCTATCAGGCTCTTTCTGTCTTTGTCCACTGTCATTCAATGAGTCAGGGAGAGTGCCCTGGATGTCTGTCGTTCCTCTTCAGTTTGACTTTTGAACCTGAGGTGTCGTTTTTTTCTGGGAGTATAAAGTCTTTTAAAAGTCACAACCTTTTACTGAAAAAGGATGAAATAGTGCATTTGTTGGGGACTATGTTCAGCATTAGATTAATCCGTATTTGGGGCTCTAATGGGTTTGTTGAAATTGTAGCTGGAGCATTTATGGGATTGAGTCAACATAAAATATTCAACAAATCAGACATAACGTGCTTGTTAGTAGAGTTAGTTGGTGAGCATTAGAGGTGTGTGTAGCTGGATCTGTCACCTTTGACAGGCTAGATGTTTCTCCCTGCTTCCAGTCTTTGTGCTAAGCTAAGCTAACCGACCTCTGGCTGTAGCCTCATGTTCAATTTGGAACTTAACTGTCGCTGAAATCTTTCTTACATATTGGACAAAATTATTAAATAAATTCACCCTTCTCAACTAACTGTGTCTGGGACTGGATTATTGAACCAGTGCCTAAATATTTAGAACAGTCAACATGTACCTGTGTGTTTTTGCTCAGGTGTGACTGGCCGTGTCAGTGCCTGTGATGATGGGAGGAGAACAGAGTCATGAGAAGAAGGAGAGAGAAGAGGAGAGAGAAACACAAGAAGAATCTGCTGATACCGACAGCTCAGGATCTGCTGCTTCTGAAGGTATACTGAAAAGTAACTGAGTACAATTACTCAAGTACTGCATGAACACTATGACTTACCTGATTATTTCTGTTTTTCACTGTATGCTTCCACTCTGCTACATTTATCAGACATTTGGTTTCAGAGGAGTCATCTTCAACTCTTCATCATCTGAGAAATAAATGTCACAAAAACACACATTGTGAAAAAGATCATCCAAACTGGTGCACTTTGCTCCCACAGACACCCCAGGTGAGCTGCCCCAGTGCCAGATGGGAAACAGGAAGGTGGACAACATGTGTTTCATGATCTCGTGCACCAACTGGTACTGAAATGGTCCTGATACAACAGAGTGATTAAACACTGGGGAAACTGCAGGACAAGGTGGAGTTTGAATCGTTCGTCTGGGCCAGATGATGCAATCATGAACCCCCCGAGAATCCAAAACAGCCGTCGCTGAAGTCCCACCTGTTTGCTGCAGTGTTCCATAGCTGCTCTGAAGAAGACGTCTTTGTAAAATCCTGCAGTAACAATAAATAATAGTGTTTAGTAGATGAGTGGGAACCTTCTTAATGCTGACTATGTCTAAACCTTCCTGTTCTGGTTTCACCTGTTGTGACATCCGAAGCCAAATTCACAGCTCAATGAATGAAAATGAACCAACCCTGCAATCTGCTGTCTCTATACTGGTGTGTGTGTATATATAAACACCACATTTGAGCTCATTCTTACATCCAGTATTACTTTTAAATTGTATAGTGCTGCTTTAGTCGAAGTACTGAAAACAAAGCACAACACAAAGAATCTTTCTGCCAGAAAACAATCAGGTTGATTTTATCACCATAAATAATAATCAATCTTATGTGTCAACATCGGTGTTTCTAAAAAGCTTCCTGTAAAGTCGAGACAAATGCTGACTGTTGTAAAGTGTTCTTACAGCAAAAGTCAAAGAAATCCTCTGACTACAGCTGGTGTGAGTTTGTTTCACTTTGTGCTTCAGGAGCTTTAGAGTCAGAGAGGTGGACAAATGTTTGTTCAGCAGCTGGTTGAACTCCCTCCAATGACTGTTAAATTAAAATTTGAGCCAAATCAATAATTTTCACATGAATGACTGAAATAAAGATGTTCGATTTATGTTGTGTGTTGTTACTTTTCAAGAATCGAAATGAAAGTGCACAATTGATTTTCACTTTTACATTTGTCGCTCCTTTCAGAATCTTGAGTTTTTATTGTAAATGCATTTTAAACATTAACCAAAACACACTGAACAAAAGATCTAACAAACCTGTTGACTGTGTTTCTGCAAAGCCTTTTTTTCACGAAAGCTTCTGTTGACATCTGCTTATGGTCTCCTTATGATTCATGGCCACCTTCTGCACCTGGCAGATGCAACCTGTTCGCACATATAATGTCCAGCAGATGTTTTTTGGCACTGGGAAACTTGTAAAGGGATCTTCAGTGGCAGGAGTTTGTGCATGAATAAAGTTCACTATGACCACACCTCAACCACACTTCACCTGTCAAGTCTGCTCATACTGGATCAACCCATTCTGTCCTGTTTGTCTCAGGTTTCCTCATGTCGTCTCTCTCCCATGATGCTCCATGGCCCCCACTCCCAGAATATTCCTGGACTTTCACTGAGTTAGTTTGTAATTCCTTGATGACATTCCATTCAAGTTCCCATTACTTTTGAGCACAAAGCGACAGCAGCCTGCTGCACGATATCAGTGTACATGTTCAGCAGTGAATCAACACTTTGGACTGAAACACACCACAGAGCTATAGTATTTCAAATCTGCCATCTTTAAATAATGGAAAAATATTTGACCAGCAACTCAGGAGCTTTTGAGCCTGGAATGATTTCTTGTATGACTTGCTGTCGGGATGTCGACCCCATCACATGTTGTCACACTGCTCTTATTAAATTACATCTGATTAAACACAGATTGAGGCCATCGATCAAATAATTGGTTGAATGAACCAGAATTTTCTTCTATTTAAAAAAACATAAAAGTGAGATCATAATCTTTGATGCTACAGAAGAAAAGTGAAGGTTTATCTTGACCACAGTTCCTTTCTAAAAACCAAGTGGATACATGAGACTGTGAGGAGACATGTTCATTCATGGCTTCATCTCATAGGTTGAGTGTATTCACTATTGTAGTGATCTTTCCTCAAATCTTTCCAAGAGGGTGGCGTCAGCTCATTCAGAAAGCTAAACACATGACATCCATTCTCAGGTCTCTGCATAGGCTTGATTATATTTATCAACCATTTCATTTATAACATTTATGCTTCTTTTTCCTTTTAACTGTCTTTTTAAACTATAATTACATAAAGCACCTTGAGTTTCCTCTGTATGAAATATGTTAGATAAAGAAACTTGCTCTGCCTGTAAAACAACTGGAGCAACAGCATTTAGCACCAAGCTCCACCTTATTCACCTGAGACAAACCAGGAAACAGTCTGTTCTTCATCCTCACTACAGACAGACACACAGACTGAAACACAGACTGACCAAACTAACAACTTCCTCTGAGTGACTTCAGCGACAGGAGACAAAAGAAGAAAACTACAACTGAGCTGCTTCCACCTGCCGACGCTCCACACACTGAATGTGAGTTTGAATCCAAACAGAACTCAAAGTGAAAGTAAAGTTCACTGAAGTCAGCAGAGGAGCCGTGACTGACTGTACTTTGTGTCTGCTGTGTTTTCAGCTTCACTCAGAGACAAAATGGCTTCCAGGTTCGAGGAGGATTTCTACTGTTCAGTCTGTCATGAAGTCTTTAGAGATCCTGTTGTTCTGTCATGTAGCCACAGCTTCTGTAAAGACTGTCTGAAGAACTGGTGGAGAGAGAACCCATCACGTGAGTGTCCAGCTTGTAAGAGAAGATCTTCAAAGGAAGAACCACCTGTTAGTCTGGTGTTAAAGAACCTGTGTGAGGCCTTCTTACAGCAGAGAGATCAGAGATCTTCAGAGTCTCTCTGCAGTCTGCACAATGAGAAACTCAAACTCTTCTGTCTGGACCATCAGCAGCCGGTGTGTCACATCTGCAGAGATTCAGAAAAACACACCAACCCCAGATTCAAACCCATCGATGAAGCTGCAGGAGAACACAGGAAGGAACTTCAGGAAACTCTGAAGCCCTTAAAGAAGAAGCTAAAGGTCTTTGAAGAAGTTAAAGTGAAGTTTGATCAAACAGCAGAACACATTAAGGTCCAGGCCCGACACACA
>JBBMOC010000173.1:285857-394143 GCA_037975185.1 Centropyge bicolor | reverse complement strand
ATGGGGAATAGGTTTTTTTTCCACCACATCTAGTCACATAGTTGGAGGTGGGTTCCTAATTATCCAGCATCCCTGTGCATCATCCAACTTCACATAACCTTCCTCTGCTTGAACATTAACCGTTCTACAGTAGAACATAGTTGGTCAGTCATGAGAGGTGAGTGGGTGGACAAATTTGCTCTCTAGCATTAACTGTGTTAACTTACTAGTCCGATTACTGACTGACAGCACATGCAGTCCTTACATTACTGAACGTCTGACACCATCTATAAGACTGAATTACACTGAACCAATTTCTGGCGTGACTGGGTGGAAAAGGTTGTCTCAAAAAGCTGCAGTTCCTCAAATAACCTCTAGAGCAGTCTCATAAGCTGTTTTTCTACTCCATGACAACTCTGGGGGGGGGGGGGGGGGGTTAGGGTTAGGGTTAAAATATACAACATACATCATTATGCACAGTTCATAGCTGTCAATCTAAGTGGAACCACTTTGACAACTACCCACTGACGGTCTAAAGGGCGTCACCCCGGCTAATTCTAGTCACTGAGTTTGGGAAAGAGATCGTCGTGGGGTTAGCCGGCTAGCAACGATATTTAGCATTTAACCTAGCTGGTTAGCCGTAGCTAGTTTGATTATTTGGAATAAAGCGGCTTTTTTCAGCCAATAGCGTTCATTCAGCCGGCCCATAGGACCCGCCTCAGCTCCGCCCTCGCTCCACCTCTTTGTCCATATTTGGAGTAACCGGAGGTAGGCTACCAAGATGGCTGCGCACTACGATTTGCTTCATTTTTGCTCTTCAGAAACCTATGGGTGACGTCACGGACACTATGTCCATATTTTATACAGTCTATGAGTTTGATGACCTTGTGAAGCAGAGTGGGATCAATGGAAGTTGTTGGCTTTATTGTAAAACTGTCACTGTCAATGAAAATATATTTACCATGATTCAGGTGGGCCCACTTCCTTCCTTCCTTCTTGACATTTCCCATGTCGACACTGACAGGTGACCAGGTGAAAACCAACTTTACCTCAAATAAAATTACACACTTCTCTGGGTTTGAATGTTGTTTTAGGGTAATATTAAGTATACAACTCAACAAAAAATATCATCTAGACATTTGTATGCAGAACAAATGCTGAAATTCAAACATTTTCATCTCACAGATGCAGTGTCGCCTCAATTTGTGCCCGCCAGAGAAAATACATCCCTTTTCTTTGATTTGCAATTGTAGTGCCTCTAATATTTGCTTCCAGGTCAGTGAAAACACATCTTACAACATATCCAAGTTTTCTGCTCAGTGGGGAGGGGGTTAATGTACTATAATGTAAAAAAACAAAACAAAAACTCTGTAGGTATTTTATAATCTAATGCTATTATTTTAGATAAAGATTTGTTTTTCTATATTACATCATTATCTCTGTTATTCAGTCAAAACAAAGCTTTTAAAGACAGCACCTTGGAGTTTTGACTGGGAATGTGATGGATATGTTTCACTGTCCCTTGACACTGGACGATTGACTGTATTTACCTGCCTGGGATTTTCAGGCACTAGAGTCTGACCTGAGTTCTTTTTATACACTCAGTTATTGTATCATTCAGATGTTAGTTATATGAACTTGTTTCACTTGTATAGTGCCTCACTATCATACATTGTCTTCTTAGTCTTAAGAAGTCTTAGACCAAATTTTTCCTGAAACAAAACTGTTATCGCAAGGCTTTATTAAAGAAAATCAGGTTTAGTGAACCCCTAACCCTAAGCAAGGACAGTGAATAGAAATCGTCATGATTCTGCAACGAATCACACTGGACTTAAAGTTTCACTGTTGTAGGCAAACTGATGTCTTCAGTGTATTCAGTTTTGTTTGTTCATTTATGTTTCTCTGTCTTACTCTTTTAAAATGTGCGTGAGTGTGCATATCTTTCCAAGTGCAGAGACCATCATCTGTGGAGAGCTTCTCATCACGGTCTTTTGTTGTTAAGTGCAATCCATGAATCCTACAATTAAGCCAGTGACAGGATGGTATTCAGAGAAACCGTGAATAGATATCTGAGAGCCACTTGCAAAATTATAACGCAAAAAAAAAAAAAAGTCTCAAAAGGCATGTGAGCAAGTGGCTCTGTTCAGCATGAAAACACTGAGCCAGCGCTTACCTGCGTCCAGCTCCATGAAGAAAACAAGAGTATCCTGAGTTGGCAGCCTTCACAGTCGCTCCTCAGACGTGAACAATGCCCCTACAAAGCCCATAAAACAATTCCACTCCAAGCCACCGAAGCGCTGAGCCTCGGGGAGATGTGCAGCCGCTGAGGTCAGCCGCAGGTAGAGGCTTCAGAGCTTTGGAGCAGCGTGATTGATCTGAACGCAGATCAGCTCCTTGTGGCTGGTAGCATGGGTCAGAGCTGCTGAGCTCTCCTGGGGATGAAGAGCCGCCAACAGCCTGCAGCTCTGTAAGCGGGCCCGGCCAGCCAGCCAATGTCTACGTGCATGATGTCACAGGTGTTGGGTTTCAGCTGGAGGCTGAGGGGCGGGCTCTGCTCTGGTGGGAAGCTATGCTGAAGGTTTGACCCAGCACAGGTAAGACAGACCCCTCCCTCGTGCCTTACCTGGCAGAGTAGAACGGTTTAAGGAGGGAGGGGGGGGCAATGAAGATGACCAAGCTTCTGATAGGTCAAACTGGGCTATGTCACTCACATACCTGTGCCCAGATCACATGTGTTTGAGACAGAAAATACACTGACACAACATCAGGTCATAGCTTCTTGCACAAAACACCTGTATGTTCAAAGAAGCATTTAATTTGTGATGTTCTGATTTATGATGATCAAACTAGGAAAGTTTTATATCCATCCAAGACTTTAAGAGCTCTGACTGTGAATCACAATATTAACAATGAAATGATAACCCTACCATTGTTTTAGTAGCTGCTCAACCGGCTTCTATTGCAAACAAAGACCTTTGTTTCTTCATCTGTCCATCATCTGACATCTAAGACATTCTTAGATCCAAAGTCATGTCTCTTTAGCCTCACCTGAACTAAACAAGCACAGCCTTTCCACTTGCACCTGGCACTATGACATGAATAATATCACACTGTAGCCTATTTCAAAAAAATCAAAAGTTCACAAATCACACAAAATAAAGATTTCAACTTAATCCAAACTTTCAATTCCAACTTGCCTCACATTATGTCTGTCTGTCTGTCTGGAGGTTTCCACCCTGTATTACCATTAATAGCTAACAATAGCAGCTTATGAACTCTCATGGATTATACTGGCTTTCCTTTGGTCACAATTTTTGCTCCACATATGAAGCAGCATGTAAGCTGTCAAATTCAGAGGGAAAAAGAAAAATGCACAGTTTAGAGTCATGGGGGTTTTCTCTCAGGAACAGAGCTCACAAGCATAGAACAAAAGGGCCACAGTATGGGTCCATATTTTCCTGACAATTAAATGTCCACAGCTTACAAAATAAATGAGTCATAATTACTTCCATTACCTTGGAATGTGAAAGGCAGAGATCAAGATAGGAACACAACTACAAATGATTTTTTTTTTTTACCTTGAACCAATAATGTAGCCTTAATGTCGTGACAGTCAGTGTATGAAATTGGTTTGCTTTAAGTTATGAACTATTAAGTGATCAGTTTCACTTTGATAAAAGATAATTAATGGTTATCTGTAATGAGTACTGGGTTAACTATTTCTAGGATCTGCATCATGTGTTTTAAAAGATTACATTATGCCATTTCCGTCTTGTTAGGCAACTATCAAGAGTGACAGGAAATATGGGTTAGAAACAGAGGAAACTATTATCTTGCTATTCATTACTGACTTTCAGGATTCATCAACTATTAATATTGGATTTGATCAACTTGAATTCTTGGTTATTAATGCCATTAACTAATAATCATCAGGTCATTAATAATAAGTAGGCACCAGTAACATGCATCTTAAATAAAGTTCTTTTTTTGCATTTTTGTGAGTGAATTCTTGTTCTTGAAACTTATTTTCATGTTTTAAATGCATTTTGTCAACAAATTAGGCTACCATACATGTTTTGATCAGTCAGGATGAAGTTACTCCTAAACATATCCAGACTGTGTCCATAACACAGTGGACGTGAAGATTCATTTCCTGGTTTAATAAATTGTTATTAATCAGGCCCCAGATTATACAGTAAAACTGACATGCTTACTGTTATGGACTCTATGTATAATGTCTCTTTACGTATGTGTAGGTATTGTTTTTCTGCATCTATGCTTTGAACTTTGAAACATTGAATTGAACTTTGTATGAGACTATACAAACAAATGTATAATGTGAGTTTTTGCTTTCTCTTTAAACCACACCACAATTAGTAGAAAAGGATATATATACAGTGTTCAGTCAGTTTCTACCCACAGTGGTGCTTAATGCTCTGGACAACGTTCAGTATAGCACTGTTAAAAGGTACTTGAGTACAAGTTAAAGAAAAACAAGCTCATATTTATTTATTAGTATGAATAAGCTTGGACCTTTCATTTACAAAAAAAGTGATTTACCCCAGCAGGGCCTGCTTGGTTCAAGACAAACAAGTAAGTCAGCGACATTAAATCCATCTGCAACAAAGCGCACTCTTTACCTCTGCTGTGGCTGCTCTGACAGGGGGTATCCATTTTAACTTAACATCACAGAGCCCATTTTCAAAAGCCTGCCAGCTCATGTTTCTCATAAAGATTTATCATTTCAGTCAAATGAACTCCTGCAATTTCACAGGGTCAAAAGACACATCAAACAAGCTGTAGTTCCCCCGGAAAGTGAGCCGCCACCTGGTAGAGGAAACTGGCTGTAATTCCTTTCCCTTCATTCAGTTACAAAGAGCCACTTGGTATCTGTCATTAGTGACGTGAGCTGCCTGTTAATAACCCTCTGAAATCATAGATTCAGAAACCAAACGTGTCAAGCTAAATTCCAGCACTACTGGAAGTGAAATGATCCCTGAACTTCAAAAAAGTGTTTCGAAAAAATCTTGAGGATACATTAAGGCTTAGTCAGCTACTGTGCAGCCGGGTGCAATGCATCACTTTTTAGCAACGGCTGTTTCATATGAAACTTCTGACTAACTGCTCAGAACAGACATGCACTCTCCTCCGGTACATTCATGCTTTCTGAAATCAGCACATTGTTCATATGCTTATTTTGTGCAGGACTGTCCACATACAACTATGAGAAGTATAGTGGTGAGTGTGAGGGTCTTTGTAAATACCAGAGCTGATTCAGAAAAAGTGAGGAAAGTAGCAGTCTCCACTCTCTACGCTGCTTAATGGGCTGAGCCCCCTGCTCCGTGTATTGATCGGTTGGTCAATACATACAATCACAAGCAAGGTTTCATTTGTTGACAAATTACTGTTTCTTTTTGAAGTGTTTATTAGTTTGTTTGTGGTTGCACTTTTCAAATGTATTCATCTATTCTCTTGGTAGGGCTGCTGCTGCTAAAATATTTAATCATCAATTTGAATTGATGATTTAAAATCAATACTTCATATTGAATTAGTGTATAATATATTTATAGCATGTCTTTCTTTCTGCTGTTTATGTGTTTGCCCCTTTTGAAACCTTGGCTGTTTTTGCTTTGTTTTCACTTCCTGTAGATACAGGCCAGTTGAGCCAGAGCAAGAGCTGCTGTAACAGGTACTAGAGTGGCGCCATCTTGGGAATTTGCTGCATGCTGCTGCTGCATTCTGGATCATCTATAGTGACAGACAGACAGACAGACAGACAGAGTACTTTATTAACCCCTTTGGGAGCTTCCCTCCGGGAAATTGGCAGGTGGTTTGACCCTGCATGCGGGGGCACCTACCAGTAAGGAGTTGCAATGGTCAATGTGTGATATTACTAGAGCCTGTACCAGGAGTTGTGCTGCATGTTCAGACAGGAAGGGTCTGATCTTCCAGATGTTGTATAGAGTGAATCGGAGCTGGGTATCATCAGCATAGCAATGGTATGAGAAACCATGGGAGTGGATTATTGGACCAAGTGAGGTTTTGTATATTGAGAACAGGAGGGGACCGAGCATTGACCCTTGAGGAACTCCTGTGGATAGACTGTATGGTTCGGACACTTCCCCCCTCCAAGACACTCTGAAATATCTCCCTGAGAGGTAGGACACGAGCTCAGTGAGTGTGGAGAGGAGGATTTGGTGGTTAACTGTGTCAAAGGCAGCTGACAGATCTAACAGCAAAAGAACTGAAGACTGTCCAGCAGCTCTAGCAGAACACAGTGATTCTGTTACAGATAGGAGTGCAGTCTCAGTACAGTGACCCTGTTTGAAACCAGACTGATTCAGGTCCTACAGGTCGTTGTCAGAGAGGAAAGCAGAGACTTGGTTAAAGGCAGTTCACTCGAGTGTTTTAGAGAGGAAGGGCAGGAGCAAAACTGGTCTGTAGTTTCCACCTGGGCTGGGTCGAGTGTAGGTTTTTTGAGCAGTGGGTGACTCGAGCTTGTTTAAACGCAGCAGGGAACACACCTGTAGCAGGTTAGGAGATGATGATGTGCGTTACTGCAGGGTTAAGTGATGTGGAAATGGTTCGTAAGAGGTCTTACAAACCTGATACCTTCTCTGACTGTGCAACATCCCAACCAGCCTGGAGCCTCACCAGTTTCAACATCTGTTTTTACATGTCACTTGAATGGCCTGGACTTTGTTGTTGGGCTATGTGTTGTGTTGATGTGCCTTTCTTCTGTAGCTCCATGATGATGTGTTGAAGCACAAAGAACAAAAAATAAACTGGTTTGTGGCTGAGTGGAATAAAATTATGCAACTGCTCAACCAATCAGAAATGTTCGCTGCAAGCCACACCCTTAATGTTCCTATACATTTGGAAAGCAGGGACATTTCAGGGGGTAAAATATTGTCTACAGAACTTAATGTAAACCCATTGAGAACCATGACTTATGAAAATATCCCAAACTGTCCAGTATGCATTCAAAAATAGTCCAGAAAATATATCATGCATACATAGTATGGTCCTTGGGGTACTCCACCATTATATATAAAATATAGGCCTTGGAAATAGGCCTAACCTTGTCATCTATCAATCTATGCTCACTTCACAACCTTGCTCTGTCTCGACTCAACCCTTGTAACATTTGCTAGTATTAAGTAGCTAAATGCCACAAAACAATAAACAGGATATGATCTGAAGCATTGATCGACTCTTTTCAATGTTTAATGCTGTTTCATAATCGAACATGAGTCAGTGTAGTTCTAATCTAGTTCCTTTCTGCACGATTCATAGCTTATGACAACTCTTGGATAGGAGATCACAAGTAAGTTTACCCTCTAATATTTTCTCACCACATCTTTTAAAAAGGCATAAAATAGGTACAATCTATTTGCCTCATTCAGCTCTGCTGCTCTCTGTTTGAAGTTTGAGTGTTCTCATTATGACATGGCAGTGCTTAATATAGCCTGCTGTATTAATCTTATGGCACACAGCTACTATTTAGATACAGCATTCTCTGTTTGCTCTGGAAGACTGTCATACAAATATGACATGAAGCATTTTAAGCCTTGGTAAAAATGTCAATACACTGATGCATTGTGATTCTTTTACAAATCAATATCCATTCAGAAAATGCTTACACAGATAACCTGCAAGCTTCCATCAAGCTCAGCACAGACTCAGAAAATAAAAGTCAATTCCAATGGCTTTTGTTGAGACTGATTCAAGCATTTTGTGTCAATAAACTACAATCCATGCAACAAATTTAATAGTTACAACTTATCACAAATGGAAATCATAATAGAGACCTTTACACAGACATTGCAAAATCAGTATCAGTGTGCAACCTGCCACTCTCCTGCTCACTAGATACATTCCCCAACTGCACATTTCTTGTAATCCAGCTCCTTATGTGTTGCAGTCTGCAAAACTTCATCATAATCATCCATCCTAAAACCAATTTAGGTGACAAATTTACTTAAAGACTTACTTCCAAATGAGGTTCCGTATCAGCTAACACATGGTTTTATAGCAGCATGAAATTTTTAAATGGACATAAGTTGTTTTCTTTGATTCATTTGAAATCTTCCACCATCTTCTCAGCAGCAGGATTTCGTCATTCACCTAGTCACAGTAACAGAGGAATGGCCACAGAACTTTTGAACAGCATGGATGAGATGGATGCTGCTGCACAGACTGTTATAAACTGAATTACAAACATAAAAACTCAAATCAACATATACCTGAGATTGTGATGAAAAATGTCAGCTGCTCCTAGGAAGTGCTACCACAGCTTCCATTGATTGAAAACAGCTTTAGCAGGATAGATATGTCACTCGCTCTCAGCTGCTTTGGTCATAACAACAACAACAACAACAACAAAAAAACACCCTTCCAAATATGAATCAGCTATCATAAACACACAATCAGGTGAATTAATGTGAAAGTAAATATGGCAATTCCATCAAATTGTCCCTCCAGCTACAAAAATGGAGACAACAAACAACAATGAATGAGCAGTTCTTTTTGAGGTTTTCCACAATGATACAAAAGGCTTTCCACAAAATGCACTGATCTCCCTGCATGGTGAGAGGACAGCTTCATTTCCTGCTTCTCAGGATGACTGTTTAGTTAATGGTAGGAGCGCATTCTGCAGAAAGCACATCCGGGCAGCTATCAGTGCGATTGTGTCTTATGAGATTGGTGAAGTCACAGTCTCAGGAGATTTATGCCTGGACAGTGTGATGCAGAGCCATTATCCTGCATGGAATGCATTAACATTTTCTTTCTCTAATTACAAATACAGCCTCTCTTCATTAGCACATAATTAAAGGTCTGTCTGAAGGTTTCCTGGTGACAGACCACATGCAATGTTCGGTGCTGCTCTTGAATCCAGGGGGACCTGACTATTTGTCCAATCACACCTGCTTTCCCAACATGTTGCTTCCTAAAGATGGGAGATCTCCAAGATTTTTAACTGTTCTGGACATAACAAATAAGGATATGATGATTCTGAGTGGTCGATATTTACCATAGACATTGACAGTCTGGACTGAAGCCATGTGAAAACAATGGTAAGAGAGAAGACAGGTGACATTTTGAAGCCAGGTGCTTTTGGGTTAACCCTAACCCCATGGATTACATTCAATCAGAGTGCCTTTAAAATTCCATATGCCTGCTATATCTGTCACAACTAGTTCCCAACATCTGACAGTGACAGTGATCACCATTCTCTGGCTCTTCCAGACATCCGCTTTGATTGGTTTTTGCTTGAAAATTACATATTGTTAGTCAATCATTTCAGTTTAAGGCTCGTGTTCTGAATTTACCAAATATCTATTAACCCTCGGCAAACAGAAGCTCAACAGAACAGTGTTAGATAATTCTGCTAAGCCCTTGGTTTTGTTTAGTATACAGAGATTTGATTATTAAGGTTCCTAGCTTGGATCAACCTACAGTCAACCTTGATCTTGATGTTGTACCAGCTTTAAAAAAGCACCGCTGAAGACATGCCATAAACTGGTAAAGTGACCTTCTTCTGGTCATGCAATTTACAGCAGCTTGCCCACCTCAGTTTAAACGGGTTCTTAGTTTGAGCTGGTGGCGTGACAATGGATACTGTCTTCACCAGCATCTACCTTGGGATGTGTTTATAATATATATAACTCATTTACAACCTTCATCAGCATCAGACATTTTGTGTGCAGGAAAAACAGCAAGGCCAATTCAAACCCAGACTGGTCCAGCCTGATTTTTTTTTTTTTTCAATCAACCTGATTTCCTCCTGCAAGGTAATTATTCCCTAATGTAAACCTCAGCAAGACACAATCTGATATTCAGCATCTTTGTGCTTCATGTGTGTCGGTGGTGTGCATTAGAAAACGGACACGTCAGCGTTTGTGAGGGACAATGGAGACCACAGAATCAGATGAGCCTGGTGAGGGTCTAGATAGGTAGGGACAAAGCAGCAGTCTGACGACGTGGACCACTGCTAATGCTGACAATCTAAGCCTGTAACCTGACACGTGATAGACGCAGTGGGCTCCAGTATAATTCTTCTCACGCGTTCAAGAGCACTCCTAATATCCACGGGAATCCGAATGTGTTCATCAGTGGCAATCAGTGGACCCCTCTACAAAACATGCATGATGATCTGGGTTGATGATGTTTTCCAGTGCTTCATAACACCCACATCCACGAATGTACCCATCCCAGGGGGCTACAATAATGAGGTGATAGCAACCCACATATTGAACAATTGCTGCTGTAAAGTCACAGTGGGCACCACATCCACACACACACCTGTCTTGGCTATCTGCCCTGCAATGAGAGGAGCTGTGTATATTCACCAATAAAATGAGCTCTAATGACTAGAGCAGCTGCAGCAGGAGCATCCAGCGTATTCCACGGGACGTTCCTGTGCTGGTGCTGGCTGCTGACTCATAACGCTCTGATTAGCTGATCATTGGTTTCATAGCTGTAACCTAGGTGAAAACAAATCACGCATGTCATTATACTTGCATGTTAGTTTGGGACTGATAGGGAAGGTTTTGGTTGAGGTTGAACAGGCTCTATTGTCCAGTGTGTTTTATGTCTGTTTCCCCGACATGCTAAAATAAAATAAGAATAAAGGGCTGTGGCACTGTCTGATGCACCTCAAAACCAACGCACCCATTGGTTTCTATGTAAGCCAAAAAACAGGGTTAACAGGCAACAGCTCTTCTAAAAAAGTACTTTAAAAACCTTCTCAGACTTACACATCTCAGCTACTGTATCTTGACAGCTTCTTCTGTGTGCCGCAGATGTCATGTCATGTAAAATGGTAATATACTGTGTGGCCAGTGTGTTGGACTTGGTGAAGAAATCCCATTGGTTAGATGGATAAACCATCGAGTGTAATAGCTTGATCAAGGATACTGTGATGGAGCTTGGTCTAGATGGTCTTGGTCTGTAAAGATGTGGCCATGACGGTCTCTGAATTCCTGTTGGTGTGTCAGCCTGAGTCCAGTTTCGTCTTTGAATTCCTGCAACCGGGCACTGGCCAGGAGTAGGTTGAGTAGTGGAGCAGCCTAAGGAACAAGCCTGGCTAACTTAGTTATTACCATGGCTCTCATGGTCAGAAGCTGGCTGGTCTGAAGATGCCAGGGCCAGTGATCATCCCAAGGTTCACCCCACTTCTGCACTTCCTTTTCAGAAGTGTATTTCTGTCATCAGTGCTTCAGCAATTAAGGCTAAAGGCAGACAATAAATTAATTACTTAAAGAAAAGTAGCATAATTTGAAGGAGATAGTGGCTGCCCCATATCAGCATCTTGTTTGAGTAAATATACTAATCACAATCGTTTGTAAGGGGCTATGAAAATGAACCTATCCCTCATTTACAGCATCTTCTTTCCTTGTGAGGTTATTGTAAAACAAAATTAAAACATCAGATAGTTAAATCAAGGACAGCAAGAATCTGTGTCCAACCTGTTTCCAGTTACTCCTAGTAACTGCATTTACATACATCTACTGTGCTAGAGCAAATATGTTGTGATGAAAATCTAATGCTGTCTGGATTCCATTTTTGTTAAGATAATCAGGAAATGTTCATTAACATAGAAAGCAGCAAAAAAGGATGTTGCTTTTAATGAAGCCTATGTCTGCTTTGTTGTTCTCCCACGCATGACACGCTACAGCAATAAGATAATTCTCATACAGAGCAGAAGAGTAGTCAAGCTTTAGAACTTGGCCAACTGCCAGTGAACCACTGGCCTTGGAAATATTCACCGAAACCTGCTGAGGGCGCAGCATCTGGAAAAAAAGACTTGAGGGAGTCAGAGGGATAGGCCAGATGGACATAGGAAAATGTAACACCAATCCACTGAGGTAGCCAGACTGATGTTTAGTTATTTTTTAAACATCATTTAAAAGAATCCAGCAAAGATTCCATTTAAGTCAAAAAAGCCACTTTGAAAAATGATTTGAGATTATTATAAAGGCGTTGGCGAATGTCAGCTGTGGATGGTCGTATGCCCTGACCCACTAGTTCAATAGCTTAATTGCATTGACCATGCGAAACAACAAAGAGAATAAGGCTAGGACCCTTGAGGAGAGATCGGAAATTAATCATCTCTTCCCGGAGTATTTTCTTATTGCCATGCCTAGGGGACCTGTGCAAAATACTAGAAACAGTGATGAGTGAAAAGGCCCAATTAAGTAACCTTTATCAGGTTCCCTGTAAACAGCTGAGACACTATTTCTGGATCTTGATTGTAGATTTTAACACTCAAAAGAAGAGGATGTTGGCACGAGATCCCTGTGAGAGACCAGCCAGTAAATGATCAACAGGTGCACAATCAGACGGATACAGTAGTAAAGAAAAAGGGAGTTGGGAATTTGGATAGTTAGGTTGGCTCTCGTCTCTTGCTGGGGAAAAAAGGGGTCAGAGGGCAGAAGGGAGCTGAGAGACTGAGCTGCCACATAGAGCATGGTACAGCCGTGACTAGGGATGAGCCGGATACTCGTTTCAGACGAGTATCCGTTACGGATAAAGCATTTTGGATGAATACGATTATGATACGAGTAAAATTCATCAATATCCGTGCTCGTGCTGAAGGAAAATCCTCATTGTGTAACTGACTGTCTTCGCGCTCTGTGATTGGCCAGTCACACACAGCGCCCGCCCCTCCCTACACAGACACGTCTCTGCACGTCTCTCGCAATATGCGTGCGGTGCATTTGACAAGACAGAGCTGAAAACTGCTCGCGTCGGTCAGTGCCTCCGCTCCGGTCGGATTTTTTTTTTTTTACCGTCTGCTTGCTCTTAGTTTGGCTGGTGATATGAAGTCAGTTGAAAAACCTTGCTCGTACTGAACGTGGTGCTTTTGAGAAGAATACAGTGAACAAGGCTGACATATTATTTCCCTGTTTGCCATCACTGGATGTTTGCATGAATCATGAAGTTCACACAGATCATTAAAAAATAAACAGTCTTACAGACCACTTACACACATACACACATATAGCTGAACACACAAAGTAGCCCATATTAATATTTTTATTGTATGTGGCTGCATGCAGTATCTGACACTTTCTCTCTGTAGTTCATGAAAATAATATTATAAATATCATGGAGACATACTGTATATAGGCTTTGAATACAGTAGATTAGCAACTTCTGATCAATCCATATCAATTTCAGACTTAAAATAATGTACCGTTTTAAGCCCCACCCATTTCTGCACCCACTTCCGCCCACTCCGAGTACAGATACAGATACAGATAATGTAGATGGTTAAACAGATACAGATACAGATAATGTAGATGGTTAAACAGATACAGATACAGATAGTGGTGTACTCACTCATCCCTAGCCGTGACCTCCCATGATCATGACCGACAGATCTGAATTGAGGACTGACCAGATTAGGTGGCAGTCTGACTGAGATAAGAAAAATGAACTACCACAAATAACTTCAGTGGTATTGGTAGAAAGTGTTACCCTCGTATCTGAGGTTTTAGGACACTGATCAGTGCATGATGTGTGTCCAGCTCGTGTCTTTGTTCAGGAAAAACTGAGCAAATCCCATCTCTGTAGATGCCAAATGCTACGATGACTTCACTGATTGCCATATCTGGAAGACAGTGTGGGGTCAGTGGGTTTAGTTACCGTGGTGAAGTTTTCCCTGTTAGGCACTTGATTTTTACACTCAGGAGAGGGCAGCATGCGCCTAATTAGATTAATGTCTTTGACTTGCAATATTTTTGATCTCAGGCGAGGAGAAATGTTTGCACCAGAAGGAATGTAAGGCCTACTTATCATGGGAGCAGAAAGCGGAAAGATGATAGGCTAGCGATGTGGGTGGAGCACCATGCTATTGGATGTGAGAGATCAGCTGATGAGACAGCTGATTTGACAAGTACTTGCTCATGATGGGAACTGCTGTGTCTCTATAAGTAATATTATAAAGAGTATGGCCTAGACCTGCTCTGTATGTAAAAGGCCTCTTTGCTGTAATTTGGCGCTAAAATTTGTCTTCAGAAAATAAATAAATGATATTTAAAAATGTGATTCAAAAAATATATATAATCTAACCACAATGTGAAAAAAAATCATATGAGTTTATGATGTTGACTTATAATGTCAGTTGGCCTGTTATGATAAGTAGCTGATGGATGGCATCAAAAAATTAACACAGTTTTCATTTGTTTGTAAAACCTGGGTTGGTTCAATCTGGTGAAGTATTTGCACAAGAAGGAAACAGAATAAATAGGTAATACAATAACTTGATTTGGATATCACCTATCACCAACTTCTGAAGGTGGTGCAGCGCTCAAATGTTTCCTTCACACTTCGACTCATCATTTATCGTTCATACTGACACATGGCTGGAAAAGTGTTGACTTTGATGCCAATAAAGAGTAAGTAGTTGTAGACATGACATTGGTAACTACATGTGGCAGGATTTAGTAATGGGTCAGTTATGTTTAATTTCTAAGTAACCTAAGATACCAGCAAGGGAATTGAATGAGGTTAAAGATCAGCGCCACAGTACCTTGGCATTCATTTGTATTGGCACAATAATTAGGTGGTTAAAACACCCAATGTCCTCAGTTGAACTGTGGCCAGGTCAACGATTCACTGCAGCTAATTTGACGATTCCAGCACAGGACAGATGATGAGACTGCTGTCAGCCCGGAACAGAGGGCTGGGGGCTGGGGGCACACTGATCACTACACCACTGCTAATCCACTACATCACTGTAACTGACTAATCCTACTTCACCTGCATGATACCACAGTTTAGGTTTTGTTTTAAATAAAGCTTTCATAAAGTCTGATGTTAAATGAATTTAATTGTCCTTTCTCTTTTTTATTTCAGATAGACAGACCTTGTCATTTCAGTTCAGTAATTTCTAAAGAGTACTGCGTGGCTCATTTAATTACATTTACATTAATAAATATTGACATAGTTGTATTTTATATTTAGTATGATCAATGGCTTGCACACATTGCCAGCCTACATTTCACTATCTAAATATATTTGTTTTTGCAGAGCAACAATTTCATTGCAGAGGTGCGGTGTAATCTGTTGTTAGCAATTTACCAATCTTATGAAAGATTAAAGGACAATCCTGAATGATATGTCTCAAGTGTCCACAAATACCATGAACAAACCCAAATCAACAATGAAAGTATTTTGTGTGTTTCAAAACCTGCTATGTTTCTTCCTCTGTGTCATAGTTCTACTGTTGTCCAAAAACCTACACTAATACACAGTGTTATACTGGCAGACATGTTCCTTCACTGATGTTCCATCACTTAAAATACAAATACAAAACAAATGCACAGTGTGCTCCTGTTTGTGTAACGTTAAAGTTTACGGTGACCAACTGTTTTTTTTGGGAGTTTTTTATACAAATGAAACTATACTGCATATCTGCTGTTTCAAAGGTATACATGTATATTCAGTGGGCTTGGAGCTGAGAAGCAGAGACACAGTGGGGAAGCCAGACAGTACTGAGAGATGAACTAACACATAGTTGTTTGTCAGTCTTTTTATAGAGTTTGCTGAAAAAAACAGGCTTCATGCTGTTTGTAGTGTTAGTGCAGTACACAACACAACACTCATACCGCTAGTGTTATTATTTATAATATTGAGAAATTATAGAAAAAGAACAGAATCAGTTGTTTTAGCAAATGACCCAAAGTGACAGCAACGCCTAACAATCTGTTCCCTAACCCTGACCACGTGTGTATTATTTTAATCATACCAGAGAAGGTTCTGTATCCTTAATGATCTGGTCATTTTAACCCAAACTGTGATATTTTTCTAAACTTGAAGTACTTGTTATAGCCTAAACCACAATCTTTCCAAAACCTGACCAGGTCATATTTGCACCTCCACCTAACCAAACCTTAACCATAGCACTGTCACATCACAAAATGTATTTATTTTGACAGTGAGCTGTAACAGTTTTGGAGGGCAATGAGAAATTACATCAGCCAGATGACTGAGAGTCACATCAGGAAACATTTCTTTGTGTCTTTCTAGTAGAGGTGTGCGATACTGCAAGATTTGGTATCGATCCGATACCAAGTAAATACAGGGCCAGTATCGCCGATACCGATACCAATACCGATACTTTTAATATTTAAGGTTGATGTACTATCACACTGCTGACCCTTAGGTGTTTTTGTGGTTTTTCCTTGGGATTATTTAGTTAAAACCAAGGACAGAATTTGGGCAAAGTTTAAAGGTGACTACAAAATACTTTATTATTAAAAACAGAAGCAATAGAGCAGTAAGTAAAAAAATTCCCCCAAACATTGTTATGTGTGCATTTTTTTCTTAAAAAAACAAAGCGAAAAAAATTATTATATAAGAGCAAATTAAAACAAAATCTTTTTGGAGGTAGAGTGTTGAGAAACTACAATACAAATATAAAATTAAATTTCCCCCCTTCAGTGCACTTCTTTTCTGGATTTTTCTCAATTAAAAAAGTGTACAAAATTATCACACCACAACAAATCTTATTAAAAAAAATTCTGCTTCAGTGTGTGTGTGTGTGAGAGAGAGACAGAGAGAGAGAGAGAGAGAGAGAGAGAGACAGAGAGAGAGAGAGAGAGCTGAGTGAAGATCAGTCCATTCATATGAGACACAGTTGAAACAGCACACACTGCAATGACAGCATCAAAACACAACAGGTAGTGTAGCCCCTCATGCTCATTGGTTGGCAGGGAAGCCTACAAACAGATCCCAGTCAAATCTTTGGATCATAAATGAGAGGTGGAGCCCAAAGAAAATCACAACTCAAAAATGTCTTATTGATCTTGATTCAAAATGGATGATCTAGTTTGATGTCTGTGTTTTCTGAATTATAAGTTCAGCAGTTTTCAAAGATATCACTTTTTTGTAAAAATGGTTGGATTGTCTATCTGTGTCTAAGTTGCATTATTTTATATGAGCCAATATATGAAATTTATACAATTAGCTGTAATGCTGATTCTGGTGGACAGCAGCATTGTGACTGAAAATAATTGGAATTCATAATTAAGTAAAATAATTAGTTTGAGACTATAAACTATAAAAAAGAATAGTAAAAGTGAGTGTGAGTGAGTCCAGTGTTCACATACTGTATGAGAACAGCTTGAGTTTATCGCTGATGGATTACAAACTAATGAAGTGAATCCAGAGCTGAAACCACCCGTTCCTGTAGCCAGAGCTGGAGCCAGGCAGTTGAGATAACAGATAACAGCACAGACAACCCAGACAGCGTCTTTGTTCTGGGGTTGCTCATGTCACCTTGTGTGATCTGTCATCGACGTTGTGTCTAACAAGGCAGCCGGCCGAGAGCGGACAGGTATGAGGACAGAGCCGCGTGGCCGGGAGGCTGACACCTGTCAAATTAATATCCTCTGCCACGAGCCGCTCAATAAACTCTCCCAACAGCCCCTGATGAAGGATGTGTTCCTGCTGCCCCCATCGATCTCCAGCCTCAACACTAAACACATCTTATTGCTGTAACGTGACACTGCTCGGCCCTCGCTTAGATATGCTTAACTAATCACAAATAGGGTTGTATTTTTAAACTTCATGTTTTCTATTTAATGGCATTTATATTGGTTTCTTTCATATAATTTGTGTGTTTGGTCCATAGACTGCATAACAGGGGTTTTCAAAGTGTGGGATAGCGAGCCTCCCTAAAGAGAACTCAAAAGCATGCCGCCCCCCTTTACCCCCCCTAATTATTATTACTATTATTACTGTTATTGTTGTCGCTTTGTATGTTCCACACAGGCTTAAAAAAGGTTTTAAACAATAAATGCTATACACATCTTTATCTTTGTAAACATCTTAAACATGTTTGTATGTTCTTAAACATATTTTTAAAACATTTTAATCATCTTTATCTCTCTGTGTTTGTGGATAAATATCTTTTTTAAACACATTTTAACATCTTTATGTTTTCAGCATCTTTTTAAAACACATTTTTAACATCTGTATGTTTTAACATCTTTTTAAAACACATTTTTAACATCTGTATGTTTTTAACATCTTTTAAAAACACATTTTAACATCTGTATGTTTTTAACATCTTTTTAAAACACATTTTAACATCATTTTTTAAACATCTTTTTAAAAGACATTTTTAACATCTGTATGTTTTTAGCGTGTTTTTAAACACATTTTAACATCTTTATGTTTTAACATCTTTTTTTAAACACATTTTAGCATCTGTTTTTAGCATATTTGAACAGAGCTTTTAAATATCTTTTTGAATACATTCAATTTTAAGGCCTCTCTGAGTTTACATGGTCGCATACTGTCGTTAGCTAGCACCTCTTTGCAGATAACACTCTGTGTCAGCGGAGCATCATCAGGACCAATACATGAAAAGCCAAACTTTAAATAATCAGGGTCATACTTCCTCCGTTTTCTGCTCGCCCCAGACTCTGTGCCCTCTCTCACTTTCACCTGAGATACTAAAAATCAATCCATCTTGTCTCTTGTCAGATGTTTACATTTTTTTTCTTTTAGGGTTTATTTTTTCACTCGCCGCGCCTCCCCTGAAGACCTCACACTTTGAAAACCGCTGCTGTATAAAATATGGACGTAGTGTCCGTGACGTCACCCATAGGTTTCTGAAGAGCAAAAATGAAGCAAATATCTTGTGGCCAGAGTTGTCATGGAGTAGAAAAACAGCTTATGAGACTAGAGCCATGTTTTGAACCAGGCTGTAAATATGTTTTTTTCTGTCGTAAAATCGGACATTTTAACATGGGGCTCAAATGTAATTGACTCCCTTCTGCGGCCTGCTCTAGCGGTTATTCGAGGAACTGCAGCTTTTTTGCACTTCCGCATTGGCTTCATTTTTCAGCGCCGGAGGTTGCCGCTTGGTTTGGTCATAAATATTTTCTTTCTTTTCATTCTCAGTCCCATCACTGAGTAATCGCTAAATGCAATGCTGTGCCAAGTTTGCATTATTTGTGTCTCCGTGTGCCTAACATGTCCTGGCTCCTGTTAATGCTTGTATGCTTGTGTGTGTTCTCAGCAGGCCTGTTGAATGATCCAGCATCATGTTGAGGTGTTTGTGTGTGTGTGAGTGTGCGTGCGTGTAGGTGCATGTCTGTATGCGCTTGTGTGAGTGTGTGTGTGCGTGTGCATTTTTTCTTAGCTCATGGGGACCTTTTCCGGTATGAACACCAACCTTGTCAGAACCAGTACTCCTCATGGGGACCAAAACCTAGTCCGAATGCAGCAAAACGTCATTTCTGAGGTCCTGGTTAGGGTTAGGATTTGGGTAAAGCTGTCCTCAATGAATCAAAGCAATGTCCTACCAAGGATAGCTGTGCAAAAGTGTGTGTGTGTGTGTGTGTGCGAGGATGCTGTCCCTCGGTGCTGTCATGGAAGTGCCGAGTCAGCTGTAAAAGTCAACGATGTCACTGCTCACAGCAACGTGCCCCCCTCCTCCTGGGATAAAAGCTGCCATATTCTCTCTTTATCTGCACACATTATGAGAGGCTTAAAAGGCGCACAGTGCTTTACTGTTTCTATCTGCACACAGGTGTCTCTTTCTCACTCGGAACACAACTGTCTCTGCGCGTCCTCACATCATTTCACCTGTGATTTCCCAGTGTCAGTAACAAATTATATTTACTGTTAGTCATTCATTTGGTCTATCCCACCAATATGCTCCGATGTATTGGCAGTGTATGCTCATGTCCAACAGAGAATCAATGCTACTGATTTTACTGACAACACTTTTTCTCTTGTGTCACCTTCAGCCTTAAAATTTACACCTGTGCCGGTTTGTAAATTCTTATTGGTGGATGTTAAGTAAAATTGTATATTTTATGTGTTAACACAACTGGTTCTCATATCATTGGGTTTGTTTTATCTAATCAGTGAGAGTCACTGGCTATGGCACTGTGTTACATATTGTTTGTCATTTTCATTACCAAATGTTTTTTTTTTCATCATTTTCTATAATGTTCATGCATATGGTCCACTGACTGGTAAAAACTATTGAGGACTTGGTGGAAGTGTGGAATTATCTGTGTAACAATGTCTAATTCATCCTCACCACACTGCCTCTGAGCTTCTCTTTTCCAAGCAAAATACTGTGTACTTGCCATTAAGCTAACGTCAATGGCAATGCACAGATATGTCTTTATTATGTCTTTATTAAAAGGCCTAATACTACGGTTTAAATGTGACATACTGTATCAGCAGGAGGTAGAAATGGAGCTCGAATGAAATGGTGAATGAAAACAGCATTTCTTTTTGAGAAGGAAAAGTTGAAGGCAAAATTGAGTGGTATTTTTCCAACTCTACAGTTTTGCAACTTGTGTCTCTTATGATATGATTATTTATTCTTTAAAGTTGTTATTTCCTAATAGATCTTGATGACTACCGACATTATTGCAAAAAAAAAAGTGAAAGACTTTATCTTTTATCTCTGACAAAGTCTGAAATGTTGTATCTTTAAAAAATATATTAGAATGTTGAAATAAGCTATGACCAAAAACCAAACATGGAGAAGGTTAAATCTAACAGCAAACAGCATCAAAGACAAATAAAAACAAAAAAATAAAATAAAATAATATAATAAATAAAGATAGGGAAATACTGCCATAAGGTCGAAAAACATCAAAAATCCCAGCTGTACACAAGACATTTGTTGACATGCATTCATTTTCTAGAATATATTAAAAACTGAGAACTGTTGAGATCTCAAAAGAAACCAAATTATTTTTATGTTTAGATACCACAAGGGATAATCTCTAAAAGTTCCATTTCCTCAAAGACATTAAAAGAAGAACCATCAGATTTTAGATTCAGGATATGAATCTTAAATCCTATTTATTTATACACCTTCATTTCCTCAATGTCATCCAGTAAGTCTGGAGCTAATAGCCTGCACTTAGCAATCATTTCTGTGCGTGACATCAGGTGTCAGGGTGTTATAATAGCAATAATACATTTAAATTCATGAGTACAGCTTTACTAATCCAACAAGGTCCTCTGGGTGCATGGTAGAGGCAAGACCAGCAGCATCTCTCTAAATCTGCCAATGCAAAGGTTGTTTGCCCACATGCCATTAACCAGCACACTTCAACTAGCAATACTGCCTGTCAAGGGCTCCTCTCAATTCCACAGCAATGGCAATTTGTGTCTATTTTAACTGTGCCATGCTAGCAGAAAAAAAAAAAAAACAGACCGAGTGAGGGAACCTTTATATACTGCTTCGACTTCATAACAGCTACTGGCTACACAGAATTGTCTTGACAAAAAATCCATAGTCTGACCTCTAAAACTGACGAGGACAAACACATTACACAGTGTTTATGACCCAATCAATGTCAGATAAAGGTTGGGACATGTTCAATGATGAAATCAAGAGAAATAAGTAATATTTCCAAGCAATCAGTAATAATCATCCCTTCTTAATGGATGATTCCTTATAGCTTCTGTGACATTAGAGCAAAAGGCTCCAGTATTGTATCATCCCTCTATATTCAGACATGTTTCTGGAATCCAGTAGATGGGTAACCCCGAACTCTGGACCCATCACTGAATAAATCCAACATGATTTGACGATTAAGGTCTGGAACCAGATGACTTCATATAATACTTTGATTTTGAATATGAGGTTGATGTATCAAAATAATGCCTGGTAGAAAATATCCACAGATATTTTCAGAGATGTGACTCTCTGCTGTGGCGAAGTTGAACGGGTCAGACGCAGCTGTGTACAGCTGTTGTGACACATAAACATGCATACTGCACGCCCCCATTCCTGCTGGTCTGATTACTTACAATTCCCAAGGACTCATATTTGACCATGATGAACTTGTTTAGAGAAAGATTTTTGTTGCTCATACATATTCGTTACTTTTGGAAGTCCAGATTGCGGAGGTACAGCACAGCAGTGCAGAGTCCCTGTAACATTTTGCTCAACTCTATCATGGGAGGAGCAGACATAAACCACACAACCCTGTGAGGCTCGTTGATTTAATTCTCCACATCAGCTGCTGCCTAGTGACCACTGTAGCAAACTGTGGCAGCAGTAAGTAGTCAACAGGGAACTTATCTTTCTGATCCTCGATTTGTCCCTGTGGTTGTGTTAGCTGTGGCAAACAGGCCTGTATGCTGTGATGCTTAACGTGACTGTGGTTCACAAAAGATAAAAAAAAAAAAAAAGATTAGGACAGTGTTTTTGGTCTGTATATTAAAAACTCCAAAGAAAAATCACAGAGATTCACATTGATGATAAACTCTAACAGGAGCTGAACTCTGAACTGCTAGCATCAGCCTTGAGTAATGGGCTGAACACCAGGGTCTGATTTACAACAACTGAGACATCACCATGACAAACACTGGATAATAATAGTACTACTACTACTACTACTACTAATAATAATAATAATAACATACAACTAAAATTAATATAGTTAATAAACAGGTCAAATGAACCAGAAACACTAAAAGCAAGGTAAGAACAGGATGATAGAATCTACTGATTATTTTGTTTCATAAACTGACTTATCATTTAGTCAATATAATGACCACAAATAATGACACACATGTCGCACCAGCAAAGCCCAAATGAAGTTCTTTCTTGCTCCATCTGATCAGGACTAGAGTGCATTCAGTTTGAGAACAGAAAAGCAAGCAAACTGTTACATTAGAGAAGCTGTGAGCAGTCATTGTTTAGGATTTTCACTAAATAAATGACTTAAATGAAGCACTGGATCAAAAGAAGCATCGTTTTCTTTCCATCATCAAAATCCTAAAAGTCAGGCGGCAGGAGACAAGACAGTCACATCTCCACTATCTCCACCTACTGGTATTTACTGGAAACCGCTGATGCCTCATTTATACCTGGTGTGTGACTATCACATGTTAATTCTGATATACATGTAGACAGCAAAAGGCAATTGGATTTGCAAGACTACACCTGGAGGTGGTTTAATTTCAGCCAGGTATAAATAGCATCTGTTCACTTTGGCCACAAGATATAAGCCATGCGGCGATATCTCAGGAGGTAGAGCGGTTGTCCACCAATCAGAGGGTTGGTGGTTTGATCCCTGCCCTCTGCAGTCTATGTGTTGAAGTGTCCTTGGGCAAGATACTGAACCCCAAATTGCCCCTGATGGCTGTTCCATCGGCATGTGAATGTATGTTGCTTTGGATAAAAGTGTCTTTGAAATGAAATCGTATCCAGATAGACAGAACACATATAAATAACAGGTGTAAATGGACCATGTCATCAGATGTCATTATCCAAATAATACACATGCTAAGTCATGGGTTCAGTCTAATTACATCTAATCTTGCAACTGGCGACACACGAATGTCATCGTTTATGTATGAACCAATGTCTTATCTGAAGAAATGAAAGTCATGATGAAAACACTTGGGAGACTCTTAATTACATTATTAGTAAAGTAGTAAACAATCAAGTCAAAAAATGCAATACAGTTACAGTGCAATACAGCTTTGAATGGTGCAAAATAAGACACTTACATTATGTAGCTATGTGACCAAAACAAATAGAGATTTTGATACATGTGTTTGTTATATGTGTGGCCCTCTCTTATCCATCCACATCCAGATCCATTATTCAAAGCATCCTATGCTCTGGTTCAAGGGCACTGCTGTTTAATGGTCTATGAAATCTGGCAATTAAGAAACACAACAATTGAATTCATGTTTATTGAGTCATATATTGACTCCTATATCATCTGCAGTGGTAATTTTCCAGTAAACTGTATGTGACACTGGAACTAAATTATTGCCTTTGCCAGGACAAAGAACAAATAAAGGTATATCTTATCTTATCTTAAAACAAACACAGACGCAGGTGTGTCAATAACAACATCCCAACTGGATAGAATTTCCAGCTTAAAACGTTCAGCAGCTTCTTCCAGCCTCATTCACACTGCTTGACTTCCAGCTTCCAGCAAATCCTTTCAGGATTCAGCAGGGAGCAGGATGTGTGTTTCACCTGTAACCTGTAGCTTAGTGTGAACCAACATACTGTATTTTTTTAGCTGTTCACATGGGATATAATGCAAAGCTACTATCTGTATTGTGAGCAAACTAACTTGTGATATTATGAAAACAGACGAAGCCCTCTTTCAGCTGCCGGTATTGGATTTATGGGTTTAGCTGCACCACCTCCAAAGAGGAAAATTAATAACCAAATTAATCAGATTAAGTAACCACCAAATCATCAGTCTGATCTCAAACGACATTACTTTCCAATTAAATCTGTTCCTCTATTCCAAACAAGTATTATTGATCTACTCATGGTCCTGGTACAGTCCGTTGGTGGCCAGCATATGGTAGGCAGATGTGGAGCATATATTAGACTCTAGGTTGTTCAACTGAGAGATGGGAGAACCAAGAGGAGAGCCCAAGATGGAGGGAGCCGAGCCATCTGACTCATGCTCACAGTTGGGGTCCTCCCGCCACTGAGGTTGAGCTTGTTCATCTCTTTCTCCAGGCAAGCTTGTGTCACCACGTCCCGACACCCGGAGCACTTCAAAACATCTAATTGCTACTGCAGCTCCTCCACAGGCATGCACAGAACTGAGAGGCAGCCTGACCTGACAGCAGTAAGAACGTACAGGATTTCCAAACTGCAAATGCTTCATGAAAGCCCTGTTTTTAAACAGGATAAAGGCAGTGATTGATGTGAAGTGATTGACAAGGATTGACACAGCCTATAGCAAACCCACCATAATGTATGAGGATGTATTTATTCTAATCCCCTTCTGTAATGCATTACAGGTGCCCCAGGCATGCCTGGCCACCATATTACCAAGAGTGTGTTTGGCATGCCCCAGATGCACTGGGTAGGCAAAATCTGTGCCACACTGAGTGTTCACAAAAATAGTCACTAGTCTCAACAAAAACTAAACATTGCATGCATGGTCGTATTAATTGTTGGACAATTGCATTAGAATATAATGCATGACTGTTCTACTTTTTAGCATTTATAGCATCTTGATTCTCATATGAATATAGAATGTCTATTACTTATGGATGCCAAAGACAAGGAAAACATGTAACATAGTCTTAATACTTTACCTCACTGGTCACTTTATTGTCCTATGCCACTTATTGTTTCTTGTTTTTTAATTACTGCCTTATTTTTTAACTAGTCACTTTCTGGTATTTATTTTTGAGTTACTGTTTACTGCATGTTTCTGCTGCTGTGACAAGTAAATTTCCCCTAAGGGGGATCAATAAAAGTTATCTTATCTTATCTTATCTTATCTTTTTTACAAGTGACTGCCAAAGCACTTACAAAACTTCAGCAGCACCAGCCCAAGTGAAGCTGGCTGACCCGGCTGATATGCCCTAAAAGTATAGCGTCACTGGCTGAGACTCACTGGAGAGCCTCTTAAAGCCGACATCAAACTAAAAGGACAGGGAGATAGAGAAAGAGGCACAGAAGGGCTGAAGGTAAGGCTCCAAGTATCACACAACTAATTAAAGTGGCAACAGGACTACAGGGTACAGAGAGGATAATGACTGCCTCATTATTTACAACTCTTTATCTCAGGTTTAATGGCAAAACCAGCTCCTAATTGCAACAAATTAGTTTTGCCAGAGGTTGACAGGGCTGCACATTAAATCATTAGCAGGTTCAACCCTGTCTGCCGTTTACACACTGCATCCCCTTTGGATGTACCCAACACATCAGACACACAGCTGATGGTTTGTAGTCAGTGTGTGTTTGGACTACATGCTATATTCACACTGCAAGCCTAAAAGGGCCGTTTCCACCACATGACCTTTTTCTGTGAAAAATATGTGCTGGATTTATTTTTACACTAAAAAATACCTCAGTAACACAGCAATAATCTGGAATTAAAAAACTAAAGGTCAGTTCGCCCAAAACACACCCAAAGAGATCAAACACTCGTATTTCACAATACTCTAGGTATTCTAGGAAAATCTAAAAATGAATTAAAGCCCTTGTTTTTTTCTACTTGCACACTGATGCTTAAAAATTAAACGCATACTTGTGACATAGTATTTTTATAGTTTGATATAGGTATTTTTACCAAAGGATCTGCATACGTCTTGGTAGAAATGTTACAGGTTCACGCTCTGATTGTGTTTAGTCATGTACATAACTGACTAATAACTGACTCACTCATACCAGAAATGAAAAAGACAGAAATATAACTTAATATATAGAGAGAAATATAAAGTGTTACAGCTTTTCCACCTGGCCACAGTGGCGGATCTTCCGTGGGGGCACGGGGGGGCCGTGGCCCCCCTGTGATCCGATTGGCCACCCCATGTGCCCCCCCATCCCCCACCCCCCCAAAAAACATTTTCGTTGGCGGTTTACATTACTGAAACTCCGATTTCCAATGCTCATGAACGCAACTTCGTTGTCCGACTGCAACTGAATGCACCAAGGACGTTCTTCCGATCTTTTGATTGGTACCCTGCATTGCCGACATGGAAATGGCAAAATACAGTTGTTTTGAAGTGTTTTTGCCTTAAAAAAAAGAACTTTGAAATTGCACTATGAAAATGTGGTTTACAGCGGAGATCTGGTTGCTAAAAGTACATGATATTGTTTCGTATTTTATGTGTGATAATTGGCAGTAAACATTATAAGAAGTGAAATTTGACAAGGTTGTAAATAGTGTTGTTCTTAGACAATATTTGTCACTTAATTGGCCTTAGGATACTATCCTTGATCGTACAAGTTTTACATAACAGGCAGATGTTGCAGATGATGATGTTGCGATTCACATAAACAAGGAAACATGTCCATCATAATTTTAATGTTACCAGTCCAAAATGAAAAGGTCATATATTCATTTTTTAAATAACTTTTCAGTGCCCCCCCAAAAATATCTGTTGTACCTTCTGTGCCCACCGACTAAAATTAATCTGGATCCGCCCCTGCCTGGCCACCTTTAAAGGTGGACAGAAAACCTTTTGGCAGCTACACTTTTATGTCCATCTTTTCTTGTATTTTTTCTACATTCTGTGGATATTAAAAAGTTCAAATCTGGCCTACAGTACCTCTACAAAGTTCATTTTCCAGTGCAACAGTTGTGTGGAGTTGAAGGAAAATTTAAAAAAAATGTAGCTCTGAGGCACTTGATCAAAACTATCCAAAAATGTTAAATGTACCAAGGATGTGGCCTGAAAAAGCACAGACAGACTTAGTGCTGATTTTTACACAGTTGGAGTCAATTTAAGATTAATGTACTGCTTTGTTTATGTGTTTTGTTATTTTTTTCTTGGCATGATATTCCCCTGATTCTGTGACATATAAGGCGTTGTTCCACAGCCCTGCTCAGCAGTGTCCAGGGGAGTAGCAGATTGCCGGGGCCCGGGGCTCTGCCAGGCTCAGTGGGTCACATCCCCTCAGAGCCCGGGCCAGGCTGCCGTCGAGCCAGAAGCCAAACCTCCTGCCACCGGGGACGTCACGCTCCCAGAGAAACAGGGCCAGCACCCCGCCAGTCCTCTCCTTATTCAGCTCACAGCTGACCGTACGGGCACATCATGTACTGGACATATGGGCATGATTCATATCCGCCGAAGGATTTGTGTGACAAAATAAGCTGTTAAACCTCTAAGTAAAGACAAGTAGGGACAAGACAATGACGAGCGACAAGAATGAGCTCTGGATGAGAAAAGGTGGGAAGCCATCAGTGACAATGTAGGAGGTTACAGCAGGACAGCAGCTCCAGCCTGAGGCGTGAGCATGCAAAGACTTTGCTGTGAAAAGGGGGTCATGGACCTCTTCAGAGACATCTTTAATCTGCAAGGCTACTGTCCAACAATTATGAAAACAAACCAGTAAAAGGCAGTTAAGATCTGGTTACATCCAAAGTTCCTTTTCCCATGCCACATTTCATCTTGATCCCTGCAGAGCCTGCAAATTGATCCAGTCCACTGTCATTGAGACCATATCACCTCAAAACAAATACCAGCTATATAAATGTAATAGAAATTGACAATCATGGGTCGCACTCAGGATATTTCATGGCAAAATAAATTTTCAAATTTGAAATATTTGGCAGAAGGCAGTTTGTTCAGCAATGGGCTGGAGAGCGGTGCAATAATGAGTGTCTGCAGGCAACAGTGAAGCATGGTGGAGGTTCCTTGCAAGTTTGGGGCTGCATTTCTGCAAATGGATTTGGAGGATTTGGTCAGGATTAATGATGTCCTCAATGCTGAGAAATACAGGCAGATACTTATCCATCATGCAAAACCATCAGAGAGGTTTATGATTGGCCCCAAATTTATTCTGCAGCAGGACCACGACCCCTAACAAACAGCCAATGTCATTAAGAACCACCTTCAGAAGAAGAACAAGCAGTCCTGACAGTGATGATATGGTCCCCACAGAGCCCTGATCTCAACATCACCCAGTCAGTCTGGGATTACATGAAGAGACAGAAGGATATGAGGAAGCCTACATCCATTGGTTCTCCCAGATGTTTGGAACAACCTACCAGCCAAGTTCCTTCAGTAACTGTGTGCAACTGTATCTAGAAGAACTGATGCTGTTTTGAAGGCAAAGGGTGGTCTCAACAAATACTGATTTGATTTAGATTTTTCTTCGGTTCATTCACTGCATTTTGTTCACTAATGAAAATAAACTACTAACACTTCAATTTTTGAAGGCATTTTTCACACCTGCCTAAAACCTTTGACCAGTACTGTATATACCTCAAAACAAGAACGAATTTACAAAAACGTACAAAAAGAGCAATACACAGCCCAAACTAAATACATCCATTAATTATCTATAACTGCTCATCCTCTCGAGGGTAAAACATGTTTTTATCCTACTATGGTGAATTCTGACATTCATGACTTAAATTCGCCATCCTATGAACAAAAAATGTCCAGGCAGTCAATCCTAGTTGAGAGTGGATGGGAGGGGGGGTAGTATGATTCACTCAGTGGCTTAACTTCCTTGACCAAGTTCAGATCTGAAGGGCCAATTCCAGGACAGCAAATAGAATAAGAGGGTCAAAGGAGGAGGTCAACACTGTGAGCCAAGAAAGGAGCATCCACGCTGACATGACACTAATCCAAGGAGGAGACCACAGACGGTGGATTCTATTGGATTTATGTGCTTAAGGGATTTGTTGAAGCTGTTCTTTGGGTAGTTGGCAAATGAGAGACGAAACAAAAGTGCAAGGGAGAAGAATTGATTTCACTGATAAGTAAGGTCACATGACAGAAATTGTTCATGTTCTTACAACTTTACAAGAAATCCTCCCCAGTACACTAGGCCAACCTTTCCCAGGAGTTTTAGATTTGTTTGATGTTTTTGTCTAATTCCAACCAAGATATCTGTTGTGCTTCTATGTTCTATACCTTTTTCTGTTTGTTCTATCCTCTGCAACTCTTATTAATTCACACCATCTCTTGCCTGTATGTCTCTTATCTTTCTTTGTGAAGTTGTATGCCTTACTTACTCAAGAGCTACTGACAACCAGACTCAAATTTCAATCAAGACAATTTTGATTTAAACAGCAGGCAGTCATTGGTTTCAATTCAAACATCTGAAAAACTCATGTGTTTCTAAAATACAGATTAGTGCATATGCATATTAGGATTTCAGCACTGCTATGGTTAGGAATGGGTTTTCGATAGTGTTTCATCAATTCAATACTTTCAACATTTTTAAGTCACAAAATTCATCAGAACTCGAACATTCTGTTTATATCTCTAATCACCTTTAATTAATGAAAAGCAGAAGACGAGAAATGTTGATTACAATTCTACAATTTCATTTAACAGATGTTTTTATCCAAAGTGACAAACATTGAAATGCTGATGGAACAGCCAGGGACACTTCAACACATAGACCCTGATTAAATACGAAGCTGAGAAATAACAGAGAAGCCTTATTCTTCATTAGGTAAATGCTCCAAATACCAGGAGTCCTAATTGAGAGCTATCATGTATGAGGAGTACTGTAAGTAAGCAGCTTGCAGACAACACTTAGGAAAAGATAACAAGCATCAGTTTCATATGTCTGTTGTCAAGTTGGATAAACCTCCAGTCAAATAAAAGTTTTTTTTAAAAACAATTATAATATAAAATAGGGATGAGCGAGTACACCACTATCTGTATCTGTATTCGTATCTGTTTAACCATCTACATTATCTGTATCTGTATTCGGAGTGGGCGGGGCCTAAACCGGAAGTGAGTGCAGAAATGGGTGAGGCTTAAAACTGTACATTATTTTAAGTCTGAAATTGATATGGATTGATCAGAAGTTGCTACTGTCTACTGCATTCAAAGCCTATATACAGTATATCTCAATAATATTTATAATATTATTTTCATGAACTGCAGAGAGAAAATGTCAGATACTGCATGCAGCCACATACAATAAAAATATTAATATAGGCTACTTTGTGTGTTCAGCTATATGTGTGTATGTGTGTCAGTGGTCTGTGAGACTGTTTATTTTTTAATGATCTGTGTGAACTTCATGATTCATGCAAACATCCAGTGATGGCAAACAGGGAAATAATATGTCAGCCTTGTTCACTGTATTCTTCTCAAAAGCACCGTGTTCAGTACGAGCAAAGTTTTTCAATTGACTTCATATCACGAGCCAAACTAAGAGCAAGCAGACGGTAAAAAAAAAAAAAAAAAAAATCGGACCGGAGCGGAGGCATTTACCGACGCGACGCGAGCCGTTTTCAGCTCTGTCTTGTCAAATGCACCGCGCGTGTGTTGGGAGAGACGTGCAGAGACCATACAGTCTATGGCAGAGACGTGTCTGTGTAGGGAGGGGCGGGCGCTGTGTGTGACTGGCCAATCACAGAGCGCGAAGACAGTCAGTTGCACAATGAGGATTTTCCTTCAGCACGAGCACAGATATTGACGGATTTTACTCGTATCATAATCGTATTCGTCAAACATGCTTTATCCGTAACTCGTTTCAGACGAGTATCCGGCTCATCCCTAATATAAAACACTATTGCACACAAAGTTGAATATAATATCAAAATAAATCCTGATTTTGTTTTATGACAACCAGTGTCAGATATCTCCAAATACACTAAGAAGATAAAGCCAATTAAATGCCTGTGCACAGCAGCCAAACTCACAGTACGTGACTGTGAATACAATGACCTTTTTATCTGAACCAATAAAACACTAACAGAAGGAAACTATTCCATTTTGACTTCAAAACACAGTTCATGACCAAAGGGTAAAAGTTATGAATATGCCTATCGAATTGTAATGGCGAGAAAATGCTGCTGTGTGGACGTATGGAATGTAAGTTCTTGATGGGACAGACACTCACTTTAAATCCTGAGGAACCTTTCAGTATCCTGACACGTACCGTGGCTGGTACAGAGGTGCAGCTGTAACAACTTGTTCAAAAATGTTTTCAACTGCTTGGGAGATGATGCCCTTGAGATTGTGAATGCCTCCCTACTCTCTGGAATTTCCCCCACAGGTCTGAAATATGCTGCTGAAAAAGCCTTGATCTACTTGCTTTTAACTATTACAGACGGATCCAGAGCCATTTTGACTTCTTCCTGACCTCAGTGGAGACTCCAACACAGTTGACCATACAGTTCTTATTCAGCGCCTCGGACACTGTTTAGACCTCAGAGGCACAGTTCTGAACTGGATTGATTGTTATCTCAAAATCTTTTTCTGCTTCTGCGGTAACTTGGCATTCCACACGGAGTATCTTGAGGGTGAATTCTTCGTCCACTGCTGTTTAATTTGTATGCGCTCCTACATGGGTCCATCATTCAAAAATACAACATCCTCGAGTGCAATGCTGATATCAAATACTGGACGGACAGTTTTTCTTAAAGCTAAATGAGGACGAGCCATTGACCAGAAAGACGCTTCTGTGTATCTGATGTGTTAAAAGATTATGGTGTGGTGGCGGTTGAAAATTCTGATTTCATTAGATTCACATATTGAGTCAGCTGAACACAAGATGAATGTACATAGTTAGTTAGCGGACCAGCAGAGAAGCTGAAGCAGGTAACATCATAGCTAACATTTGAATGGCAGTTACAAGTAACGAATAAACAGTGCCGACAGATGAATGATTAGATAAACGGTTTAAAGCTAGCTAACTGCTATGCTAGTATCCTAGCAAGTTACGCATATTTAAACAGCTAGCTAAAAGTACTGGATTAGCAGAATAAATAGCTAGCTAACCAAAAGTCATGGATAAACAGTTTATATGGATAGAGACAACTATACCCAGAGTTGCTCTCTGTTAACTCCTCGTCAGTAAAACTTTGGAATGCTGATCTTAAACCACAAACATATCTAATATCCCCAGAACTGCCTTTATTTACAGAAATAATAAGTAAGTAAGTTTGACAGTTTCTTGTCACAGTCACAGTCTGAAAAGGTGGTGCATGCATTTTTTTCCCCCAGTGGACTAGATTACTGTAATGCACTTTTTGCTGGATGGACAAAGCAGGTGTGAAATAAACTCCAGCGTATTCTGAATGCTGCATCCAGAGTAATAGCTAAAACCAAAAGTCAAGGATGTATTATGAAATACTTCCTATTGTCTTTAAGTCAGGGGTTTTCAAAGTGTGGGATAGAGAGCCTCCCTACAGAGAACTCAAAAGCATGCCGCCCCCCCTTTACCCCCCCTAATAATTATTACTATTATTACTGTTATTGTTGTTGCTTTGTATGTTCCACACAGGCTTAAAAAGGGTTATATAAACAATAAATGCTATACACATCTTTATTTTTGTAAACATCTTAAACATGTTTGTATGTTCTTAAACATAGTTTTAAAACATTTTAATCATCTTTATCTCTGTGTGTGGATAAATATCGTTTTTTAACACATTTTAACATCATTTATTAAACATCTTTTTAAAACACATTTTTAACATCTGTATGTTTTTAGCGTGTTTTTAAACCCATTTTAACATCTTTAGGTTTTAACATCTTTTTTTAAACACATTTTAGCATCTGTTTTTAGCATATTTTAACAGAGCTTTTTAATATCTTTTTGAATACATTCAATTTAAGGCCTCTTTGAGTTTACATGGTGGCATACTGTCGTTAGCTAGCACCTCTTTGCAGATAACACTCTGTGGCAGTGGAGCATCATCAGGACCAATACATGAAAAGCCAAACTTTAAATAATCAGGGTCATACTTCCTCCGTTTTCTGCTCGCCCCAGACTCTGTGCCCTCTCTCACTTTCACTTGAAATACTAAAAATCGATCCATCTGGTCTCTTGTCAGATGTTCACACTTTTTTTCTTTTAGGGCTTATTTTTTCACTCGCCACGCCTCCCCTGAAGCCCTCTGGCGCCCCCCAGGGGAGGCGCGCCTCACACTTTGAAAACCGCTGCTTTAAGTCAATGAATGGCTTAGCTCCTTCCTGTTGTTGACATACTCACTGAATACATACTGGACAAATATTTCAAACTAACAAGTAAAGGTTCCCACTATGCCTATAATCAGCCTGTGGTGCCTCTGGTCACAAAGTGGCATTAGCTCATCCTAAACCACACCAGTGTCTCCTCAGGGAGGCTTTAATATACAGAGGGATGTCAGGGCCTGACCATCAAGCCACACACAGCATTTAATTTCAGGACTAACATGATCCACCATCAGTGCTATTAACACAGCCTCTCGTAACACTTCCAGGGGCTTGTTAAACAAACACAGCACTCGCACTGTGACTGTAGAGACAAGACAGAAGTAAATGCTCTTTAGAATATCAAATTACCAATTAGTTAGTTTCAATTCCACAGCAAAGTGCTGTTTGCCTGCTCTTCTCCTTCATTTGAATGCTGATGAAAAGAGTTGCAGATGAAAACACACTGTACTGTGTGAACTTTGAATTATTTCAACACACAGCAAATAAGCCTACTGAGAGTTATTAGCAAGCCTCTTATTCATGCCAGAGGAGCTGAACATTAATTAAAAACAAATCTGGACAGAAAGCAATAGAGATTCATCAGTATTCAACCACACAGTCATTCACACTTCCATGTGCCGCAGCACTTCAAGATAAAGATCCAGTGTTCAGGCAGCCTTTGGCAGCCGTCTGCTGCTGCTGCTGCTGTCACATGAAGCTCTGAAACCATCAGCATCTGAAAACCTGCTGCTGCTTTGATAGACATGAAAATAAAAATGACTGTATCAGATCTCAATCTGAGACTCAAACAGCATATGTTCATCAATTTTGCTATATTGCAAGCAAAGTGAACAATAGCTTTTAACTGGAAAAAAAATTCTGCACCTACAATTGGTGCTTGGATAAAGAACATGGCACAATGTATGTCAATGGAGAGAATAACATTTATTTTAAAAAATAAATTGGGAGTGTATGAGGATATCTGGAAACCATTCAGTGATTTCATAAAAAGTGATGACATAAAACATCTACTACAGGAGGGAAACTCAGAAAAAGACACTTAAGATACACAAGGGTGAAACCCTAAATTGTGATGGTACATAATTATTGTCATTTGTTTATTAGTATGTGGTGTACTTTTTCTGTCTACTATTATTACTGTGTTTTATTTTATGTTTTAATTAATCTGTAAGTGGTACCAACGAATTACTGTTATTATGTATAACTTGTGTATTTTTTTTTCGCTCTTATTTATTTTCTTTAATTTTTTTTTTTTTTTACACTGGCATGTGTAATGCTGCTGCTTTGATATTGAAAAATCTAATAAAGACATTGTGGGGGGAAAAATGACTGTATCAATGGTTTTTGTGTGGTGCTGTTAAGGTGAGCTGAGGTGCTGTATGTACCAGAAATATCATACCACATATCATATATGTCTCATGACAGATAACAGCTACATGTATGTCCTCTGTCCTCTTTTGTTTCCCATCTGTCATTGTCTGTCTGATCAGTCCAATCTGACAAGGATGCTAGTATATAAAAAGTAGTGAGGAGCTCTGTGTGTCTTTGTGTCTTTTTGTTGATAGGGTCATTACATTTAAAATCACATAAAAAAAATGTTTTTAATAGTAACAGAGGATTGTGGACATATAATGTTAAATGAGTCACTCACGGTGACAGACTCAGACAATTCAGTTTTGTGAAATTGGTGATTACTCTCTCTTTATTTCTTTGGTACTTTTGAATTGAGCCATTGCAATTTGCTTTACTGTTATTTTTGCAGTAATCTAGTTTTTCTGTGTCCACTATTTGCTGCAATGGTGCAATTTCTTCACAGTGACAACATACTCTGAATCTGATCTGAAGCTGCTGGGGTCTGTGCTCAAAGGAGGACTCATCTATCAACAGCCAACCTGAGGAGTCACTACTAACAACCTGACTATAGCACTTTACAAGTAGTTGCATTCATGAGGACTCAAATACAGAGATAACATGATCATGGTAACAGTATAACAAAATATACACTCTATGTATGGCACAATCACATACATGATGTTAAAGGGAATGTAATTTTCTTATTCATCAGAAAATGTAATTAGTAATTAGATTATGACTTTCATGGGTAGCTTTGCATTGACCTAGTTCCATTAATGGTCAATTTCATAATGTTTGACTCTGACAGATCTCACAAAGGAGGCCTCTGTCACGACATCAGGGGCTCAAACTACAATTGCCTCAAAACTATAAGATTAAACTTTTAGCAAGACCTTTAGCTACATCTTTTATTCCAATCCCACGTTTGAAACAAACAATTAAAAAACATCACCATTATGTTTTTACCTTGCTTGGCATGAAGCCAAGGCAATCCCACTGCCAGGACAAACACATTTAGGGGCAACACATTTTGGCACAAGAGCCAGAATAGTGATGCCAAGAATATCAGCCAAATCACCAAAACCAAATAAATAAACAATACATCAATGAAATCTTATTAAAGATTGGAGAGAAACTGCAGTGAATATAAGAGAATAAGTGAGCTCTGCTCTGGGAGATGCTTTTGTATTTCCATGCATTCGGGGCGCCTCTGTTGTGGGGGAGCTGTCAGTTTGCAAGAACAGTATTTGGCAGCAGCAGGGAGACATTTGGGCCTGTTTCTGTACAGAGCTTTCAGAGCTCAATAGTGTGCTATCAGTCATGACCAGGCTCGCAACACCTGTCAGCTCCCTCTTAAGACAATTCAAGGATTCAGCTGTGAGCAGCCGCAGTCCTGCTTATCAGCGTCACTACCTGCTGCCTGTGGAGCGGCGTTCATTGCAGACAGAATCACAGACACATCAAACTTAAAACTACCAGTGTTCTGTGTTCTTCACTCTTTGGTCTCCCCCACGCTGACATCTTAAACATACTGTGTAATATATGAAGCACATATTGGCCTTTTTTTTTAACATGAAAATGATTGTCTGATAGAGTCAGCTCTTCCTTTTCCTTTTGACTGAATAAATCTGTATAACATAATTAATCAATATTACACTGATTTATGAATGAGTAAACTAGATTGTATCATGTTTAGGCAAAGATTTTGATTGGCTGCTTGTTTTCCTGTAACAATTTTGATTTCAATGTTTATTGCTGATTTATCAAAATGATGCTTTCAGGTTCTTATAGGCAGCCCTATAGATCTGTACCATGCCAACAGAGGTGTGTATGATGTCAGATGTTTTACTGTAAATATCCGTTAGAATGAGGATAACAGGTGTATCTGCTGTTGCGTCATCACTTGACCCAGTGGGGCTGCTCATGTCAGCAAAACACTGTCCCTGCTGCCAAATTAGCTCTGTCTCCTCCTGTTCTCTGGAAGTTCATGTACGCAGCATGCAGTGGTGCTTCGCTGTGGCTGCACACCAGTTCGGCCACTGCTCCATTATCCTTTTAATGCATACTGAAAATGTTTTGGATGCAGAGCGCCTGGGGTTTTGCTGCCAAATTTCGAATCCAATTTAGAGAGCTGACAACATTTTTTTGTGTTTCACATTAACACATGCTGGCAGCTCATTTAGATGTGATAATAGATGCTGTTTTGTTTCTTTTAATTCTTTGTCATCACTCATTTGAAATGTCACTATAGCCAATCAGCTGTCATTAACATGTGTTTTTGTTTTGTCTGACCACTAGTTAATTCCAAAAAAGGTTGGGACACTGTGCAAAACAAACAAAACTAAATGTGATCATCTGATTATTTATGACATACTCAATTGAAAACAAAGACAATACATTTAATGTTTGACCCATGCTTCTTCTGAATTTGATGCCAGCAACACATTTCAAAGTCAAAAGGTGAAACAGTTCATTTCCAAACGATTGCATTCTGTTTCCATTTACATTTTGCACAGCACCTCAGCTTTTGTGGAGTATTTATGAGAACTACTTTATATTGTGTGCTAGGCTGCACTAAAACAAAGTGATGGTGATCTTTTGCTGTCGTTACATACAAAAAAAAATTGTTTTTAAAGTCAGAAACAAATGTATCATTAAAATTGATTTGAAGTTAATTGCCAATACACGCAGGTAATTATATATATTGACAAGTGAATTTCTCGCTTTAGAGACATGAGGTGCTCCAGCAAAAACAGGCCAGACGTGCAAAGGTAGCACAGCCAGATTGGAGGCAGCCCTGACTGTTAGACAGCCAAGATGCATTGTATAAAATATATATACTGACGAGAATATTGGAACTCTGACAGTGAGACAGATGAGTCCCACTGTTTGAAAAATATGAGAGATTTTCACACCCTAACAAGAACACGAGTCTATGAGAGTGTTTAACTAGTGAGCATTACAGCACCTTAATCTATGCAGCTACCTGGATATACAGATACTGTGATGGGATGACAGAGGTGGACACTTTGGGCTGAACTAGATGCATTCTTCTCAGAGGGGATCCAGGTGGCTAAATCTACTCACTGATACACTGAGCAAGGTGAAGGGAGACTAATTAAACAATGCATTTTCCTGTCTAATGTGGAACAAACAACTCACTCCATCCAGCTCACCAGACCACAGGGATACTGGAAATCTGAGCACAGATGTGATGCTGTCCGGCAGACTGTGCAGTGACCAATTAATGTCGGGAACTGATTACAGTCTATGGCCCCCTAATGAGTGGTAAGAGAGAGAGCTGGGGAGGCTGGATTCAGACTCTAGCACTTTATCCAGCCTGCTGTTTGTGATACACACTGAGGTTAATCACTTTCATTGATCTACTGCTTCTCCACAGGGGAGGTCCAAAGCTGTCACAATAGCTGTTGAAACACAGAATATTCTCCACGTGCCCTGATCAGACACACTGAATTTAACAACAGGTGAAGCATTCAGCAGTCAAGTTCAGCTCTGATTGTAAAACAGACACCTGTATACATATTCTATATATAATTCTGTCACTGCTGTTGTCATATAGCACAGTATAGTATATTATACTATATTATACCACATATTACCCTTATATATTATTATTAGTATATTATTAATATTATTATTATTTTATTATTATTATTATTATTATTATTACATTATATATATATAGGAGTGTGTGTAGCTTATATTACATTTCCGTACTGTTATATTATATTACTGTATTATGCATGAACATGTATATATATATTATACATTATACATGTAGGCTATACACTTGTATATTATATATTACTATTTTGTTATTAATATCATTATCGTTATTATTTCTATACTACTACTATTATTTCTGTCACTACTGTTGTTGATATTGATGCTATATAGCACAGTGCAGTATAATATATTATTATTATACCACATATTAATATTAATATTATTAGTAGTAGTAGTATATTACTACTATTATAATTATATGTAGTGGAGTGTAGTATATATAACATTACATTACTATATCATTATATTATACATGTACATGTATGTCATACAATGTGTATGCTATATTATATTATACTACTACTATATGCTATATTGTATTATTCTATATTGTATTATTATTATAGTACTATATTACTACATTATATTTACCATAATGCACTATAGCATTAGCATTACCACTGCTGCTATTGTACCTTGTACACACTCAGGTATACACATTCAAATTTCTGTTATCTCTACTGCCTAATTTATTGTGTCTATTCTTAGATTCTATATTTTCTACTTTATATTCTATTTTATATTTTGAATTCTAAACAGTGCAATATAGGAGAAACAATGGAGATGTCAAATTTAGTCAGACCAAGTGTTAGACGGGTCCCTCCTTAACATAGCCACAGGAAAATGCTCTGGAAAACCACCTATTAAGGTTATTTTTCTTCACATGATGATCGGATGTAGAATATATTTGAGCTCAGCCCTGAGGACAGTTCAAGTTGTGAAATAGAGGTGAAGCATCTGACCAGCTCCAACCAAACAAAGAGTGCTATTTGATGTTTACATTTGAGATTAACAAAGCCCTTCACGGAACAGATAGAAGACAGGACAGAGTTTGTAACTGCCTGCTAATAGCCTGCTTGATTTCACACAGAGCTCACTGACCATCAGACCCCTGCTGTGTCTGCAGCCTAATCTCCACGGCTCTGACTCAAAACTGTTTGTACAGAAGAATGGAAGATTTCTGAAAATGGATTAAAAGGAACATATTCAACACTACTACTGGACGAACAGCACTGGAATGACGATACACACCTCACAGCTACTCTGACTCCCCCTTTTGACACCTAAAGCCCTCTTATAGAAGGAACTTTCTCCTCATCTCCTCTGCAGAAAGGAACTCTTCCAAGAAAGCATGTGTGCTTCTACAGTACTATGTACCCTTCCTATTATAACTTTTCTCTGTGTTTCAATGTGTATCTTTGCTTCACCGATGCTTAACCGTATTGGATGTTCACCATAGTTTAATTCCTGGAAGCAAATGTTTGTTAAATAATGTATATTAATGTTTCACTACAGACAAATATTTCATGTTTAATCCAGTTGTTAAACTCCTGAGAGTGATCAAATAAGATATTTACTCATTAAGTTTGATGTAGTTAGTAAAATAGTAAATAGTAAAAATCCAGAGACACATGTCCTCTGACCTCCCTGGGACAACACCTATAGATGTGTATATAGATCTGCACACGGGACAAGCTGTCAGTACAAGGGTCTCCCATTCTGCCTTTGTTCAGTTTCATTTCAAACACCATATCTTCAATTTCCACACCCCTGCTCTGCAAACCATCCCTGCTGTACCTGACAACGATGACAACATGACTCATCCCCATCTCTCTGCTGACAATAGTAGCACCTTTCAGTCTGCTAACTTTGTAAATTACAAATTGAATTTTAAGAAAATGGGATCTTAAATTTACCATTACTTTTACCAGCTGCCATGACAGCTGCTACTTATGGAGGGTGGAATGTGCCAAAATGAAATAAATAAATACACAATTAATTATTAAATAAATTGTGAAATAAATATATATATGTTTTTAAATGAAATGAATTTACCTTTTAATTAATTAATGATGTATTTAAGGAAACATTTAATTAATTAAATAATTAAGTATATATTTAATTATTTATTTCCTATTTTAAATAATTAATTGAACATTTAAGTAATTAATTGTGTATTTAATTAAATAATTATTTATTTATTTCCAATTTCAATTAATTAATGAATCAATTAATTAATTAACAAATTAATTGAGTATTTATTTATTTCATTTTGGCACATTCTGCCCTCCATAGTACTACCAGTATCCATTCATTCATTCTTTCGTTCATTTGTTTATTCATCTGATTTATTGTTTTGTCATGTAATTGTCTGTCTGTGCAGTTAATAAATGTTTTATATATATAAAGTTGTCTTCATTTTCTGTGCTTACATTCAGTCAATACTGAGGTAAATTTAATTGTTTTACACAGCTAATTTGTGGGTTAAATATACCTAACTTTGCATGATCAACAAGATTGATCCCTCATGTTATTGCATGGACTGTGAAATTACTGTATATCACTGGATGAAAAATTACAGCGGTTGGTGAAATTAACTAATAGCTAATTAGCTAATTAACTCGCAAATGTCTCCATAAACTAAGCAAATTGTCCCTTAAGCCCTACACAGATTTTATTCATAAACTTGATTGGTTTAACTCTTAGCACTCAGAGCAGGTATACCAAGTTTGAACCACTGCTTACATTTCCTGATTAACATTAAACTCAAAGGGACAGCTGAAAATGATTTGAATGTCAGTTGGTTGCTGGTATTTGTCATGTCCAGAAGTATTGGACAAAGGAAAATTTGACCTTCAATGGATCACCAAACCTTATACTCTCCCTCAACATCTATTTTGGGAAAGATACGACAGTCTTTCACTGAAGTCCTGTTTCCTTGAGATACTATCAATCCAAGGAGAAGAGAGTCCTCATTGTGAAAACCATTTTTCTCATAAAAATGAAATACGAAATAATAACATTAACGACATAACATTAAAGCAGAACTCTATATTTATGTCGCTTGTCTATCAGTCAGCTATATGAAGTTACTCACACATTCTCCTGTCAGGCTCTTGGAATCAGTCAAAACTGTTTTCTCTTTTCTCCTTGTCTTGAGCTCCTCATCATCTGTGATGCTGAGAATTCCTTGTTGCTTTACAGATAATTCCGTCCACTGTCTGTTTCTGCAGTGAAGACATCAGGACACGCTTTAGTTGTGTTTGTTTATTTCCTCCCGGCCATTAAAAAGTGCACTCTCTCAAATGTAAAAGCTCTTCATCCCACCTTAAAGTCACATCCCAGACTTACGCTTGTTCTCTTTTGTAACTTGACATGAATTGCCATCTGGCTGAAAAATGCTGAACACTTTTTGTACAAATATTGTCATGTTAATTAAAAATCAGTGCAGCTGATCTGCTTTTGAACGCTTCAGTGCACAAAGGACACACGGAGTCTCTAGTTACAATAGTGCAGAGAGGAAGCGAGTTAACGATGCTGGTACAGTCTGATGTGTGTGGATGTTAAAATGTATTATGACCTCTAATGGGCTGGTAGGAGGAAGATGAGGGAATGAATGGATGAATAAGTACATGAGAGAATAACTTTCTCTCATGTTTGCATTTTAAAAACCTTCTTATTGATTTTAGCTTTGAAAAATTCATGTTAGGAAAATTTAGATGTAGATGTAAGACCAATTTTTTTTTATATAAAGATGCTTTTTGTTGTATGGTAGGCTAAGAATATTCATTTTGATACGCTGGACAAAAAGCAGAGATAAGGGAGCAGAATGACCGTTCATCCTTGTCCACAGGGTATTAAAACATGGCTTCCTCCTGGCAGCTCACAAACAACATCCCCCGTGTCATAAATTCACTTGCTCTTTTTGTTCCATATCTTTCAGAATTTATAGCTGAAATAAACTTGAACTGTGGCCATGAAAATGCTTATATCCCTGCCGGTAACATGGCTAACTGTTTGTTGCATCGCCAGCCATAAATCAGGCAGTGGTGAGCCTGTCTTGGCCAAAGCCTTTTCAGATCCATTTACCACTGATAATGCCTGCTGTTCCAGCCGGCCTCCAGGGGCCACAGCCAGATCCCTTGATGAATAAGCAGACTGGCTCTGTCCTCCAGCTGAAGTCCTCAGCTGGGTGCTGAGCAACGGAAAAACAGTGCAGGATATAATCAAAGTGCTGATGTGAAAGATGAAGGAGAAAGTCTGTTTTTTCACATGATATCAAGAGAGGCTCAGAGTTCCATCATGTGAAAAAAGTTATGTCCTTCCTCATCTTCACATTACAGTGAGCACACTTAGGTGTGCTAAACCAGTGATTCAAATAGATACAGAAACAGCTGGTTGGAAAAACAGTTGAGCCAATAAGACCTTCACAAGTGGTATAATGAATGAGGGTGACGAAGCTCTAGCAGTTCAGCCAGGAAAACAATGCTTTTCAATCACAAACTCATGCACATTTCCCGCTGTCAGTGTTGTGTCTGTCTGTTGGCTGTCTCTGGTAATCAGCTGTCTCATCAGCTGATCTCTTCCATCCAATAGCACGGTGTCACACCCTCATCACTAGCCAATCATCTTCATGCTCTCCTTTTAAAATACAATCTTCCTCTACCCCACTTCTTTCATGCCAGTGATTCGCACGCCCCTCCACCTCCCCACCACCACCTCACCTTTACAGGATCATCATCCACTTCATCACCATCTGGCTTCACAGTCTCCAGTTGCCACCACCACCACCAGTGTCAGGACTCTCTGTCAAGTTTCAATATCTATATCTATATCACTTGTTGTAATAAATTATCTGTCTCCATGTACTCGTCTCTCCTGGGGGGGGGAGTGTGTGCGGTGGTCCCCCACTAACTCTTGGCACTAGGGGCAAACGCAAAACACTCACAAGCACACAGACATACACACATGCACACACATATACACACCCTTGGCACTATTGGCTTTAGAAGCACTGCAATCCTGTCTTTTCCTATATTTGCTTGTTGCTTGCTTGTCTTAGTCTGTTTTTTCTATTACACTTTCGACACATTAACTATTACATCATTGTTTCAGAACCCATAAAACTGTGTGGCACGACTGGGCATCTAGAACATCACACTATTTGCTCAAGTTGCTGTAACAGAACAGGTTAAAAAAAAAAAAAAAAACGTTATATAAAAAAAAACTTTATAAAAAATAATTTCTTCAATCTACCACGACTTGTGTCCAGTGAAATTACACGAATAGGACTCATACTTCTGATTGATTCAGGCAAACGTCATCCAAACAGATAATCGGTAACATCAAGCCTGTGTCAACCTGAATGAACCAAGTGCCAACAAAATGGAAATATCAGGTTACAGACATCTACCCACTGGTTTTGTTGATGTTGAGCAGCAGGTTCTCTGTTCACTCTGCAAGCTGATTTCCTCCTGATATGAATTCTCTTTGCTCTTTGTAATCCTGCCCTAATTTTCAAATAAGATCCAGTGTTCAAACAGTAGCCTCAGCTAATTGGACCTGGAGCAGATTAGGAAACCAGGAGGCTTCTTATGAAAAAAAATACTTAAAAATTATACTTACAGTGTGTGTGGTATATAAACAATATACACAATATATCATATTAAATTGCAATAAAACCACAGCTTGAGCTTAAAAACAATAATTACATGACATCTGTAAGAATGTGTTTGTTATGCCAAAGTAGAGAATCCCAGTCAGATATGTCTTCCAAAAAATAAGTCTGAAGTTTTTCGATTGTGTACTAAAGCTTCTGATGATTTCAATGTGTCAGAAAGTACAGCACAATCAAAATGCTTTAATTCCACAGACACAGTTTGGAATACCATCAAAGAAAAGCGTTATCTTAAGATGTGCTTGCGAAGTTTGAAGGTCTGAAGTTATTCAGGTTAGTTGAGTATGAGTGTAATCTTATAATCTGTCCAGAACACAAACAGCACGAGCGTGGCTCCTCTGGGACAATAAGGGAATATTTGATTAAACACAGTCATTCACTTCAGTTCCAATCTAGTGGCCATGTCAAGGCCTGACAGTGCACTCTGTCCTCTCTCTCTTTTACAACTGGCCACTCCAACACCTATGTGTGTCCTGTTAGAGGGAGATGCCATAAAAGCCCTATAAAAGACACTCCATACACTTGCCTTTACAGCTTTCATTTTGCTACTACTGGCTATGTACTGCACAGTCATAAATATCAGTCCTTATTATATAACAAGTCATTGAAAATGGATTGTGTCCCTGTGAGTGACTGGATAATGCTCTACTTGAAATATTGCTCATGAAGCAAAATTAAGCATCTAATGCAGCTAATAAGATCAGTGCTCGAGCGCCAGAGTCATTAGATTCCAGCTTGATATGCCATATGTTGCATTAGACTTTCATGTTTTCTGAGGCAGTTGTTGGCCACAGTAGGAGACCCTAAATAAAGTCTTGCTGAAGTCACACTGATACAGTGCATTTTAGTTGTTTATTAAAGGGGCACTACAGCGATTTATCTCTATAAAGTTGCAGATCAAAAGACAAATCTTCAAAAGACTGGTCGAAGAGGCTGAGATATCCTGACACTCCCTCGTATGGCTCAAGCTCCAAAAAGACTGGATCCTACCTGTTCCATAATGCATCTTAATAATGGATTTTGACAATAGAAACTTATAGATTTGCTAAATTGTTAAGTTTATTACAACTTAGATCTTAGTTTTATAGCTTATAGTAACACTGGGAATACAGCACATATCTTCAAGGAAAACAGCTGTCATGTTTACCATTTCTCAACTGTTTCTGTTATGTGCAATATTTTCTGTATATTTATGCTAGATATCTATATTCACTTTTACATTCAATACAACTACTTAGTGCAATAATTCAACTTGCTGCTACTTGCTCTGTGCAATAACCTGTATATAACTTTTTTTCATTTACATATGTCTATACATAGCACTGTATTTATATATAGTATATATATACATATTTTTTTACTGACACTATTGTTGCTGACTCTTTGTTGGAAGCCATTGCATCGGCATTTCGTTACCCAACTTGCACTGCTGTGTATATTGTGTAATGACAATAAAGAAAGTCTAAGTCTACATACAATACACACTACAAAGTCACAGTGCTAAAAACACAGATGAACAGACATCAAACAAACGAACCAATCCGTTCACCAAACTCTGTTGGAATAGAAAATAAGGACAACTGTCGATGCAAAATGTTTATTCTTTTATTACTTCAAGTCTTGTGCTAGTTACCATCATCCTTCCGGCAGGTTGCTCTCAGTCTCAATGAATTTGTTAAGCCTTGTACTTACACTTGTTTCACTTTCAGCTTTACCTCCAAATGAAGTGTTTTCTAAAAGATAACAGACACAAGTCTTTTAGTGGAATTTAACTCCAGTGGAATTTAACAGACTGGAAAATCAGACATGACATGTTATTTATTTAGTTTTCATGTCCCATGGTGGCCTAAATGCTCTTTTAGATGTGGAAATAACTTTCTAGGTGAATAACAGTTATTTTTAGCATACTGAATACTGGCAGATATGAGCTCTGGAAACCCTATGTCAGCTCTAGTCTAGTCTTTTAATATCACTTTAAATAAAACATGAGGCATTCCACAAGTCAAGACAGACTTCATTCAATGCAGAAAGCAAGAGAGAAAAATGAAACATCTTAAAAAACATTTTGTGGAATTAAAAATCTAATGTAGATATCAAGACTCAACAATATTTGACCCAAAATAGAAAATATGTAAATAATTCCTGCCATTCTCTATTCATGTAAATTAATCTTCCTTTTGTGTTTCCACAAGGGGAGAGCTCTGACTCTCTGATAGCTGCTGGTGGCCAGCTACAGCTGAAGCAGGTCTGGTTGGTGTTTGGACTTTAGCCATGATTTGGGACAACCTGAGGATGTAGTCACATGGAGAGTGCAGATAACTGGTAGGCTGTTAAGAAGGATATTCATTCAAAATTGAAATACAATGACTGTTACATGAGGCAATGTGCAGCAAAATATTAAAGCACCTTCCCTTCAGATGGGCAAAGGTAAATGATGATATTCAGCTCACAGTGTCATCATTATGAAATAGTTATGACAAAGTTAGTGCTAAATGTCCATCTGTCTGTCCAACCCACCAGACAGATGGTCCACCATGAGGTGAAAAAACCAGTAGTACACATACAATGAGAAAGATCATGTGGTGTGACTTAAAATTTAGATTAATTTGTAAACTTAATACTCATTAATACAAATGTTGCTTTTCAGTACCCTGTAGCTGCAGTGCATATTCATGACATACAATAGGGCCAGACCTTCCAACAAGTCTGAGACACATTCAAAATTTCTAATATTCTCATGTAAACTTGAAAATAAGATGAAGATTTAAGGATTCGGGAACATTTAAGTGATGACATTAACCTTGAATAAGGAGAAGTACCACTCTATTCTTCAGAGACATACTATACCCTCTGGGTTGCATTTCTTTGGAGAAGGATTCATTTCACAGCAGGATAATGACCTCAAATGATTGGAAGAGCTACTTGAAGACCAGAGAAGACCTGACTGTCGTGGACTTTTCTTCACAGTCACCTGACCTTTTATACAAATGAGTTAAATTGGTCCATACCACAGACGTGCTTACATTTGCTGAAACAGAAATAGGACAGGGTCTTAAATAACTCTTCTAAACGGTCATGTTTTCAAATCTGTATGTCTGAAAGTTTCTGATTATTTCCAGGATTATGCGAAAATAATGGAGATTTCCAGTGTGGACTTTTGGACCCCACTGTAAATGGTACATGATAGGACACATTTTTGGCATGGTTTTGACAGGTAAATATTGAGTTTGTAATACATGCTTCATTGAGAAAACCTTGCTGAATTAATTAATTAATTAATTAAGATGCAAGCTCAGTAGCCCTCATAATTTCATCCATAGCGCTTTTCTTGTCTTAGCTTATTTGGTATTGCTCTGTCAAACTACTTTTTCCAAGGTCACAGTTTTTCCATCCATTACGTCAGCCTCTGGGGGCCGCTAAATTTTAAGTGTTCTTCTGATTAAATATATGTATTAATTTAATAGTTCATCCTCAACCAGCAATTCTTACGAGCTCATGCTTTCAACCTAGAAATGACTGCTAGCTTTTGGAAGATATGAACACTGGAGACTTTTAATGTGGGAAGTCAAAGAGTTAAATGTCATATATAGAAAAATAATTTAATTATTTTACTGTCTTGTCCTGTGTTTCATGTTGTCTTGTGATTTCCTGTCTTATTGTGAAAACTAACTTCCCCTCTCGTTTCAGGTTGCTTGCCCTTCCTCTTGTGTTTCCCGCCGTTGTGATTGTCAGCCCCGCCCTGATTGTTTCCACCTGATCCCCTTCCTTGTGTATTTAAGTCTGTGTCTCCCCTTGTCTTGTGCCAGATTGTCTTGTCTCGATATGAGTTAGTCTCTCCAGCCGTCTTTCATGCCACATCTTGTCTTTGTCTTTGTTAAGTTTTCTGTTGATACGTTGTCTTGCCTTTTTGCTGATTTTTTCCTCGTCAGACTGATTTTGAGTTCTTGCCCCTTTTCACGTTTTGACTCTTTTTGTTTCCTCATTGTGAGTGATTTTAAGTTGATACTTTTAATAAACGCTCTTATTTTGAAGAAATCCCTCTCTGAGTCTTGCATTTGGGTTCAGTGTATTCTCCAGTTGTGTCATTAATGTCATGTGAAACTAGACAGAAAATAGCTTTTCATAAAAGCAGTGTGGCTTCCTTTTTACTTAAATCATATACATACACCAGCAAGGCGAGAGCAACATACTGTTTGAACCAGCAGGACTAACTCTAACTACAATAAGTTCACACAGAATGTTTTCCAATGAATTCTTGTGAGAGAAATATACAAGCAGATTTACACTGATGGTGTGTATTGGTTTTACTGTCCAGACTGATAAAATTTATAGAAATAAAATTTATTGTACCTGAGTGTGGAAATGCATGTGTAAAATCAAATCAACTCAATAACAACACCTCCAACACAGAGCACAACATGTTATGAGTGAGGAAGAGGGTGAGAGAGGGGAAACACAGATCGTCTGCTGTGTGTTGTGGAATACCTTTATCGGATTATTTTTTCTTAACTTTTATAGAGAGCTCAAATGTCCCCTATTTGTTTAAAATGCATTGCAGAAAACAGCTGCATGGGAAGCAATGATAGTAAATATCGGCTTTTAATTCTTCAATCTAATAAACATCAGTATTGCTATGAACTTTCAAGACTGCATAGGACTAATACAGTGACAGCCTTGAAGAGATGACGAGGGAAGGTTTTACATTCACAGAGCATCCAGGGGCACGTTCAGGTCGCAGTTCTAACACTGGAATCTATTCATCCATAACATGGAGCAGAGTGGAGCAGAGTGGAAGGGAGGCTTCACAGAGGACATACAGAATGGTTAGTGGTGATTCCTTCAGTAATCACTTCATCTCACTATCCGATCGAAACTTTACACCTCATTTCCTTCAGTGATTCAAATATGAGCACATTTTGGCTTTAATCGACTGCTAAGTAAAGCTGGCATCAGCCACCAGCTCGAGTATCAGCATTCTGCTCTGAAGTCTTATTAATTGATGCACTGCAGTAAATAGCAGGCTAATAATTCTGACAGGGAAGCAGCCGAGCCGAGCCATGTGATGGGGACACGGTTGACAGAGACAAACAGGCCCAGGCTCCGGCAGCAAGAGGAGGGCAGACAAATATCAACAGCATGTCATCCTGAGAGCTGCACAGCCTCTCAGTTACTGATCAAAGTGAAATTAAACAATTCAAAAATAAACTTTAAAGCACAAGCATCACTACTGATACACTGCTGTTTGCACACAGTGCAGAAAGACTGGGCCCACAACTGAAAAATTAAGATTACACACTTTGTCTTTTTGTCAGGTTCACTGAATGTTTGACAAGGAAGCAAAGATGGGAAAGTGAGTCACCGAGACTGTCTGATGGGTGAGGGATGGAAATGGCTATATATTCATCCTTTGTGTTAAAAGCTCAGTCTATTGAGTTGTGTGATTGAGTACTTTTTCCTGTGGTTATCACTTGATACAACACATTATTATGTTAATTGATTAATCATTTAGTCTGTGAAAAAGAAAAAAAACAAGCAATCTTTCTGCATTTTTGCTTGAAAAATGGCTTTAATGATTCATTAATGAAAATAGTTTCCAGTTAATTTTCTGTTTGATTTATTTATCCATTGACAATTTTGTTCTTAACTAACAGTATGTCAGTTTGCAGCTTCAACTTGTCTGACAGAGGTGGTAGCTTCTTTTTCAAATACAATGCAACATTATTTAGTTATCATCAGAGTTTTTTGCTGCCTTTAACAAGGCAGTTTTGATATTTTCTAATAGATAGTTAAACTATGCAATATGGCTGAATTAGCTATTATCAACAGCCTTCTCACTTTTAATCAGAGACTTCAAACCAAACCAATTTATTCTGTTCTCCTCTTCCAATCATGCAATATGGCCCAATAAGCTGTTCTATTTCTGCTGTTCATATCCACCATGCAAAAGGTTCAAATATGTACTCCATACAAAGTAATACTTGAACTAACACATACAGTATTTGGGTGTATACTTTCAAGCTTGTGTTTGCCCTAGGGCCTCCTAATAGGGCCACTGATAGGGCCATACCCTTTATCTATCTAGAATTATTTAATTAACGGATCAAATGACACAGGGCTGAACTGTGTGATCCAGGTGTGCTTAGTATATCACTGTGTCCTCCCCAAACATCCTGTTTCAATCACTAATACATGGCATTATGCAAACCTGTTGCTGACTGCGTTCATGAGAATGGGTGTACATTTGGTCTGACAATACAACTGGTAAACATACTGTGCATCTTTTTTAACCTTTATGTATTCTGACACCCTTTTAATACTCACACAGTCACAGAGCCCTGGATGCTGCCCAGTACAACCACAGTGTGATTTCATGGACACTGAGCAGCTCCACTGCAGCAGCTGGGGGTTAAGGGCCTTGCCTCAGGGCACCTAAGTGGTGGTAATAAGGGAGGGTCTTACTGCTACTACTGCCCCATGTGGTCTTATACATCCATATTCTATATTAGGGGTGCAATGAATATGAATATCAATAAATCTCTGGATTATTTTTGATTGATCAATTAGTTGTTTAGTTTATAGAGACAGAGAACATTTTAAGTGCCCAGTGCCCTCACTGTCTCCCATGATGCCTGTAACTTAAGCAACAGAACCCTAACAATAATGCTATCACCAGAGAGAATGTTCATGTTGATGTTGAATTACATTATTATTTATATTTTATCAGTTATTTATTTATTTACATTATGTTTTCAGTTTTAGAAAATAATTTCTTCCCACAATATCTGCATGTGGCAATCATGGTACAGTTGAGACTAGGAAAAAATTATGGTTATATAGAAGTTACAAAAACTGTTGAGTTTGGAGAGTGATGGAAAGTGAACTCTAGTGTTTTGCATGAAAGTCAGATGCCCAGATATCCTCCACCACCGCACTGCATACCCATCCGCCACATGCTTACTTTCCACCTCGCCACTCACTTGGAACACTACGTCTTGCATTGGCACTGCACACTGCACACTGGCACAGCAGAACAGCCCAATATGAACATAATTCCTACAATGCTAGGTTGTCCAAATCCAGTGATGTTCAGTTTGCAATGATATCAACAGAGAAAATACTGACATTTGAGAAACTGCAACCAGAGAATACTTTGCTTGACGATTGATTTAAACAATTAATCAATTATTAGGGATGAGACGAGTATTCGGTCTGATTTTTTCTTTTTTCTTTTTTTTACCATCTGCTTGCTCTTAGTTTGGCTGGTGATATAAAGTCAGTTGAAAAACTTTGCTCGTACTGAACGTGGTGCTTTTGAGAAGAATACAGTGAACAAGGCTGACATATTATTTCCCTGTTTGCCATCACTGGATGTTTGCATGAATCATGAAGTTCACACAGATCATTAAAAATAAACAGTCTTACAGACCATTTACACACATACACACATATAGCTGAACACACAAAGTAGCCTATATTAATATTTTTATTGTATGTGGCTGCATGCAGTATCTGACACTTTCTCTCTGCAGTTCATGAAAATAATATTATAAATATTATTGAGATATACTGTATATAGGCTTTGAATACAGTAGATTAACAACTTCTGATCAATCCATATTAATTTCAGACTTAAAATAATGTACAGTTTTTAAGTCCCACCCATTTCTGCACCCACTTCCGGTTTAGGCACCGCCCACTCCGAATACGGATACAGATACAGATAATGTAGATGGTTAAACAGATACAGATACAGATAGTGGTGTACTCGCTCATCCCTATCAATTATCATAATGTTTGTTGATTAAGTTTAATGATTGTTGTCTCACAGACTCATGGGTAATCCTTCCAGAATGATCCCTCATCCCCATATACCATACACCCACTGAGGGTCTCAAGAGACTACATTCTGTCTGCAGTTGTTTGGCAGGAAAAACCAACCATTAACAAACCCAGTGGATACTACAGACAGATGACATGATATCAGCAAGCAGTTTTCTGATTAGTACACATGCTTCTCTTTGAAGGTGCTGCAGGAGGAAACGCAAACTGCTGTAATCTGATCTCATTGTGAAAACAACTGTTGCACCGAATAAATAAAAACAGAGTGCCCAGCATCTTTTCTCTATCATGTTTACGCAAGATATTGACAAGAAATGATATTCTGGCTGGGGAATGATGTACAGAATTTTGAATGGGTGAGTGCAGGCCTGAGATGCTGAAACACACAATCCTGAGTTCAGGCCCAAGCAGTGGTCACAAAGGTAGAAATGCCCTTCAAGAAATGATTCAACACTGCAGGTTCTAAGCCTCATAAAGCCAAACAACATATCACAAGTTTTAATATTTCAGCCTCAAAATGATCCCCTGAGAAGTACTTGGTGCCAGTGGAGTCAGCTGAGTGTTCAGATCATCATGTGGTCTTGATATATTTCAATTTTAACAAGCTGTTGTACACATAACACTAAGTGTGTTTTCTACATCTGCATGGATTAAGTCTAAGTCACGTCAAGTAATATCCTACTAATCTGAGAAAAGTCTAACACCTCCTGTCGTTTCTGTTCCTGACCTTGTGTGATTCCCACCTCCTTGATTATTCACACCAGCTTCCAGTTACTCACCTGACCCTAGTCTTGCCACGAGCAAGCCCGTGTAAATACTCCCCTGATTTTCCTGTTACTCCGCCAGATTGTCTTTGGGGTTGTTGTTGATTTAACGCAAAAATCAGGGAGTGCGAAACTGAAAAAAAAATTCCTCTGTTTCTCTTGGTTTCTGGTTTTTCTCTCTCTCTCAAAGGAGAAAACGGTACAAGTGATTCACAGAGCAGACATGGATGCTCAACCCGTTCTCATTCCCAGGTCATCAAATTCTGACATTTCGTCAAATCCCTGTCAAGCATTTCTGCCAGAAAGCCTCGGGTTAACTCAGTGAAATGGTCTCAGTTTGGCACAACTACTAAAAGTGCTTCGGCTTAGGAAAAGACTGTTTGCATGTTTAGCATGTAATACTGCACACAGATGCTAAAGGCTACCTGGTGCATCTGTATGAGATGCAGAGGGGCATGACAAAACATCAGCATTTGACAACATGGTAACAGGAATGGTCTGAAATGCAGATAAGAAATGGTATTTAATTTCAGTTAAGCTTTAAGAGTTATTAAGATCATTTAAACTTCATATTATGAACTTTACAAAATGTCCTTTTATGTTAAATATCTTTACTTGGACATATCTTTATTACAAAGGGGTTGTTTTTGCTCTTCTGACATAACAGAAAAAATAGCACTGCTATATTATGAGATTTCCATTGTTCACAACTAAGCTATGAATTCATGATTACCATCTATAGATGGTGATATGGAAACTTTCAAAAAGAACTACTTATTGAACCATAAAGGTCCTGTGTTGAAACATCTGAGCAGGGGACTGGTTCCAGCCTCCTGGGTTCTGTAGTTCTCTTGTCTCAGTGCGCACTGACTCTAACCTGGATGAAAATGCTGTATACACAGAATGCCAAAACATAGCAGCCCTCTCCACCCATATGTTTTCATGCTTGTTCATCCCTGAAATTACACACAATTTATCTATGTGAAGGCTGAGTGTGAGCAGAGATGGAGGGAGGCCAGCCCACATACAGATGTGACACCAGCAGCTGGAGCTGTAGCTAGAGCTGTGATCAACACAGAGGCGCACAGGTCTGCAGTCAGATTCAGTCAAATGCAGTGATACAATGCAGCCACTCAATTATATCTATCAAATATGTCAGATTCTGCAAGTGGAAGCTGGAAGGTAATCATTGCCTTTTACTGGTGTAGGATTCTGAGTTAGAAGTAGGAAAAGTGAGGAAAAGTACACACTAAGTCACTTTACTACTTGCACATTTAATGACTTACTTTAAGTGAAGCTGAGAGTGAGCATGTGTGCACACTAGAGGTAAACCAATGAATCAGATTAATTAATTATAGGACATTTGAAAACATAAGGTATTAAAACATCTGCCTTACCACATAACAAACATGGAGCATGAAGACTCAGACTCAGACTCAGACTCCCAACTCATTGTTCTTGGAGCCTTGAACAGAGCAAACCTCAGCCATGAACTAAAACAAAATACAGACAGCACATTAAGTGTCCCACCAGGGGTAAATACACTCTGGACCATTGCCACACCATATTAAAGGGCACCTATCACTGTCCCCTGTGCAGCTTTGAGGCTCTCTGATCACTGTCTGCTTCATCTTCTCCCGGCTTACAGACAGATATGAAAATCTGCTCAGACTGATGTGAGTGTTTCTAAGGCTGCTACAGATGAGCTCACTGACACTGTGACATCTTAACTCAGCTTAAGTTCTTTTCTTAATGTGTATGTCAACTAAAACCTTGGTTTATAGCTAGCACAGCACATCCTCTTAGAGTACATTCCATTTTTGCATAAAAAATAAATACATTCAGACCTAAATTCATAGGGATTACAGTATGTCACATTGGTCAAAGTATTTTTTTAATAATACAATTGAAATTGCTTTTATCCTTTGTTTTTTTTAAACAATTTATTAAAGGATAAAAACTTTTTTTAAGACACTGTCCACTATACACAAATATTTTCCATCAACTAAATAAATTGAAAATATGAAACAGATTTGCATAAATAGTTTGTTTGTATGCCACTTGTTTCATACATACAAGTGCAGTGACACAGGCATAATGAATTATTCTGCAAAACTCAGATTCCATTCAGTGAACGGTCACTGAATATTGGTTCAGGACATAAAATGTGAGATGTGGAATCACACAGTATGAAAATTCGAGGAGATACTGGCCTGATTCGATAATGACGGCAAATGACTGATTATTGTTTAGAAGATTTGGTTCCTTGTGTGTTCTGATGTTTGTTCCCTTTTTTCAATGTTTATTGTTGAAAATTAGTTAAAGTCTTTTTACTATTATTCCACTATATCCCCAAAATGGTCAAATGGATGTATTAAGTTTATCATTTTTGCCTTCTGCCGGACATAACATTGGGATTTACATTTGCAGTCTTTTCTTTTGTTACCATTTTTGGATTTCAGATTATTAGTATGCAAGAATACCTACAGGTTTCAAGACCAAAAATCAGAATTTTGGAATAATCCAGAGACACTGTTTCTGAAAGAACTGTTTTTGTCACAAAAAAAAAATCCATTCACCTCCATTGTATTGAAGCTGACAGACATGCATCTCAAAACCTGGACAAAATGAAGCCAAATCTATCAGCCTGAATAAATACAACTAGAGGGTTTGTCATTAGGGCGAACTGACCCTTTGACTAATAGGCTGCATGGTTGTTACTGGAGAATAATATTGGTGTGTCAAGATACACTTGACTACTAGGGAACAGTAGCAGCAGTGTGTGTGTGTGTGTGTGTGTGTGTGTGTGTGTGTGTGTGTGTGTGAGAGAGAGAGAGAGAGAGAGAGAGAGAGAGAGAGAGAGAGAGAGCGAGTCTCATGCAGGACGAGAAGAGAAACACACACTTACACACACACATACATACATACACACACACATACATAGTGCTTTCCATCATGCATTCACTGTGCAGGCATTCAGCTGATGTACATATCAAGGTGGATAATGAACACACACAACAGCACAAACTCCTTCCACCTCATCTCTGTCTGCATCTTCTTTCCCTGACTCCATCTCATCTCCTGCCTCCATTACCTCACTCCTCTTCTCTCCATCTGTTGCACTCCTTCACTCTGCCTGTCTCACTCCTTCTCTGTTCTCCATCCAGGCTAATTAGGGCTCTGTCAGATCCAGGTGAACTGATGCCAATTATGCAACACAAAGTCATACACTCGTCTTCCTCTGCCTTGTTTGGCATTAAAGCATTTGGATTTTTGCATCCAGAGCATGCACAGGACAGCTCACTATTCTTACTTTAGAAAAGTGCTGACAAAATATAGCACTGAGAACTTAGTCTTTTAGTATGGCTAATAATAAGCATGTGAACACATGGGCTGCCGCTGAGACAACACAACAGAGCTGAGACTATATCCAGACTCCACTGGAAAACACTCAAACACTTGTGCAGGAATAGACTTTTCATTCCAGCGACCCAAATACTCTATAGCCTCCATTGGTAATGCATTCTATACATATATATATATCATTAACAACAGAATGTACTATTATCGTGACGTGTTGGTGTTGCACATACTGTAGGTTTACATTCTGAAAGCATGAACTCATTACAGAACAAATTGCAGATTTATTTTGCCACACATTCATTTAAGCTTTAACATATGCTTCAAACAGCAAGATGCTTCTTGAGATGTTTTATCATGGTACAAATGCATATAGTGCATTATTATGTGAAAGCTGAGAGTTTATCAAAAAACAATTAAACTATTAAATAAGGAAATGCTGTTTTGCACAGATTTGATCCAGAAATGTAATTTAATATAAAGGAGGATGGGTTGATTTTCAATGCAAGTGCAGCAGTGTCTTGCACTGAGGGATGATCAAACCAAAGGAATCATTGAAAGAAAAGGCTGGTTTCTGACTCATTGTTAAAAACTCTAAGAATAGTTTCAGCATTATATTCATCAGCAAGCCTGTAAAAGTTGACTTTAAATATAATTTCATTTTAGCACTGTGTGGCAAGCTGCATGGCCTGATCTCATTCCCTGGGCAGGACAGGAGATGATCTGTGTATCTTCGGGTGCATGTTGTGTCTGTGGAGGCTGCAGTGTCAGATGCAAGTTATGTGGATATGTGATTCAGTTTTGCATGCAGCGTGTCCAGCGTGTATCTCCCTCACTGCACACAGCAGAGCAGTTACAGATATGCTGGCACTTACCATGTTTTAGGGTTTACTGGACGTCTGCATTTCGGAAAGGATGCTGAAGACAGGAAGAGAAGGGAGGTCCCCAGATTAGACACAGTTTAGAAGAGTCCCCCGGTCCCGCAACACTCGCTCTATTCCTCCGAGGTGAACAGGGAAAAGGTCCGTGAAAGCACCGTGAGGAGTGTCGGGTAATTCCTCCGCTCAGCTGCTGCTCCTGTGGAGTTTGTGTCTCTCTCAGTGCCGTTTAATGTTCCCGGTAAGCGAGCGGTATCCGTCTGCTCTCCGCCCGTCTCTCTGAATGAGCAGCATCCACAGCACTTCGTCCATATACACCCTCGGGTGCGCTCGGCCACGTTCGGCTGTTTCCGGAAACACCATAGTTCAGCAATAGGCTATCAGTGACGACGTTTTGTCGGAACTGTCGTTTGATTGTTTTTTAAAAATCCACAATAAATGGTTTGTATCCTGACAGAATATGTTGCAAAGAAAATTTTCAGGATATTTAAAAGAGGCATCGCTGTGGCAGAGGTCTGATTCCAGCACTGAGCTAATTCAACCCTGCCTTGCCCTGAGGTTCCCTTGAGCAAAGACCGAACTAACTGTTCCTGAAGCAGTAATTGGAGCTGTTGGAGTTAGCTTATAGCAGTGTGGCATGGAGCTCTGCTAATATTGTTCAATGTTAAACGAAATAATAATTATTATCAAATGCATAACCACATCAGTACATTTTATAAGTCAACACTAATTTATTAAAGAATTAAAGAAATTAACATTCAGCTTATATAAAGCTATAGATTTTGAGAATAATAGCATTTTGTTGGGCTTCAATTTTATTTTTAAAAAATCACTTTTTCAATTGTTCCTAATAACATTTGTATTTCATGTTTATTAATTTACCTTAACAAGACTTTACATGCTACCCACCTACCTACCTAGGCTACCACAAGTCAGCCTAGCTAGTTAGCCGGGTTGGTTGGTTGCACGAGCCATCTCTTTGAGCTTAGGCTTAAAAGCTACACAAGTGCCATTACTGTGTTTGCGTACTGGGTTTATTTACAGCAGCAGCCTAGTTTGTTAATTCAGAATAGGCCTAATGTTGGCATTGTTGTTGATCTAGGTAACTAGCAAAATGGCCACAGTTGTTTGGAGATACACTGCATACTGCCTAACATACTGCTAAGTCACTTAGATATAGACACTGTTTGAAAATTTATTGAGGCAGTCATCCACAATTACAATCATCATATCTTGCAGATTTTTTAATTTATTCTTGTGGGGGTTTTTTTTCATTTAGGTTTCAGCTGGTTTGGTTTGTTCCAATTACTACCATGTACCTTTGACACAGGTTATTTGGTTATAGAAAAATGCATCTTTTCATCCCCAAATACCATCTATAATATAATATTTTAGATGGACATACCCCAGAATTTTTTTTTTCATACTACATTTTAAAATGTTGCCATGATAGAATGATCATAATTTTGGCTCCTAGCTTCTTAGACTATTACATAAAAAACTTATTTATTTTAAACTTTCCACTTAAAACTCCCCCCAAAAAAGTGTAATTCAGCTATAAAAATGAGTCTCCATCCAACACTGTAATTACTGAAGCATGACCGGTTCATTAGCAATCCTGTCATTAGCTGCCACTAGCCTGTTTCACATTGAAATATAATTATTTAAATGCTGTCATATAACCAAAGTGTCTGCAAAACTTTTGCAAGTTATCATCTAACTTTACCTCAGTTTTAAAATGGGTATCTGAGCATCCTGACCTGCAAATGATCAAATCAAAGCTTGGTGCAAAGTGCCAAATGTGTAGTTACATGTTTGAGAGAGTCTGTGTTGGAGGGTTGCATGTACAGCACAGATCCTTTTTCTGTGTTTATTGTAATTTTTGAGCACACAACATCACGGAATAACAATTTAAATTTTTACAGATATGGTCAATATCAACATTTCAGCAACCTTTTAACTTTGATTAACAACATTTCTTCATTGCATTCAACTTTAAACAGTGTTGTATCGTGACAGACTATATTATAATGTTTCTTGTGCATGTACCTCATATAAATGCTAATTTTATTTTTTTGCAGCCTACAGTTTGTGCATATCCTTACGTTTAATCCATGTCATATACTGCATTAGAATTTGCACAATAGATGTTAGGATGCTTATTTTTAATGTGTATTTTATACTAATCTTTTTCTTTGTTACTGATTTAATTGACTGTAAGTGCATGCATTAACCTAAAGAATTTCACTGTCAACAATGTGAAAGTGACAATTAAAAACCTTGAACCTACATACAGTCCACAAGAAATGAAGAGGGAACACACGCACAAACGCGCACACACATGCACGCATTCTAATCACACTGGACACAAATGTAAACTATAAAATCATATTTCTCTCTTTAATGGGTGTGTATAATTTCATAGCATTTTCATAATATTCGAGGAATTCTGATCGGAGAGATGCCTGTCTAAGCTAAATATCTGAGGTCTAATATCTGATAAGATTAGCAAGGCTCAAATGTACCCAAAGTCCACAGACTGAAAAAAAGCTTCATTTTACAATGGGAGAGCACTCACACCTGACTTTTGACTGATGTCTGATATTGACTATAGAAATTTTTTTTTTTCACATTATTTATTTGTATTAAATTGTGTAATCTCCACTCATTTATAGTTAGGAAACATTTATTCCTTCCAGGTTTTCTGTTTTATTTACATTTTTTTTGTTGTTGTTTTCTTCAAATTTTCGGCTTTTTGCCACATGCACCAGAGTGACTTTTCTTTTTGTCAACATTTGTTACAAGCCAAGTTAGTGTAAACTGAACCAACAGAACCAAGGTGACTTTCCGATAATAGTAATAATAGTTATGACCCTTTCTTCCAAGTCTCTGTCTCTAGTTATTTCATCATCAACCAGCAAGAGACTATGCAGACGGGACATGTGCCTACAATTGCCTACTCCATTAACCTGCTCATCCACCTACAGAAGTCTGCTGGCTCACCTTTGCCAAACAGCCGGAAGAGACATTGGTAGAACGGTTGCCAGGCAACTACATGTTGTCTCAGGTAGAAGCATCATGAGGAAGTTTCAGGCTGCAACATCCAGTGTTGTGTCCCAACCATGGTCATATCCTGTCTTTTACTATTTCCCTATTTATTACACAGCTTACTCTATTGTCTTCTCATATAATTCAGGCCAATATTGACTGTTATCTAGTGCTTATCAGTTATTTAATTGATCATGTGTTAGTATATGTAAGTTAAATAAATACTTTCATTTGGACCAAGTCGTTGTCCTAAGTGTTCCTTTATCAACAAGAAGTCACATCTTAATAATTGCTTAAACTGGTTAATCAGTTCAGTTGATTATTATGTTTCCTCTTCAGAGGTGGTGCCTCTAAAATAAAGGTAGTAGGCTTCTCCTAAGATGGGGCCAGTATGGCTTTCTTGCATAACATTAGGTTTTGCTGCACAACCTGGTGCTGCAGAGCCGTTCATGACCTTATTGAAAGGTGAGGTTGTCCTATTTACTGGAACAGTAAAGCAGAAACATATAGTAAATGCTGCATGTGAATCCAAAATGAAGGCTGGGACACTAAAGATGGAATGGAGCAAAGCTATGGAGGAGTGGCAAAAAGTTATGGCTGCAGGGCAGGCCTTGTAGATGGTAACACAGCAAGAACCATAACTGGAAAGGGTGGGAATGGTTGAAAAGACAGAGGAGGGGACAGACTGGCAGACAAGCTTCAGAACAAAAAAGGTGCAAAATGTTAAGGTCAATTAATCATAAAGAGAATGTGATTTTTCTGATAAGCTCTCCTCACAGTAGCAGTGATAAGTGGACAGAGTCTGGTTGGAATGAAAACCTGCAGGTTAGTTCGCTGCTTTTGTCACTGAGCCACTGTTCAATGTGCTGATCTGGGGACCACCAGGGGTGAGGGGACCAAATGAACAAAATGTATTAACATTTTGACGTGTGCACATTTATAACCACTGATGACTTACTATTGGCGTATTAAAAGGGAAAACCCACCACCCATTTATTAATGACTTTCTAATATTTATAACTGCAGACTTGATGATGAGTCATGAGTCTGAGTCATCCTGGATTTTACTTTGTGTTTTTGTAACTCAGACCAAAAGTTCTTTCCCTGAGAGTTTGCGACTCAGCGTGAAATACAACAGAGCAGCAATTGAAAATGTAGCTGGAGCAGGACTACTTCTGGCAACACTGGATGTACAGGATTTGGGCAGTAACAGCTCTGCCCTGTATTGACTGCTTCTCCCCACGTAACAGTTGCTCTAGGTGTTTGCAAGTGTTCGGTGTGAGGAGCCTCTGTTGCACCTGGGGCTGAGGATCTAAAATGTGGTCATAGCCCTTCCACTGTTCTACCCACTATCCTGCTGTCTCCCTCCTCCTCCCACAGAGCTGCTATTCAGGCATTTTTGTTACTTTTGTTTGCTGGTCCTCTCTCTTAACACCCACTCTCCACACTTAAACTGACCTACACCTACATTTCACATTAATATACAAACTGCTCCAGCTCATGTGACCTTTTAGGTTTGTGTGTAATTCCACCAAACTGTCATTCCTGTATTCAGATTATTATATTGTAAAACTTAAATTAAAAACAGACAACAAGTGCACCTTTTAATACAACAGGTTTCGTAATTTATACAATGTATAAACAGTGTTAAATGCCTTTTAAAGTCATTGGCCAGAACAGTTGGCTTATTTGCATGCTTATGAATATATCATTGTTCTCTACGCCAGACCTGCTATTTGTCATTCTTTGTGCCATTTCCAGTATGACTAAAAAGGATAGATAGGTAGATAGGTGGTCAGAGACATCAATTTAACTCTAGGTCACTTAATGTGGTTGTAAACATAACCTGGCTACTGGTTAAAAGTTACTGGTTTTCCTTACAGTCCATCTTTTATTTGAACATCACGCTCTGCCTTCTAATTTCTAATGAAGAAATGTGCACTCAGATGTTTATGTGTCCCCTGATAAGGATAATCAAAGAAGAATTCCACAGAATTGCAGGTGACTATTTAATATAGGAATTAATAATGACAGTAGTCTAAAATATATTATTCTGTCATTTTTATTCTCCTGAGACATGGATCAGTAATTAATGAATCTTTTTTGCTATGGTTTCCCAGTGTAATGGCCTGCATTATGGGCACACACACTCCTCTCACTGCGCACTTTTACCCTTCCAATAATGTGCAGGCACATGATAGACTACTGTCATACAATACCTAAAACGATATATCACAATATACCACAGCTAATTACTCTCATTTATCTGCACTGTCAAGATCACACTGTCTGTGATGCAGCACACATAATGGTGAAGCTGAGTGCCCCAGCTTGCTTCATGACTCAAGAATGTATCATGTTGGGATGGCTGTGGCTCGGGACTTAGAGCAGCCATTGGTGGTTCAATCCCTGCACCAGTATGTGTCGAAGTGTCCTTGAGCAAGATACTGAACCTCAAATAGCTCCAATGGCTGTTCCATCAGTGTGTAAATGTATGTGTGTTTAATGGTGGTGACGGTTTCCAACCAGCCATGGTTTAAATGTAGGGCTGCACGATTATGGCCAAAATGATAATCACGATTATTTTTATCGTAATCATGATTATTAATCACGATTATTCATTCTGTTAGGTAAAACATACCTTTTTATTGCACTCTCTTTTTTAAACAAATAAGTCTTCAAATTGAAACTTAAAATAATCATAAATCATAAACAATAAACTAAAATAAAAAAAAAACAAAGACAAAGGGAAGAAATAAGTATTCTATTGCAAAATGCAGAAAATGAAGCCTTATTGCATCCGTTATTTCAGCGTGTCTTTGAGAGGTGGATGGATACGGTGTCACCAGGTGCAGGGTTGCTATTATTGTTATCTGGGTTGGCGCTGGACGCGGGGATTTAGTGGACCAGCGTTACCTTTGGCCTTCATGCATTCATCATATTTGGGTTTGTGGTGTTTTTTCAAGTGGTTGAATAAGTTAGTTGTGTCGCTTTGTGGCGCAGACACAACTCTGCGGCACTCTTTACATATGACGTCCTTTTGGTCAACATCACTTGCCCTGAATCCAAAAAACCTCCACAACCTGGCTACCAGCACTCACAATAACCCCACCCCCAGATCCTGACGTAGTCGGTGCTTAGCTCTAGACCAGAGAAGAGTTGGTGCCTGCTAAGCACCGGTTTTTAGCACCTGGAGCCGGTGGAAACACAAAGAACTGGTGCTAAGTCAGGCACTGGCTCCGAACTAGCCTAGCACCAGCGCAGTGGAAAAGGGTCAACAGTAGATGTTGCTCCTTTACGAGGCACTAGCGGCTCCTCACTGTCACTGCCTGCTGCTCCCGACGTTGCACTCTCACACAGTTTAATCATTTGAAGCTACCGCTGCTGCAGGGCTCGCTCGCTTGCTGTTTAGGCAGCGTAATGATGAGGCCCTAACCTATGGGTCGCCCCCTGGTGGTTGGTGACTATTGGGTTGAGAAAGTGCTTGATTTGACATGCAACAGAGCTCGCTTTTTAAATGTTAAAATCGCAGACGATCATCTTAATTTAATCGTGGCAGCCAAAATCGTGATCGTGATTAAAATTCGATTAATTGTGCAGCCCTATTTAAATGTGTGTGTGAATGGGTGAACGCTGGCTTGCTTTGTAAAGCGCTTTGGCTAAAAGTGCTATATAAATGCATACAAATCAATTACAATTGTATCCCCATTACAGTAGAGTTTAAATGGTAAATATTTGGCAACAGGCTACCTCTATCTGTCTAAGCCTCTCTGTTGACTCATTACCCTGACCCTGACCCACAGCAACATTATACTGTGGCCCACTGCAGCACAAGAGCCTGTCACAAGCCAAGTTGCAGTGCCTGCATAGACTCAGGGTCACCCCAGAAAACACACATGACATTAATATGGCATGTCTTGTTCTCAAAAAATGCCCTCTTTTGCAAAACAGGGCATTTTTTGTATTTTCCTTAGTAGACAGATTTTGTACTCGGCTTTTCCAGATTGCTTGCAACACTTAAGGAAAACACAGCTGCTATGTAAATTCATCCAGACTCTTGGCTTACTCTGAACATCTTGTTGTGTTCACTTGTGCTGTGAAGGTGTATGAACCTTCCTCTTAGTAATGGCCATCCATAATGTGCAGTTGTAAATGGATCATTAGTTACTAGACATACCATTAAGATGTATACTCCTGTGGACCAGTCTGAATCCCTCCGTGTGGTAGCAGACAATCAAGCTCAATCAACACCCCCAAAATTGCCTGTATAAGGCTGCCTGTGTCAATAAAGTAGAGCTGTACTGTGACTGACAAAAAAGAGAAGGGTTAGGCATGAAGTTCGATGCTAAAACAGATATTTCTAAAGCAAAGCCGTCCATGACTAATACAAGATAGAGTCTACACTTTTCAACCAGCTGACATGATCACACAGAAAAAAAGTTTGATTCTGATCATGGAATCAATGCCAGTGAGGCAGAAAAAAGATTAAAGGGTGATTCGTAGTCTGACATCCAGAGCAGCTCTTGGCCTGCATTGAAGGTCATTTTGGACCCTTTTGACTCTCTTTTCAGCCATTTCAACAGCAACAGGTATCTGTTCCATCTGCAGGCTCTCACTGGGGTGATGTTGCAAACTCTCCAGCCACAAATACACACAACAGGATCATAGTCGTATATCCACTTTATGTTGCAATTAAAAGTATTTATTTAATCTTTTACCCTTAGATTAATGCGAAAGTACATGATAGATTACTGTCATACAAGATCATATGTCACAAAAGAAAACCAGAATGCTCCCGACACCATGATTTTGTTCATTGTCTACAGATTGTGTATTCATATTATGTGTTGTTATATTATATGTTTATAGCAATTAGAGACTGAACTGACAAACTGTCAGTGTATCAGGACTGGGAGAGCCTCGTTTTCAAAGGGAATGAAAGTAGTGAGTGTGATTGCCATGACTGTTGCAGCCTCTAAAATGCCCACCTATAATGTATGGTCTCATTCACACACTGTATCCAGGTGCACCACAGGTCCACCACAGTTGTCCCAGGCCTGGCTGTCTGCCAAATCAAAAGTGATTGTGCACACCACCACAACAGCCAAACAGCCAAACATCTACTCCCAGGCCATGCCAAAATCACAAAAATCTTTTCAGTAAAGGTTTACTGACAGGTTCAGTATTGAAGGGCTAAAAGTAACAAATTACATTTACTCAAGTTACTGCAATAAAGTATGTGTACGAGTAAATGTGTACTGTATATGAGTATTTTTAAAAGTAGGTAATTTTACTTTTACTTAAATTCTTTTTATCACAAGTATTCTACTTGGCTTTCAAGACCATTACAGAATAAATAAGATATGGACATGAAAAAGTGCTGATAAACTGTGTTAGGAAGAAAGACTGGAGCCAAATCAGCAGCTGCAGCAGAGAAGAAGCTTCTGGTGTATCTGCAGCTGCTGCAGAGCAGACCTCCAGAAAGCCCCATGTCCAGAGAGGAGACACTCTGTACTCAAAGCTTCATTAGGTTATCATATGTTATCATTTTCCGTCATTTTTTTCTCTCTGGCACAATTAGCAAAGACATAATCTCTACAGACAGCTGTTGAAATCACACAAATCCCCAGCTGTTTATGTGCTCTGAACATATTATTGGCATCTATAATGACTGATCAACACCAGGGTTTGAAATACGAGGGAGCTGAGGGGAACTTGGCTCCCCTGAAAGAGACAGAATGAGAATATAATTTTTGTAGTAGTTTTGTTTATAGGTTCCTGATATAAATAATTAGGCTTATATAGGCTTATAGTAAAGTACATGTCAATGTGCATGTCTATTCGTGCATAACAGTTTCCAGTAATTTGTGTCTAATTAACACAATGCTGTCTACTTCTGCTGTGACCATCCATGCATGTGGGTACATTCAACCCATGTCACACATTGTACATGTATGCAAACAAATGCTTGTCCACTGTGCATTGGCATATTTATTCTCTGTCAGCAGACGGCAATTTAAAAAAGCATTCTGTCTTTAAATATTCTTTCTATGATTTGAAATGTACTCATGCTCTATTTTTGCACTGGACTAAGCACTTAAGTAGCATTTACATTTGCTTTGAATGTGAATTCCCAGTAAGAGTTTTAGCTTCAGCCACATCATGGATTTAGTAAGGTTGCTAAGCTCATTGGTTGTAGAAACAAGTTTATTCAAATTAAATTTGTTGCTTCTTATGACTTTTACCTGGTATCTGAATCAATCTGAATCTGAGGCAGCAAACAAGAGACTAAAGGGTGTTAAATTATTATGCACATATAAAGGTTTTTAATGTGAGATTACATAACTTTTGCCAAGCAGCAGCAACAGTGGCCTCTGCTGCCAGAAGTGATCATTACAAGACGTTGGCACATTTATTCTGTTGATTCTGAGCAGTAGACTATACCACAGGTATATATTCTAACAGGAAGGAAACACTATTGGAAGGGGAATAGACTTGGGGCACAGAAGAAAGGAGACTCATCTTCAAGTGAGGTGAACAGACTTTGTTTGACATCCCTTGTTGTGTGTGTTGTGTGTATGGCTGCTCTGTTGTCTGACAGTCAAACAATCCTAAATACACAGTGGTTGTGTGATACAATACAGCTGCTAACAGTCAACTATATAATGATTAGCAACAGGTAAAGAACTCGCCTTGGCATGGGTGACAACTGAAGCCATTGCATTGACCAGTAAGTGTGTTACCCAATATATGAATTTGCCCCACTAATGTAATGATCAAAATCATCTTCACACACAACGGAAAATACAGTCTGATTGCAGCTAGAATGTGACTTGGCTCTGTTGATAACAACCTGAGTTATAAATCTCAAGCTCAAATACTGCCTTAATTTGCTGAACAGTACATAAATGAATGAAAGCAAATGGGATGCCTGTACTTTGTAGCAGTCACCCTTCTAACATTAGAGTAGAGATTCATGGCAACAAACAGCAGTACAGGCAAAATGTCACCTTGTTTTTATACCCCTGAGCCAATGTAGATCTTACTTTTTTGTTCTTACTTGCAACACTCAACACTTTGGTAGATGGTGGCCTCTCAGCTTTGTTGTCCTGCTTGTTCCTTTTTACAGTTTCACGGTGGCTAGAAAACATCTATGAAATGTGTCTTTGCTTTCATTCCTTGTTACTTGTGTACTTACAGCTTCTTAGTCCTGCTTCTTACACCTGCAGGGACTTCATCCCTAGTATGGAGGCCCTTGCTGCACAGTGTATGTGTGAGATCACTCGTCAATGCTGAAGTGCTTCAAGTCAAAAGAGAGAAACTGGTTGACTGATTAGACTTCTAAGCTGGTGTAGGTTGGAATGCAATAATATTGACAGTGGTTCTCAGGCTTTCATTTATCAGCATCTCATCACAACAAAAACCTCTATACTGAGATGATTTTTGAAAAAGCATGACTTTTGGTAGTTTGTAGCAGAAGTAAAGCATATGAATGTAGGTAGAGCTATTCAGCACATGGAAAACCACTTGGCAGCCTCATCATTTAGATTCTGAATTTATTCACTTTTCAATAGTATTCACTCTGTAGCTTAAGTTGGATTCTGCCTCCACTTGACACATTGCTTTGATTAAAGGAATGAAAAAAGGCATTCAGTGATGTGTGTCCTATATGAATTGGATATTGGACTTCAATTCAGTCTGTCTGTGAGGGAGTTCACACCTCCTCCACTCCAGTGCTCAACACCGGAGCCCCCCAGGGCTGTGTGCTCAGCCCCCTCCAGATCATTGTTTGCAAACATGACTGCAATCCCTGACATGGAGACAACTCTGTTGTGAAGTCTGCAGATGGCACCACCTTCATGGACCAGATTTCAAAGAACAATGAGAATTCATTCACAAGAAAATCAACAGTCAAGCAGGATGGTGCACAGAGACCAACAAAACCAAGGACCTGTCTGATTTTTCTGCTGTAGCAAAAAGGAACTACAACTTGCATTCCATTGTACAACCCTATGTTGTAGAATGCTAAATAATTGAACCTTTGAAATTTGATAAGGCAAAATATTTTGTCTTAGTAGTTTGAGGAAAAATGAAGTAACTTGTTTCACTTTGAATGTCTTGTGTTGAAGTTCACGCTGGCTTGCACCAATGTGAATGTGCATGGGTGCTGCAGTTTTTAATGCCCTTTGGAAACTCACTTACATTGTCTGCCACTTGAATGCTTCTGTATTTTCTTGTGCTTTGTGTGTCTTCTCTCTAGGTGAGCAGGTAAGTCTGCCAGCAGACTTTCTTAGCAGATGAGCAGCTTAATGAAGTAGGCAATCATAGGCAGTCTGTGTGGGTCTCTATTGGGTTGATCGCAAGATAATTCATATAGATCAGATAACTGTCATTAACTTTCACTTGACAACTTTGGAAAGACTTGCCACTGGCAATGACACAAAATTTCCTAAGGTCTTCACAGCGAAGCCGCAGTAATAAAGGAAAAAAGTTAGAACTACCTACTGAGGTACTTTGTCTCTGTTGGTTCAGTTAATATTAACTTGGCTTGTAACAATACAGGATCAAAGGAGGTTGCATAAAAAGTTAACCAAAGAAGGTGAAAAGAGGAAAAAAGACAAAGAGCTGAAAAGAATGTTTTATTCTCCTGGGAATAGAGAGTGCGGCAGTGGCTGTCTCTGCTAATCAGAGGCCTTCCTTCTTCTTTTGCTTGAACTGGGGAAGAGGATAATCCCTTACTTTTACTTTTAAAAAGTTCACTTAAGATGTATACATATGAGCATGTGCATATGTATGTGTATGTGTATATATGTGTGTGTATGTATGTATATGTGTGTGTGTGTGTGTATATATATAATTTTATCTTACTTTTCTTCTTTTGACTTTGTTTTTTTCTGCGCTGTCATACTTATGGGATGTTGTCAAGGAGTGTTTCGTTCTGTATTGTGTCTTTTTATGTTCAATAAAAACATAGTTAAAAAAAACAATGATACATGAATACAATGATGTTAAAAAGGATATATGAAGCTAACACTATCAGTTAAATTACAACAACAAACAATACAGACATACATAACTCCAAGGTTCAATATAATACAAATGACTACCTAACCTGAAAAGGCTAACCCTATAGCTGAAGGAGAGGAGATAACATAATCCTTAATACTAATAACATACTACTGTGAATAAATGTTATCCCGAGTTTAGAGGAGGACTAATTACACATGAACAGTAGTTGGCATTAAGGGGAAATCCTTCAGTACATTATCGAGTATGTGTTAAGATAAGATATTGCTTTATTCGTCCCTCAGTGGGGAACTTGACTTGTCCAGCAGCAAAGACAATGGAGCAGGTAAATAGCTGTAGACAGTGAACAATATAAGCAGAGGTTAAAAAAGTATTAGCAGTCTAGCTACCATTAAAAAGTATAACAACTGTACTAAAGAAAAACAATAATTATCATCACTTTATACAGCCTAATATTAACAGCAAATTGACATGAGACTTTTTACAGGAACAAATTTACACGACAATATATGAATGTGACCATGTATGTACACTATGGACAGGAGAATCTAAATATGAAAAATTAAATATTGCACACACACACACACACATATGTATATATATATATATATATAATGTGTGTGTGTGTGTATATAATATATATATATATATATATATATATATATATATATATATATATATATATATATATATATGGTTGTACAGTCTGAAAGCTGTAGGAAGGGAAGACCTGTGATATCACTCCTTCACACACTTTGGGTGAAGCAGTCTACCACTGAAGGAGCTCTCCAGAGCTGTTAAAGTGTCCTGCAGGGGGTGGGAGTCCTTCTCCAACACTGATGACAGCTGAGCCATCATCCTCCTCTCTCCCACCACCTCCACTGGGTCCAGGGGGCAACCCAGTGCAGAGCTGGCCTTCTTCATCAGTTTGTCTAGTCTGTTCCTGACTGCAGCCGAAAAGCTGCTTCCCCAGCAAGTTACTCCATAGAAAATGGCTGATGCCACAACAGAGTCATAGAAGGTCTTCAGGAGGCCCCTTGCACTCCAAAAGACCTCAGTCTCCTGAGCAGAGAGAGTCTGCTCTGACCTTTCCTGTTAAGTGCAGCAGTGTTGTGAGTCCAGTCCAGTCTGTTGTTGAGGTGAACACCCAGCTACTTAGAAGATGTCACCATCTCAATGTCCATTCCCTGGATGTTCACTGGTGTTGGAGGGGAGTGAGGCCACCTGTGGGAAATCCACCACCAGTTCTTTGATGTTCTTTGAAAAAAGGACCATTCCCACACAGTCCCCTGTCCTACTATAAACTTTCCAGTGGTAACATGCTATGCTATGCTAACAAGTCAAGGTGGGTCAGTTACAGGTGGCATGTTCCTTCCTTGCCATGACCAAATACACTGTAGTTTATTTATCAATCCCACATACACTTTCTTGTTCTCTCCAATACTCATTAGAGCACCAAATGTGGATTAATCCATTGCTGAAAATAGTCCCCAACAAATAAACTATTGCTGCTAAAAGCCACGGTGTCCAGCTGTTTTAGAAATCTAATGAGCCCTTTAAAAAAAAAAAAAAAAAAAAAAGAAACAGTATATTTGTGAGCTGTTTATAGATTTATGTCTTCAGTAGAAACCAGGTAGGACTATTGATCTCAGCTCTAAAGGGAAGTCAGATGATATTAACAATCCTGTCCCGGCATTGATTAAACCCCTAAAAACTCATGTCATTTTCCCATGAAAAACATCAATTAATGGCTTATATTGGCTTGGATGCAACCTTTGCCTTCATGAAGTTTATGCAAATTTATGAATATGCAAATAGTCCTGCCTCTATCTCCACATGCTCTTCTTCCACTTGCCTGTAGCTTCAGCTTGGCTCATCAAGCACACAAACTGTCTATCTACCGAGCTGTCTGACAAACTGTTTTGGGTAACTTTCTTCATAAACACCCCCAGAGATTCATTGTTACACTGCAGTTACAAGCTGCTTGCTCAGCCATGGCAATAACACCATATGGACACGTTAACAAGGGTTAGGGTCTTCTATGACATATAAGAAATATTGAATAAATATGGCCTTATCTTTTACTTTTAATGGCTGTTTGTTGAGTACAGCCGTATGATCATGGTGTCTGTTCTGCCTTTTTGTTTTGTTGGGTGTGTTTTTTTGCTGCTATGGGTGCTATCAGATTTTCAGTCTTGTTCTGTGATTAATTTCTCAAAGTGTAATTCTTGAATGTGAATGAAACCCAGATTCTTGACTCTGTGACTCTATCGCCAAAGACCTCTTTAAGTATATCATTTAGAGATGTAGACTTAAGGTTATAGTAAATATAAGTAGTCACTTGTAATTAAAAAAAAAACAGGATGGAGTGGCCCTGTAGTGTACTGTACATCAGCAACAACTGTTTAATTGTCAGTGTTAAGGTGAGTGCATTCTTCTTTAAAGATGACCTGACAGCACCCGTCAAACCCACTCTCTTTAAATATTGCACCCCTTGTTCTTCTTCTCCTGCAGTGGTGTGTCAGGCTACTTATTGCTGACATGGAGGCTAATCTATTTCATTAGTGCTCCATTAATCCCTGCAGATTTCCTCCCACTTTGACCCTTACTGCAGATCAGTGCATCCCAGTGAAGATGCAAGCACATCAGCTAATATCAACACAGGCATCACAAGAGGATAAAGTCATTCTAATTCCTCAAGGTCATTAAAAAGATCCCTCCCGTGCATGACAAGACCATCATAACAAGATCCCAGCGGATTTAGGCCAGATCATCTCTCTGAAACTGGTTCAGGGTCCTGCAAAGATTCAGCTACAGTCAAATACTGTAATGAGGACATTTGAATATAATAACATTGTTTTTACTGCTCTGTATGAGCTGTCATCGCATCAACCACATTTGTTAATCTGGAATGCTTTTTTTTTTTTTAAACTCCCAGTCATGTTACTAACCTGATGCAAATTAGCCTAATTAGCTGGGAAATGTTCCTCCAGGTGTTTTCAGCATTACACAACTTTTCCAGTGTTCCATTGTCCCCAATCCCAACTGTTTTTTAAACGTGTTAGTAGCATTAAATTTAGAATTTAAGATTTCTCAGAGAACAATAAAATTTTTCAGTTCCAACATTTGATATGTTGTCTTTGTACTATTGTCAAATAAACATAAAGTTGAAATGATTTGCAAACCATCAAAATCTGTTTTTATCAACATTTTACACAGCGTCCCAGCTTTTTTGGAATTGAGATACAGCTGTGCTGCTTGGCAAAATATAGTCTGGATACATTCAATGTCATTTTGTATTGCTTTCTCTATATTCTGTGGGAAATTTCGGCATTTTTGTTTAATTTTACTGAGAGATGGCATCACGGTATATTTTGGGAATATCGTGTCACTTTTTATACTGCAGTCCTAAAATAATGACACGTCAGTCAGGACATCATAAACGCAAATGCACAGTTTGACTGACAGCATGTAAACTTTCTCCTAAATTTGTACTAGAAAACAGTCCTGCTTTTAGAAGAAAACATGTATATGCAGTCATCCATAAATGGTATAAATGGCATAAAATTTGATCTACTACTAGCTACTGGGGTTTGTGCACCATAGTGTGAGGTATGTAACTTTCTACAAATACTGCATCAACTTTGCTTGGAGACTGAACAATAAACTGTTTTTGTAGGTGTTTTTGTGGCGATGGTGATTTGATGTGCATGACACTGCTGCACATATTAAGAAAGAAGAAACCTTCTAGAATGATTTTGTTCATCAGAAAAGTAGTAAATAAATAAATAAATAAAAGTAAGTAAATAAAGTTCACAGGGAATTAGTCATTCCATTTGGATGTTTCTTACGTAAAAGTGGACATTTTGGTCTGCAGCTTCAGATAGATGTTGAGGTCAACAAACTCCTTATGAATTCTCCAGATGAATTTTAAAGAATGTCACACATTCTGAACAAAAACATGTACATGGTACTAGTACTGGTCATTTTATTTGACAATTCTATTTAATAAAAAATTTTTAAAAATTGTTTCTCCTTTTCCTTAAAACCACGCTTCATAACCAAGAAAGGTAGAAAGAAAGAAGTAATTCATCTCTTTTAAAGGCTGATGAGCATCAAGACCCAGTCACTGACCTCCAGGTTTAACAACATTTGTTCTTTCGTTTGTTACTCTCATTTTAATTTTTCCACAAGAGAATTTTTGATTTAAGTTATTTCCCCTAACTAATCACACAGTCAATACTCCTGTTAAAGCCTACATTTCTATCTAACACTTCTAATTGAAAAGGTAATTACTGTCACACTGTGCCTCTGCTTGCTAACAAAATCCTTCCTTTTAGTGAAGGCACAGTGATGACAACCCCCGTCTCTAATTGAATCACTGTGGCTAATTTGCTTGAGGTGCTTTCAATTCACTCTGATAATCACAGGCTTTATCATGTTTGTATTGAAACAACCAAAGTGAAAAAAAAAACTCTTTTTCAATTGAAATTGATTTTATTTAACACTAATTTGAAAAAAGCTACAAAAAGCAAAGTGTGTCATTAGCGTGGAACTATCATTCCAGTTGCTGTCACTGGATATGGATATGGATATGAATGAGTCCCAGGAGGGAGACAGAGAGGGCGGAATGTCAGTGCCAAGCTTAGAAATTTCATTTACATGGTACTCAAATGTTTTCCCATTCGGCTATATTGAATATATTGTGGCAAGTTGAGGTGTCTCAAAGAAGAAAGAGCCAGTCAGAGGTCTGTTAACCACATATGCTCTTCAATGCTCACAGGACAATCACACACAGGACCACACACTTAAGGCCCTCAAGTAACTCGTGGTGAATTACGTCAGCAGCCTGACCCATGGTGCCAAACAATTTCATCTTCACAAACAAGCATAAGCATTATAAAACAGCCATAACATGCACAACAAACAATAACAGGCACATCAGGCAACATTTGCCCACGTGAAATACATACATTTAAACATAATTGCAATGCATGCTGGGAGGTCTCCGCCCACTTATTCCCCAGCACACTGCAATATATTGAATATATTAAAAAAATAAATTGTGCAAAAGCAGGTGATCTGGCTACTGACAATGCAAAGTGTAGGGCCTTGATACCAGAGTTTGCATCCTGAATCTCTTCTGTGGTTTGGTTTAACCAAAGAAAGCACTTTGGATACGATCAGAGAGAGACTGTGCTTTTTCCTTTTCCAAACCCCAAAACTCTTCTCTATCTTCTCGACCCTCCTTGATCCCCCACTCTGCCAACTCCCTCCTACTGAACGGCTTTGTTAACTACTATTATTATACTGTATACTACTACTATTATTATTATTATTGATGATGAGGATGATGTGTGATGACTTGAATGATTCTTGCAATTTTGGGTTGTATCCATACGGTTGAATGCCCTTTTTGCACTGTTGTCACTAAAACCATGAGACAAATAAATGTAATGTAATGTGTGAAACCAAGAACATAATCTTTCCCAAACCGAAGCCCATCCTGTGGTTGAGATATGAGAGGCTGGATCAGTAAGATCCTGTGGAAAAACAGTGTCACAGCTCACGCTCATTAGTGTTGTTTCAAGCAGCAGCAGGTGGTTGTTATCTGAGAGAAAGCTCTGATAAACCCACTGTTGAACACTGTTTTGTTCCCTCTGTTCTTGACGTGGTGAACGTAACGGATTATTTAGTAGCGAAAGAATCAGATGTTTTTCATAGGAGTTGGTAGAGACCAAAGATGAAGCTAGAAGGAGAGGGAATGTTAGATTTCCATTCATCGGGTAGACCACTCAGCTCTCTCTCTCTCTGTCACACACACACACACACTGAAGCAGAATTTTTTTATAACATTTGTTGTGGTTTGATAATTTTGTACACTTTTTTAATTGAGAAAAATCCAGAAAAGAAGTGCACTGAAGGGGGGAAATTTAATTTTAGATTTGTATTGTAGTTTCTCAACACTCTACCTCTAAAAAAATTTTGTTTTAATTTGCTCTCCTATAATATATTTTTTCGCTTTGTTTTTTTTTTTAGAAAAAAATGCACACATAACAATGTTTGTGGGAATTTTTTTTTTTAACTTACTGCTCTATTGCTTCTGTTTTTGATAAAGTCGCCTTTAAACTTGCCCAACTTCTGTGCTGGGTTATAACAAAAAAATCCCAAGGAAAAACCACAAGAACACCTAAGGGTCAGCAGTGTGATAGTACATTAACCTTAAATATTAAAAGTATCGGTATTGGTATCGGTATCGGTTATACTGGCCCTGTATTTACTTGGTATCGGATGGATACCAAATCTTGCAGTATCGCACACCTCTAGTCTTTAGATGTATATTTAATTTCTTTACAAATATATATATACTTTAAACTTTAGACAAATATTTATTAAATACACATAATCAAATATACAAATAACAAATCGCAAAGCTTGTGTTGCCTCAAAAGTGTCAAATGAATAACTGAGAACGTTCGGGTGATCTGATCCTTTGAGAATATTATAACTAATGACAAATACATGCATCATGACAAAGAGGAATATTTAGTATGTACTGTGGTGGTGCTATAGAAAATGTCAGAGGGTCACCACTTGACAATCAATTCAATAGTTAACGAGATACTTCCCTCAAAAAGTACCACCTGCAGTTTTAGAGTTTAGCTTTAAAATTCCAGGAAAACTCAATCAGTGTTTTTGTACAGTGGGCAGAATAATGAAAACCCTTGCCTGTCCACACTCCCAGCAAGAGGACGGAGTCAAAAAGGAGCCAACAGTGTGTTTCACAATAAAAGTGACTTCCTCTTAACATGAGATGACAACAAACCTTGCAGCAATTAATGAGTAAGTGGGCTGAGAAAAACAACAGGGCATCATCGCCTGACAAGGGCACAAAAGTCAGCAAACGCTCAGTTGTGATGGGAGCACTCATCCCATGGTGGCTTTCTGTTGCTAATTTGAAGAGATCAGAGATGGGATAAACAAGGGCTGACAGTGGTGGAGCCTGCCTGCTCCTCACAGCCTGCTGCTGCACTGTAGACCCACACTGTGTGAAAATACAATGACTTCTAAACCAATATTTCCCTGACAGTTTGCGTTCTGGCCTTAATCTCACTGTGCCATTCTCTTATTAGCTGTTGGCAACTGCAATTTTCCATATTTCACAAGATTTTGCCTGACACTGGCTCCGTGCCTTGATTATTATCCCTTTTCTTTATAGCCATTCTGAATTTTAATTTTGTCAACAATGCCATTTGTTTGTCAGAAAGCACAAAATAAAACAGTGACCTGGTTAATTCTTATGTGCTGAAAGCAGAAGCCTGCTCTGTTAAGCAGTATCCTAATGGCTGCGATAAGATATCCTCTGGCAGACTTCAGGGGAATGTTAAGGGGATAAGAGTGGGCTGCTCTCCAGTGGGTACAGTAGTGTGAAATCATCGGGAGAGGAGCTAGAGGGAAGTTGGGCATCAGACAGGCAGCAGGGAAACAGAGTGTAAAGCCTGAATAAATTCACATCCAACTGTTTATTATGAAGAAACTAGAGCTGTTGATTGTTAGATCGGTAGAGAGACTAACCAAATGGTTTTGGTGAGTTTGATTTTTTTCGGTTTGAGTTTTTTTCGGGAGAGCTCTATAATGGCTGTTTCTGGTTAAACAAAAAGGGTCTGTCTCTGTGGGGTCCTGTCTGTAATTTCATCAGACATGTAAAATAACAATCTGAGCCTGCAAGTGGAAAACACAAGCACTTTTAGTGGGCCTAACTGATGGCAAGCAAAGGATTTGAGTGTGGACCATATTGGGGATTGATTCACACTTGGTGTTCTAGTGAGTAAGGGTCAGCAGGACAGTGTCTATGGGACTGAGCCAAAATAAACTACCCTGTGAGGAACATGTCACACGATACAACAATGCCTCTCACTGATGCATATTGACAATTTTTGGATAACAGACAGACAGAGTACTTTATTAATCCCTTTGACATCTCCATTGTTTCTCCTATATTACACTGTTTAGAATACAAAATATAAAGTAGAAAATAAAAAAAATCTAAGAATAGACGCAATAAATTAGGCAGTAGAGATAACAGAAATTTGAATGTGTATACCTGAGTGTGTACATGGTACAATAGCAGCAGTGGTAATGCTAATGCTATAGTGCATTATGATAAATATAATCTAGTAATATGGTACTATAGTACTATAATAACAATACAATATGAAATAAAATAATACAGCATATACTATAGCATATACATTGTGTGACATACCTGTACATGTATAATATAATGATATAGTAATGTAATGTTATATATACTACACTCAACTACATATAATTATAATAGTAATAATATACTAATAGTAATAATAATATTAATAGTAATATGTGGTATAATAATAATATATTATACTGCCCTGTGCTATATTGCATCAATATCAACAACAGCAAACAATGACAGAGGTAGAAGATTCGGGTATCAGGCTTTGATACACACCAACAATCAGTTTAGTCTCCAAAGAGTTTCAGAGGAGGCACAGGGAATGGAAGTGGAAAAACATTACATCATTTATAGCATTAGTTATTAAAAGGGGATCAAATAGAATACCCTAACTGTGACCCTCAGAGTCAGGAACTCATAAATGCCTCAGAACAGACCTTTCTTTATGTATTTGGTGTAGTTGAAGTTATGTTACCCAGCAGCAATTTTAGGCTATCTTGGTTCAATTGCTGAGTGTCTCTGGGATCGTGTAAATAGCAAATAGCCTCTATGGGGATCTAAGAAAGTGAGAGGTGAGGTGGGCCTTTTTCCAAGCTTTGCATGAGAGGGGGCCCACAGTCTCTGACTTTCAAACCCCTGTTCTAGAAAGAAAAAAACAACAACTTGATTTTATCTTGAGCCTTGAGACACGGTTTTCATCCATGTTTATGACACCAGAGTACAAGAAATCAGCTGACACATAACACTATCTGTAACTTCAAAACCTTGATGCATATTGAATCAACGAAAAGAGAGTTACTGCTGGAGAGAGGAAGCAGCAATTAAAGTGGACTTCTACTTCTACATGAATGAACCTGTTTGCCCTGCACAAAGCATTGCTGTGTTCAAATAGCCCGCCTGGCTGTGCTGCAGGCACTACAGGCTGCTCTGGGACCACTTCACATCCCTAGAGTTGATGCATTAAAATCTCACCCACATGCTAAGTCTGTCCCACTGGAACATGCATTGTGGGGGTAAAGGCGAAGGCGATGTAAATGTAACCTGAAGTAATTATTCTGTGAAAAGGTTAACAAACATGTTCAATCTTAGGTTTAGCATTTTTCATAACTCAACACTGAGACCGTCCTCCCTAGAACAATCATTTCACCAAGTGCCAAAATTACATCTTTGTATGTTCAAGTGACAAAGCCCTTTAGCAGCAAGGGGCCAAGGAGGACATTTTGTGACGTTGTTATGGAGTGGCACAGTCCACGGTGGGAGACAGTGGATGGATGGGTCAACAAAGTTTCAGACTGTAACACAGGAGACCACAGTTATTGTTGCTTTCTTTCAGCTCTAGCTTGAAACAAGTAGATACATAAAGACCTTTTTTAAACTGCTTTCTGAATTGTGTTATTAATGTAAAATGTAAAACACTTTTACAGGCCCTGTAGGTATAAAATAAACATCATAGCAGGCCAACCAGAAAGGGAAGCAGAAACCAAATCCAGACAGGGACAATAAATATACAACTAACAAATAAATCAGATTAGAGAGCGACATAGAGAACATTATCCCAGACCATTGTGCATAAAATAAAATGTGTGACAGCAGTAGTACAGTGTTCTAACATGCCATTTCAGCAACATAGTAAATACAGTATGCTACTTTGCACTACAATATATATTTATAAATCTGTAGTCATGCACACAGATTAATGCATATTCTCTCTTGGAATAAACTTCATGCCGTATTGATTGCTGAGGCGTAATCCTCTCAGGTACCAGAGCTAAGAATCAGAGGGGGTGCTATGTAAATTAGATGTAAATATGACTCTAATTCTATCCAAAGCAGACCATATGCCATCACAAATGAATATCATATGGTACCAGGTGCACTGAGATATTATCTGCACATTGTCATTATGTTAACAAGAGCTGATGCTAACTGTGAAATGTTTTTACTGCCTAATATGCAGAGCGAAGTAAATTATAACGCTTTGAGGTTTCTGTAGTTAGAAACTAACATTTTGATTAAAGCTTTATTTCGTGCTGCAAGTACAGCTGCATGTAGCTGGATGATACACACTATACCATAAGAATACCTAAAGTCTAAAGGAGGACACATTCATGAACTGCAACCAAAATACATTTTATGGCCTTAAAGTGTGTGTATAATAATGTTTTATGCTTGTATATCCAGTGGTTGGAATCACACAAAGACAAATCCAAATGACATCTTCATCATGGTCAGACAGTGCTCAAAGTAATATATCACTTCAAGGAAAGGCCTTCAGTAGAATCTAGTGGGCTTGGAGCTGAGAGTCAAAGACGGAGTAGGGTATTCTATTAAGCATACTGAGGGGCAGACTAATACATTGTTGTCATCATTGACATTACTTCAATTCCAAAATAGACTTGAAAATAATATTTGAATAGTAATACAGTTAATACAGATAAGACCATACTTTTTCTGTCAATGTTATTTTTGTAGTTGGTAATCCATCTGCTGTAAATAAAGCCCACAGAGAACACAATGTGTGTGTAGGGATGGATCTGGTTGTCTTTAGTTTTGGGACAAATATACGCAATATCAGAATCTGCCTTCAAATCCACTATGTATACTTTCTATGTGTAGTTTCTGTGTATTTGTATAATGTAAACTATTCCACAGATTTTTACAACACATTACATTCCCAGTGGTAACTACATCTATGCAAGCAGCATTTAAATTTACATTCATTTGACACTTGCTTTTTTGCAACTTGCATCTCTGCCCATACAACCACATTTGGAAAATTATGGTCCTGCACAAGGACCCACCATACAACACCTAACACACAATAATTAGCTTTCAGAAGAACATTCAGCAGCATTGTTTACAATTCCCACTTTTAAAATGTTTGGTGTGATTATAGAACTTTTTATAATATTCTGATGCCATTCATTTGTGTTTGTAGAAAAATGAAAATATCCTGCGTCTGCGTTGCTTTGAGACCATTTATTGTGAAAAGAAACAGGATTTTTCTCAGAAATGCAATTTAATGGTTAGTGATATAGACTGAGCATTTTTACGGTTGTTTGGTTGGTTTTCTCTCCAAGCTCAGTAAGAACATGCTTGGAATGTCCATGTAGTTACATATGCATATATGCACAGTATGCATGCTGTAGAGGCATACCCCCCCAATACAATTCCAAATCCATGCAAGCCACCAGATGGTCTCCCCCAGGATGCAGGCACTGAGGGGATGTACACTGGGAATAGCAGCTAATATTAGACATATCAGTGCATATTCTCAATTCTCAATATAACTGTTTTTCAAGGTACTTACATGGGCAGATGCCATAAAAGCATCTTTGACTCACAGCACAATAATAATAATAATAATAATAATAATAATAATAATAATAATTTGAAAGGTGCTGTTTTATTATTATTATTTAATAATAATAACAATGAAGTTATGGGGAAAGGGGGACTGAGCAGGGTTAGAGCTAGTTGGTAGAGATAGCAGTGTTATTCACTTATATAGAGATCATAAGTATTCAGTTGATTTTTAAACAACATCAACATTGAACTGTCTGGGCCTTTTCCTTATTAGTGTGCGTAAAAACTGGTGAGTTATGCCCATATGCCTAGGGAGGTGACAGTAGGTGCCCCTAACTATGAGACAGAGCTAGTGTAATTTGTAGGGGAGACAGGGGTTTGCTGGTGGAGACTGGAAGTGACGTGGAGTGGACGAGGACATGCAGTAAGAGGTTGTCAGGTTGAGGGAGTCACTCAAATTGTGCAGAATAAATTGCCATTTAAAGTGTGTACACCAAGGCTGTTGGGGTGGTGTATGGGAAGAGCGCCTCCCTCTCATGCTACAAGCACTTACCAGTAGGGATGAGCCGGATACTCGTTTCAGACGAGTATCCGTTACGGATAAAGCATTTTTGACGAATACGATTATGATACGAGTAAAAGGAAAATCCTCATTGTGTAACTGACTGTCTTCGCGCTCTGTGATTGGCCAGTCACACACAGCGCCCGCCCCTCCCTACACAGACACGTCTCTGCACATCTCTCGTAACGTACACGGTCCAACTAATAAGTTTTTTTTTTTTTCTTACCGTCTGCTTGCTCTTAGTTTGGCTGGTGATATGAAGTCAGTTGAAAAACTTTGCTCGTACTGAACGCGGTGCTTTTTAGACACAGTGAACAATATTATTTCTCTGTTTGCCATCACTGGATGTTTGCATGAATCATGAAGTTCACACAGATCATGAAAAAATAAACAGTCTTACAAACCATTTATACACACACATAAGCCCCACCCATTTCTGCACCCACTTCCGGTTTAGGCACCGCCCACTCCCAATACGGCTACAGATACCTGTAATGTAGACGGTTAAACAGATACAGATAGTGGTGTACTCGCTCATCCCTACTTACCAGGTACCAGGGATTCATGGTGAGATGTAGTGGAAATGACTTTAAATCTGGGCCCGAGATGATGACTGGAGGAGGGGCAGAAACAGCAGCAGGACATTAAGTGTGGCATCGGGCTGACTTGCACAGGTTGTGTCAGTTTGGTGAAGGTGATGACGTCCATTGACTTCTCAGTTTTCTGGATTTAGAGATTCTCTCTTCCAACTCTGTCAATCTGTCAGCAAGGTGGGCGCAGCTGACCCAGCTGGATGGAGAGGAGACTGGAGCCACGGATTACAGCTCATGGATTGTAGATGAGATGGAGTAAATGCCAGCAGGGAAACTGTGGACTGTAGTTTGTCACAGGCAATCAGGCTACTGAGATTATCTGGAGGTGGCACCAGGCCCAGATGGTCCCGGCTTTGCTGATCCAGCTCTTGAGAAGGGACAGTGTACAGTTTCACTCAGAGTGTTCTGTCGTCATCTTAGAGAGACAAAATAAAGGTACAATGACCAAAAAGGCCCCCTACTCCATTAACAACTTGCATCTGACCAGTGGACTGAATGAGTCCTTCTGTTGCGTTGACAGACAAAGGGGCAGTCCTGACACCTCCCCTGTGTCTTCAGCCATGTCTCTCCACCTTAAAGCACTGTGCTGATCAGCTGTCTCTGGTCTTCACAGACAACTTTAACACCTCACGTGAAACAAGCCACTTACCAGTCTGCTTTAAGACCACCATTGTTCCCACCCCCGAAAAAACCAAGGACCTGATTTCTAGAGGTGGGCGGATCGATCCAAATATCGATAGTATCGATACCAAGTTGGTATCGCTATCGGATCGATACTAGCTTGATGAGATCGATTCTTTAATGTCAGTTTCGTTCTTGTATGTGCTTGTGTGGTCTCGTCAAAGAGGCGACAGCCAGGTCACTGGACTTGCCGCCTCTTCTGTCTCACTCTCAGCGCGGAGCAGGCGCACTTTGCTCCTCCTCCCCCTCTTGTGCTCTGATGTTGTACCCTCACGTAGCTCAGCGGCGGCAGGCCACTCAGCTCTCTCTCTCTCTCTCTCTCACAAAGACACACACACACACACACACACTGAAGCAGAATTTTTTTTAATGACATTTATTGTGGTGTGATAATTTTGTACATTATCAATTTAATTTTATATTTGTATTGTACTTTCTCAACACTCTACCTCTAGAAAGATTTTGTTTTAATTTGCTCTCATATAATAATTTTTTGTTTTTTTTTTAAGAAAAAATGCACACATAACAATGTTCGGGGGAAATTTTTTTACTTACTGCTCTATTGTTTCTGTTTTTGATAAGAAAGTATTTTGCAGTCGCCTTTAAACTTTGCTCAAATTCTGTCCTTGGTTTTAACTCCCACCCCCCTCCCGGAAAAACCACAAAAACACCTACGGATCAGCAGTGTGATGGTACATCAACCTTAAATATTAAAAGTATCGGTATTGGTATCGGTATCAGCGATACTGGCCCTGTATTTACTTGATATCGGATCAATACCAAATCTTGCAGTATCGCACACCTCTACTGATTTCAGACATATTGCCCTGATCTATCTGATAATGAAGTTATTTGAACACTTTGTGCAGTCCCACCTCCAAGCCATGTGGTGTAAATTTCTTCCGCTGATAAGACTTAGAGAAAAAGGAAAAAAATGACATCCTGGAAACTCCCTAGAACACCTGCAAGTGTGTAGAAAAACTAATGGTGAAATAAGAAATGGAAGGTAATGACAGACATCGCCTTCTGACTATACACCAATGCCTGTCACTCACTGGAGCACCTGTGGCCTCACATGGAATCACTAACGAGTGTGGGCTGATGTAATGGTGTAATATGAGATGTATTATGTAATATTTGATAAGTTGAACCAATGATGAACTGTTATCTGGTAATTTGTATTGTCAAACTTTAATTAATTTGAATATTAAGCCAAGTTGGATCCTATATGACTATTTGACCCCCTGTTATTTGTTGTGTTGTTTTAGACATATTATCAGTGTTGTCCTTTGCTTTTGTTTTTGTTTTTTTGTTTTTTTTGTGTGTTGTTTTTTTGTTTCATTTTGGTGTGATATGTTTGTTTTGGTCTGTCACATTTAGACAGTTTGTTTGTGCAGTGATGTTTTTGTTTATGATTGTGTTGTCTTTGGTCCTACATATATGTTTATGTTTATGTTATATGTTTGTTAATTTAGAAAAAAATAAAAAAGATGAACCAATGAATTAAGAGATGACCTTGTGGTGTAAAATGTCTTGACCTATGAAATGCTGAAAATTTTTTGGTCCATGTGGCAGGGAGCCTTGGTTCTCTGATTCACCACCACAGCCATCACCTCTTAGTGTAGAGGTGGCAGGAAATAAGAGGGGAGAGAGAGGGAGGATGTTCATGGTTTGCAGCTTGAGAGTTAAGTTAGGTGGGGTGAAAAGCTGGCCATCATAGAGAGGGTGGAGACGAGATATTACTTAAATATGGGAATAACAAAGCACAGTCTCTCATGTGTCAAGACTGAGAAACAAGAGCTAGAGAGAAATCCTGGCTCCTTTCTCACCTCCAATCAACTGGCCAATCACAGAGTGAAGCAGGGCTGAATGTCAGTTTGAGACAGTTGCAGAAATTGACAAATCCTGAACCCTGAATTTGGAAGCTATTTGAATGTCTGACAAGCACTTAGTAGCCCCTGATTTGCTGTTCATTCTTTATAAATCAGTTCCAGGTTGGACTAAATGGGCGTTATCATGTCATGATATATCCCACATTAGTTGTCTGTTTTCTGGTTGTAGAAAAGAACTGAGGTTTAAAAATATTGATCGAACAGATGTGGACCATATACATTTTTTAAATGACAAGTATTCATCAAAGTATAAAGTCCTGTCCAGTGTAAAAAACACATTTTGATGGGCTGTGACAGGTTTTCAATAAATAACTAAAGCTGTGTGGGGCACTTAAAAATGTATTTTGCAGTTGTTGTTTTTTTCCTGTTTGTTGGAGGCAGAGGTGTAAGACAGGCTGACCTTTCAGTGTAATATGAAGATTCACTTACTGGAAATCATATTGAGCAAACAGGTGCTTCATACATCACTCTGGTTTCCTCACATGTTTCAAATGATGGCAAAATACAAAATGGAAATGGTCCGTGTAATGTGTGAAAGGCTGAGAGAAGTATCTGTATCTGTATCTATTTACCTACATATGAAGTCCTTGTAATGAAATAAATGCAAGCGCTTTCTTTGGGAATAAAATGTGATATTCAGTGACACACTGTCAGATCAGAGGCAGTTAGACAGCAGGCTCTAAAGGTATTTCTTCGTCAATACTCTCTTCTCAGATGTTCAAACAGCCAAGTCACAACACCATTCATATTACCTTCTGAAATAGCTTATACCAGCGGTTTTCAAAGTGTGAGGCGCGCCTCCCCTGGGGGGCGCCAGAGGGCTTCAGGGGAGGCGCGGCAAGTGAAAAAATAAACCTGAAAAGAAAAAAAAGTGTAAACATCTGACAGGAGACAAGATGGATCGATTTTTAGTATCTCAAGTGAAAGTGAGAGAGGGCACAGAGTCTGGGGCGAGCAGAAAACGGAGGAAGTATGACCCTGATTATTTAAAGTTTGGCTTTTCATGTATTGGTCCTGATGATGCTCCGCTGCCACAGAGTGTTATCTGCAAAGAGGTGCTAGCTAACGACAGTATGCCACCATGTAAACTCCGGCGTCATATTGAAACCAAGCACCAAAGTTTAACGACCAAGCCGCTATGATAAAAAAAAAATATCTGACTGACGTTGATCTGTTTATTATCTGATTTGAGGAATTGCACAAAGAGGCCTTAAATTGAAGGTATTCTAAAAGATATTAAAAAGCTCTGTTAAAATATGCTTAAAACAGATGCTAAAATGTGTTTAAAAACACGCTAAAAACATACAGATGTTAAAAATGTGTTAAAAAAAGATATTTATATACACACACAGATAAAGATGATTAAAATGTTTTAAAAATATGTTTAAGAACATACAAACATGTTCAAGATGTTGACAAAAATAAAGATGTGTATAACATTTATTGTTTAAAACCTTTTTTAATAATAGTAATAATTATTAGGGGGGGTAAAGGGGGGGCGGCATGCTTTAGAGTTCTCTTTAGGGAGGCTCGCTATCCCACACTTTGAAAACCGTTGGCTTATACTGACGTTACGTGTACATGTGAAATAATGCATTGCTGTTTGATTGTGTAACAGGTTTAATCCTGCCGAGCTTGCTTTCCTGACTGAATATGTTGCAACCATGAACCTGATCTCCAAGGTGCTTTACATAATGCAGCCAGAGGCACATGTCTTTATGTCTCCTAACCATGAAGCTTGACTGCCTCCATCTCTCCTCTTCATTCTGCCAGCCACTGATCGATGCCCTTCAAGGAGGAAGAATACTGTAGTGGTTTGGACCCCTGCTTGCTGACCCTGAACTTTTCACTGCAGCACTTCTTCCTCCAAAATTTCAGACATTCTGGACAAGCGATGAGGACATGCTGAAACTGGGTAAATCGTTAAAAGTGTTCCTCAAACTGCCAGCTTTTATTCTTTATAAAAGCTGTTGTACAGAAATGTCCTGCAAATAACAGCTCCTGATTATGACAAATTCTTATATGTGATCCAAAAACTAAATGTACAGTGTACAGCAGTGTGTTATCTGATGAAAATATGTGATGTCTCCACTTCCCCCATCGTTTTTTCTCATGTCACTGAGGGGAAACTAATTGAGTTGCAACCCATAATGGTCATATTTGGTATTAATAATTGTTGTGTGCACACGTGGACTACATCATGACCCATGGGAACAGGAGCCAGAGCAGCTCCTGGGTGGCAACTTAAGCTCATCAGAGGAGGAGGATTACTTCAGTGTCATGAAGCAGGGCCATATTCAAAGAGAGCACTAGACAGTTAGATGGATACTTTGCTACACTACAGATACTGTCCAGTCAGTCCCTGCAGTGTGCAATTTGTCTCTGAAGGTAAACACACCCCCGCCGGCCTCAGCAGCATGCAAAAGACTGTTTACAGCAAGGCAGCGTTTCTCCCCATAAAGAGCCAGGCTGGACTAAAAAAAAACTTTAAAAAACCCCCCAAAAACCCAACTTCTTCTGAAGTTGAACAAGAAATTCTGGCAGTAATATTAACAATGTAACTTTAATGGAAACTCTAGGACAGTGATTCCCAACCTATGGGCCACGGCCCCCTGGTGGGCCCCGATGGTATTGCAAGTGGGCCGCCAAATCATTTCCAAAATATTTTGACTTTTGTATGGGGGTGGGAAGAGTGTAATTATATAAAAATAAACAGAATAATGTCCTTAATGTTAAAAATAAGTTACATTTAAAATGATATTATAGACTAATATTATCAATTTCTTTTGTTTTTAGAAATGAGAGATAGGAACTTCTGTTGTTATGGGCCGGACCATTTCGCAGTGGGACCGCATTACACTTGACCTGTTTATGAAGCTGAGTCCTGAAACTGCAGTATAAACATGGACAGCTGGCTAGCAACAGGGAGAATAAAAAGAATAACAAGTGATCTCCCCACCATCACACAAAAAAGAAGATGTTGCAGAAAGTACAGTGCTGAGTACTTAACGCTGGGATTTTTTTAGTTGTTCAGTCCTTTATGTTTCATCTTCAATAAGAAAGCGCTCTGGGAACACATAGTTTTGCCTCCGTATTTATGGAATCAAAGGTGGGCCACGAAAATTTTTGAGATTTAAAAGTGGGCCCTGAGTTGGAAAAGGTTGGGAACCACTGGTCTAGGAGAAGAGAGGTCTCAGCTCCACCCACTCTCCACCTCTTTGCTCATTGTGGATTAGTCCAAGATGGCGACAGCAGAGTCACCCACAGTGGCTCTTCAGAAACCTCTGGGTGACATTACAGACATTATATCCCTGTTTAATACAGCCTTTGTTTCAAATGAATGCCTGTTCTTGTGTTATATGGTCGTGTGTTTAATGCACCTTTTTCAGGCAAAACATATGTATGTGATTCCTGCAGTCAATCCACCACAAAGGTTTTGCATCAGATGGCTGTTTTCATAGATGAATGAAAATGTTTAAAGGTATCATCGTCTTCTGTGTTATTTTGCTTTATGGCATTTAACTCTGCAGGTAGAACTTGACTCTGATTCACAGAATCGTAGGTCAAAGAGGGTAAAGACAACAACAACTATAACCTCTCAAATAACTGATATTAGCTTGTTTGTCATGGTTGCATCATCCACAGCTTTACTAAAGTGGCACAGTCTGTACAATTTTAGTATTCTACAAAATATACATAACCATATTGTAGATTGTTGCAGTAGGGAATAGATTCAATGTACTTTTTATATATTTAAAAGCAAGAGTACTTTCCCCACCACCAGCCCATATGAATTTTACCACATAGTTAAGAAATCACTATTATTCTTATATGAATATCAACCAAAGCTCATGTTAGTAAAGATGGATAAGATTACTGTTGCTATGGCAACATCAACTTGTATATTCACTTCTAGTTGGTTCAGACTGTAGATACTACAAGATAATTCATTATTTGTGCTACATTCTAAAAAAAAAAAGTGATATGTTTAGAATTAGTAACTGTGTGTTAGACACATACGACACCTTAATAAAACTGCATCTGCATGTCTGAGCCACAGTTGTTTTCATTTGCACTGTGTGTTGAGAGAGTAACAAAGTGTGACTTGTTCTGAATCCTACCTTTTGTTTACTGTTGTCCTGCGCAGACCGCCCACAGTGAACAGTATCTGTATCTGTTCAGGCCTGGTCACTGGAGCATGGGGGGACTAATCTCTGTGGAAATGCAGCTGTTAGCAGCACACTCCACGTATCTCACCACTACAGTGTCACGGTAATCTCTGTGGGGTCACCAGCAGCAGGAAATGGAGCTTAATTCCCTTTTGAACGGAGCGTGGCTTACTTGCTTTGAATATTAATATGTGTTTCTGCAGAACAGAGGTTCAGGGTGGGAGTTAATTATACTGCGTATGTCCTGGACTGGAACAGTGCTGACCCCCGAGCTATTAGAACAGGAGAAGGAAAGATTATAGAGGAATTAAAGAGGAAAGTTTTTGCAGATATGCAATCACCCTGTTAAATAGAGGAATGTGAGTCAATGAAGTTTGTGTTTTGACAGTAAAAATGCATATCTTTATATGATCTATATGTATGAAATAATATATTGGTGAAATAAATACATTTCGGCAAATTGCTACAGTCTGCTACATTTACATCTTAAAAGAAGACTAGGTCTGGCATGAACCACATCCTGCTTCGGCCCTATCACACTAGTGTACATGTAATAGAATGCAGTGGCGAGCGGTGACCTGTTACAGTGGTCATGCTGAAGTGTGAACTACAGCCAGCGCCCAATTGTTGGCTATTTATGCATTAATTAAAACACGTCATATATTTTTTCACGGTACGCCGGAGGTGTCAGGTTGCAGAATATTTTATTAAGGTGAGGGCACGCCTTCTATAGTGTGGGTGCACGTTAATAAAGCGTTCCCTCCACGCTATGTTATAGTGAGGGACCGGGATAAATAAAGCGTTCCCTCCACGCTATGTTATAGTGAGGGACCAGGATAAATAAAGCGTTCCCTCCACGTTATGTTATAGTGAGGGACCGGGATAAATAAAGCGTTCCCTCCACGCTATGTTATAGTGAGGGACCGGGATAAATAAAGCGCTCCCTCCACGCTATGTTATAGTGAGGGACCGGGATAAATAAAGCGTTCCCTCCACGTTATGTTATAGTGAGGGACCAGGATAAATAAAGCGTTCCCTCCACGCTATGTTATAGTGAGGGACCGGGATAAATAAAGCGTTCCCTCCACGCTATGTTATAGTGAGGGACCGGGATAAATAAAGCGCTCCCTCCACGCTATGTTATAGTGAGGGACCAGGATAAATAAAGTGTTCCCTCGCTATATCACAGTGAGATGGCTCTGGGGCTCTGTATACTTCCGGGGCTCCGTTTTCTAACTAGTACATCAATGCGATTTTAATAGACACTCTCACACTCAGAGTTTTGAAGTGAATCCAGTTATGAGCATGCGTGTTGGCAGATAAGCTGCTTCACTGACAGCTTTTTTGCCATTCGAAATGCTCATGTACAGTAAACACAGCCTCGAGTGCGGGTACTACTCAATATCGCAGTGCGCATGCACGAAACAAGCAGTCAGCTTTCCAGCTTTTCGCAAACAAAACATGATAGATAAGGCAGGAATTTCAGACCAAAACAGTAGAACTAAGGTATTGCATTATAGAACACACTGACAGATGAATATTTTCTATTATTTTATTGAAGGGCTTGGGCATGCACTGCGTTTATAGCTTATTATGACTGCTCGCCCCTGATAGAATGTTAATATTAGGGATGAGCCAGATACTCGTTTCAGACGAGTATCCGCTACGGATACAGCATTTTTGACGAATATGAGTATGATACAAGTAAAACCCGTCAATGTCCGTGCTCGTGCTGAAGGAAAATCCTCATTGTGTAACTGACTGTCTTCGCGCTCTATGATTGGCCAGTCGCACACAGCGCCCGCCCCTCCCTACACAGACACGTCTCTTGTAACGTACACGGTGCATTTGACAAGACAGAGCTGAAAACGGCTCGTGTCGAGTCGGTCACTGCCTCCAGTCCGGTCGTTTTTTTTTTTGTTTTTTTTGTTTTTTGTTTGTTTTCTTTTAGTTTAGTCACTTATACACATACACACATAAAGCTGAACACACAAAGTAGCCTGTATTCATATTTTTATATGGCTTCATGCAGTATCTGACACTTTCTCTCTGCAGTTCATAAAAATAAATATAATATTATAAATAATACAAATTAAGCTTTATATAATGTATATAGGCTTTGAATACAGTAGATTAGCGACAGCTGATCAATCCATATCAATTTCAGACTTAAAATAATGTACCGTTTTAAGCCCCACCCATTTCCGCTTCCACTTCCGGTTCAGGCCCCGCCCGTTACGAGTACAGCTACAGATAATGTAGATGGTTGAACAGATACAGATACAGATAGTGGTGTACTCGCTCATCCCTAGTTAATATGCATTCTGTAACTCCATGACCAACCAGTGGTGTAACTTTTTCAGTCGCTCGGTCAGTCAGTCAGACTTTTACATTTGTAGGCCTGGTGTCACTTTGCTGCAGTCCATCCAGAAACCTAGACCAACCACAGCTGATTCCTATTTCACATGAGTATATACCCAAGTGATTATGATTTTCACTTCCATGCCAAGTGTGTAAAGGAGCCAAACTTTGAATTGAGTTTTTCTCAGTAAACATGGACCCAGTCAGGCACAGAATGGCTGACAGAGGAGGAAGCGTGGCCAGGAGAATGAATAAAGTACAGACAGTATGTGTGTTGGAAGACGAGGAGAGGAGGAAGACCCAGATCTGTATTCACACATGAGATTAGAGCACCTATAACTGATCATGTCATAATCCATGGTTTATCAATGAGAGAGGCTGGTCTGAGGCCGCAGCCAGATCTGCAACATCAGACAGTATAATCGATTGTCCTAAAATTCAAACAGACCAATAGGTAAGATGTGGTTTCAACAAGAGCATCTGACTGACCAGTATATTTCAGGTGTGCTGTACATTCTGTCAGTTGATATGGTCATACCAAAAAACACCATAATACTTGAGAAATTGAGAACAAAGACAGAGATGACAAAACCTTTGTAAATACTCCAGTCTAAGTCTAAGCATTGCCTCTATTCACAGAGCACTGAAAAACAATCAAGTCAGGCCGAAGCAATTGTACACTGTCCCCCTCTAAAGGAGCTCTGATTGTGTGGAGGAGCTCAGGTTCATCCAGGTAAGACAACTCAGTACATACATATTTTAATGTGAACTACTGTAATGGTGTAATTCATCTATTAGAGTGAGGCTGGTTTCAACTTGACCAAAACACAAAGAGGGAAGTAGGAAATGTATTTGAAAAACAGATCAACAGTTAATGTCCCAGGTGAAGGGGTGAAACCATCACAATATGTGCAGCAATAGTTCTCTGATGGTTACTTGATGACCTCTGTAAAAGACTTGTGCCAGGTGAGGAAACGGGGCAAGGGAGATGGAATCCAGAGCATTTTGGAACTGCATTGCACAAAGTGGCGATCCACTGTTTCTTCCAGTCACAGAGTAGTTTACAGTCCATGCCAGGATGGTATCGTTTTCTCTGTCTACCTTACTCTCTTTTCCTCAAGCCCACAGAGGAATTCTCCTCCTGGGGGTGGATGTATGTGCAGAAGACTGGCCGATCCATCGATCAAGCACAATCCTTTGGTTATCATAACCAACCAATAATGGCTTATCTTGAATAAATAAATAGAATGTACTAAGTCATTAGTCATTCATATTGTTATGTCGCCTTTTAATAGTGGTTTTTAGGGTATTTTTTAATTAGGAACAAAATGTTGCTGTTTGCAGACAAATGTTGTCAGTGTTCTAGTACAAGAACTGATCCTGATATTTTAGTTGCATTAATGCATTTTGGATGTTTGATTAACTTGTTTAATTGTGTGAAAGGCTTTCATTGACACCAAAGAAAAACCAAAAACAATGGTTGCTTCATTATTGAATTAAAAGACTGTAGAAATGTCTTGAACATGGACAGAAATGAATGTACATTCATCTGCTCCTGAGTGTGTGTGTGTGTGTGTGTGTGTGTGTGTGTGTGTGTGTGTGTGTGTGTGTGTGTGTGGTCCATGTGTTGTTCTCGTTGTAGGGAAATAAATCAGTCTATGCAATCACACTGTGGGGACTTGCTTTTCTTCTACGGACAAAACATCCCTATAACATAAATCATAAAATTTTAAGATTATGGTTCAGGGAAGTCTCCAGGAAATGAATGTAAGTCAATATAATGATCTCTGAAGTGATGCAAACATGACAGAAATTAATGTACATTCATCTGCTCCTGAGTGTGTGTGTGTGTGTGTGTGTGAATGTGTGTGTGTGTGTGTGTGTGTGTGTGTGTGTGTGTGTGTGTGTGTGTGTGTGTGTACATATACATATGTCTTTACATCTGTGTACATCTGTGTACATATACATATGTCTTTACATCTTTGTGGACCAACCCTTGACAAACAACCTTTCTTGTGAGGACATTTTTAGTGTCCACACAAGAATAGAAAGACAGGATTGTGTGTGTGCGTGTGTGTGTGTGTGTGTGTGTGTGTGTCTGGTGATGCAGTTTTAACCCAGTATGTCTGCTGGTCGGTTCCTCCGGGGATAGTGGTTTTCATGGCTCTGAAATATAAATCTGTTAGCCCAGATTTGAATTACACATTAGCCCCACTTCACCCCCATCTGATGTGTCTATCCTCTGTTTCCTGCACTGCAGAGGAAAGGATATGCAACTGGCGAGACGGGACACAGATAGTCATCTTTTTCATTCCTCTCTTTCACCATTTGTCCTTCATAGTGTCCACATTCTGATCCTGACTTTATCTCACAAATGCATCCTCTTGGTAGTGTCTCCTCAGCAGATGTTGATGACAAGGTCAAACTGTAATACTGCAATATGCAATATGTTCAAACAAAGAAAACTGATTCAGCCTACAGCCATGTAGGCTCTCCTGCAGAGTTAATTGTGTTTTGGGGGAATTTATACTCCGGTGTTTTTGGTTTTGGCATTTTTTCTTTTTTGCGTTAGTGTGTTTTCTTTGGTGGTGTTGGTTTGTGTTCAGGCTGGGGGGCGTGGTTTCCAGGTGCTGGGGTCCTCGGCAGGAACACCTGTGCTCCATTGCCCTAATGACCAGCAGCTTCTTAGCCCGGCTCATCCTCCTGCAAGCTGCCAGATTGTTTCCACTCACCTGTGGTATTGTCGGCCTTTGTGTGAGCAAAACCAAGTTTGCAAGTTATTCTTGTGTGTTTTCTCAAATGTTTTCTCTTTTTGTCTCCAGTCCCTCCAGCCAGCCGCCCCAGCTCCTCCACTGCCCCGCCTCTAACGTCAAGCCAGCAACCACTCACCTTTCATACCACCTGGACACCTGGACTCACTCACCTCCCCAATCTCGCTCCAAGCCCACCACAAACTGTACCACCAGAATACCTGCCAGCTTTTCTTCAGGAGTTCAACATAAAAACCCTTTTCCCCAAACTGTTGTCTGAGTCTGCTCCTGGGTTCCACTAAAGCTTTAAACGTCACACCTTCATTGCTTTTGATCTTTATCTTTACCTGTATCTTTCAGGAGAGTACTTAGTACTTACTTCAATTATGTTGATGCTAGTTTGAGTATGTCAAACTTAAATAGGCCAAAGGTCAAGACACAGGTGATAATGTGCAGATGCTGAGAAGGACAGGTGAGTTGTTGTCATATCTAGAAAAATAATTTAATTATTTTACTGTCTTGTCCTGTGTTTCATGGTGTCTTGTGATTTCCTGTTTTATTGTGAAACTAACTTCCCCTCTCGTTTCAGGTTGCTTGCCCTTCCTTTTGAGTTTCCCCCCTGTTGTGATTGTCAGCCCCGCCCTGATTGTTTCCACCTGTTCCCCTTCCTTGTGTATTTAAGTCTGTGTCTCCCCTTGTCTTGTGCCAGATTGTCTTGTCTCGTCATAAGTCTCTCCAGCCATTTTCCATGTCACGTCTCGACCTTGTCTTTAAGTTGTCAGTTGATACTTTGTCTTGCCTTTTTGCCAATTTGTTCCTCTTTAGAGTGATTGAGTTCTTGCATTTTTTTCACGTTTTGACACTTGTTTCCTCGTTGTGAGTGATTTTCATTTGATACTTTTAATAAATACTCTTATTTTGAAGAAGCCCCTCTCTGAGTCTTGCATTTGAGTTCAGTGTATTCTCCAGTTGTGTCACATTGACAGCTCTTAGTGTATTTTGTGAAACTGTATCAAACCACTGGATTTATACAAGTATGTACTGAATCCTTGACAAAAGCCCAAAATAGAAATATAGATGCAATCTGGAAGACAAACTGTGTCTTCATTGCTGCTGAAGTCTTTGGACGTTAGAAATAGCTTTACAAGAGTGTGAGCCAGCCAAACACATGCACAGAAAAAGCACTTGAATAAAGTGCTTAAAATCTGTCAGCCTCAATGTCTGTGTGTGTGTGTGTGTCCACTTGAGTAACTATCCAACAGTGGACCTGGTTGTTTTTAGACGACACCATCCGTGAGCCAACAGGGGGCATTTTGGAGGTCCACTGTTTTGTATTGCATGCTTTTAAATCAGAATAAAATCATGTCTCGGACCGTCTGGTGCATAGGTTTTAGCCAAGAGGCCGAATCTGACTGCAGGTTTTTGAATATTAAAGTTCAAGAGAATTCAATGACTAACTCACCAACACATGTGGTCATCCATCATTGTGTAAACGGCCTGCAGCCAAAGACAGGTTTTCAGACTGTAGAGGGGATTTAACAGGCTACATCCTGAAGGAACCAGCCCCCTACAAAAGATTTTTTATTATCTTTCTGCAACAAAATATAAGGCTCAACTTTAGTGGATGTCCTCACTACTTTCAAGCTTCACATTGTATTTAAATGAAGGGCTAAAATGAAAAACCATCAGGATACAGTTAGAAAGACAAATTATCAGCACTTATTGTCATTTGAATGGATCACTAAAAACAAATCTAAGATCAGATCACTTTGACGAGACTGAAAAACTCCCCTGACCAGTTCTCACAGGCCCATAATCAATGATTAGCCTAGGCACAATGGTAATGCTGAGATGCAGATCTTTAGCAGGTGATTTTTACTGTGTTAGTTTAGCACATTTAAATGATGATATTTGCTAATTAGCACTAAACACAAAGCACAGCTGATTATTTCTGCAGATATTGCGTCATCCTCTCTTGAACACCGATGTCTCTAAAAATTTCATGCAAATCTATCTGATAGTTGTTGAGATACTCTGGAATATAGTTAGATTTCAATTGATGCTCATGCTCTCCAGTATAATTCCTGCTCATGCACACAACATCAAAATCATATGTATCAATTAATGGTGTTATCCATGGTACTTGTAAGTGCTGCATCACAAAGAATCACATATTGACACCAGTAGCACTCACTGACTACATCATATCAACAGAAGAAATCGTCAAAGTACAATGATCAAGATTTGGCCAAATGGTAAGTGAACATGATGCAAATATTGCTTTCCTGGAGAGTTGATGTGCCAGTGCTGGGACATATGCATAACATTAACCTTTCTACCCAAAAACATCCTCGGAGCCCACCATGCTTTTAAAAACTTCTGACAGGGTTTTTTTTTTTTTTTTTTTGTAGCCAAGTTGTTTTCAAAGCATTTCTGACTTTGGTTTTCTCTCTGTAATAAAATAGGCCTGTCTCTACAAAAAGCCCATATGATGCAGTGGTGCTGTAGCTGACGCTGGTCATATTTCTGGGTTACCATGTCAACAGTGTATATTAGTCATTTATTTTCCGGTTTACACATGAATTTATTATTTGTTATAAGATAAACTTTTGAGCCACCTGTGTCAGCCACCTTAAAATTGATTGTAAGTTGTTTTATTTAATTTTCATTTAAGTGTTTGCCCTGGTTGTTAAGTTTCATTTTGATCACGTGACCTTAGAGTCGCGGGAGAGGTGAGGTGAAAGGTCGAAAGGAAATAAGAGCAGAGCATGGCGGCAGACCATAAATCCTTTCCATTCATTCTGTTGGTCATCCAGGCGAACACGGTAATTATTGTTTATTTGTGTAATATTATTTCAGAGCAGTATGTACCATATGTTATGATTTTGTCATTTTGTGTCGTAATATGAATTTATGTTTTTTCTTGATGATGAATGACCAGCAGATATAGGTGCTGTCATGTACAGAGTGAACTGTCTTTGTAGTGATGGAGTCTCCTGTCTCTCAAGGGAGTTTCTGAAACGTGCTCAGCACCTTTGTTTGCATTCACCCCAAAGCTACTGCCAACACAGTTGTCAGTGTGATTCAGAGATCCCTCTAAACATTATAGTAGCTAATTGTAATCACTTTACTTTCAAATGTATTTGAACAGTTTTTAACAGTGTGTCACTGCCTTACACACCATGAAATAACAGAAGCACACAGGGAACTGGAAAAAGACAAGAGATGAGCAGCGAGAAAAGCATGTGGCAAAAACTTCTTTTCAAAGGCAAACATTAAACAAGAGATCAGAGGAGAAACACAGGAGCTAGATTCTAATGTATGGGACACAATCATCTGGCAGAGGAGTGGAGTCAGGGCTTATGTAGGAGGTAGTTATGATAATTGGGGACAGGTGTGTCTCATCAGCCAAGTCTCAGGAGGAGGTGAGAGTCACACCAGCCACACCTCCAGCCACCGACACTGAAAAAAGAAAGAAGGAAAAAACACACAAAAAGTCCAGACCATAACAACTTCCTCATAACAACCAACCTTGTGATTGGTTGAATGAAACTTTTTATGATTTGTGTTAGATTGCAGATAATAGCCGAAGAGATAAATGTAATTGTTAAATATTACAATACATCATAATCATATAAAACATCACATATCAAACTTTCATATTTTTCACTGTGTCCTTACTTTTAACCAGGGGATTGTGGGGACACCACTTAACTATGCCAGCACAGCTGTCGCCGTCTGTAAAGTATTCCACAGTCAAAGGAACAGTTCAACATTTTTATGCTCTTATTTGCTTTTCGCCTGAAAGCAAGTTGACAAGATGGACAAACTTTATGTCTCTGTCTTAACTATAGGGATGAAGTCAGAATTTGATTAGCCTAGCTTAGCTAAAAAGACTGGAAGCAGAGGGGAAATACTAGCCTGTGTGTAGGAATGTGTGTAGAGCCATCCTTGTGCACATTAGTCCACATGTGCAGATTCATATGTGTGCATGAAACAAACAAAATGTGGACACACTCATAGAAAAACTGAGGGGTTGCTGTTCAATACACAGACATAAGCTTTTGGTCAGAGTAGCTCAGGTGTGACATATGGAATTCTATTAGAGATCCTTCTGGGGTCCTGTGTAAACAAGGTGTTATTCAGGGTCACCAGAGGTCAGAGGCTTGTGCTAAATGAGATGGAAGGCAGGGAAAAGCCTTACCGAGGTCTGCTGCAGAGGGGTCTGTTGGTGTCAGTTACAGGCCGCTGCAGATCAAATGGATGGGAGAGGTGAGCGAGGGGTCAGGGTCATGCTAAGGTAGTGAAGGGAGGAAAGAAAAATGGGTAACACTTTATTTGACGCCTATCTCTATAACGCATTATAAATGCATTTATAATGCGCTATAATGACATTATAGCACTGTATAACTATAGTTATAAACACTCATAAATGATCATAATGCTTTATAGCAATAATCATAACACAATATAAAGCATTTTATCATCACTTATAAGGTCAGGTATTATAATACATTATAACTGGTGGCAACTCACTGACAATTCCCACATAGATAATGCATTATACATATATTTATGATATGCTTATAAACGTGTATAACTATCATTATAAACACTCATAAATCATCATAAGGCTTTATAACAATGAGCATAACACATTATAGAGCATTTTATAATGGCTTATAAGGTCAAGTATTATAATACTTCATGATTGCTGGTCCCTTGCTAACTGATTTTTGTTGCAAGGATCAAAGGGTATTATAATTATCATAGTTGTCATATATTGAAACTCTTTGGAATGCATTATAATCACTGGTATAATGCATTATAATCACTGGTATAATGCATTATAATGTGATTATAAGTTACTCTAAATGGTCACTGGGCGCTTCAAGTAAAGTGATGAAACTGCTCAGGTATAGGCTGATATAACACATACAAGCTGGTCATAAGTCACTATAAGTGGTTTGCTTGAAGAAAAACACACATCTTTTAATCTATGCAAGAACAACACAAAACATTGCAAAACTTATTTTTATTAACAATGTGACTCATCATGAAGTATTAAAATACTTGACCTTATAAGTGATGATAAAATGCTTTATAGTGTGTTATGATTATTGCTATAAAGAATTATGATCATTTATGAGAGTTTATATCTATAGTTATACAGTGCTATAATGTCTATAACGCATTATAAATGTATTTATAATGTGTTATAATATATAGTATAATATATATATAATAGAGATAGACGTCATCCAGAGTGCTTTCTATTTCTGAAAATGCTGATATATACAGCATAGTACATACATGGGATATATGGCAACTAAATCGCCAACCTGTGAGCTAAATTGATTCGCTAATTATGATAATAAATGATGAATAACTAATAAAGCATATAATTGTTTCAGCAAGTAATTGCAGTGAATAAGTTGTGAGGAGAAAGTTGTGTGAAACCTCCCTTCCAAACATAATGTAGAAGGATGGAGGTGAAGCTGGGTGTGTGAGGGTCTCCAGAGCAATTAAAAGAAGGAAACAGATGGCAGGAGGCCGTTTCAAGAGAGAAATACCTTCCTGCCTAATCTCATCTGCAATTCATTTACTTGAAAGCTCAGACAATGCTGCCGTACTTTTCCCAAGGAAGATCTTTACACTCTCCAGTATGGAGTGCTACGAACCTACAGTAAGTGGAATCCACCTTTTTGGAGGGAAATGTAATATTTGAAGCTGTGCTAATCCATATTTTATATGAAATCTGCAGTGCTCCTCAGCTGTACGCAGCATCTCAGCATGTCTTCTCTCTAAAAAGGACGGCCTCATCCATTGTGTGGAAGGCAGTCCCAAATGGTTTGATTCATTCATACTCGTCAGGAAGATTAAACACGTTCATCAACAACCTTTATTTTCCGGACAAAGCACCGATGTCCTCAAACACTAGCCGTTACTCTCGCTCAGATGTGATATTGTTGGTGAAATACATCTTCCTAACCTGATATCCTGTCTGTCCCATAGTTTTGTGCTTTCTTGTCTCTGTCTGTGCTTAACCCTCCTATTATCCTTGGGGTCAATTTGACCCCAATCAATGTTTATCATTCAAAAAATAATTGATTGACAATTGATTAAGCATAAAATTATCATGATGATGCTGAACACATATTGCACGCATTGGTGTTCCTCTGGGGTCAATTTGACCCCAAGCTGTTTTAGCTGTGTAAAACCTGTCTGTCTGTGTGTGACCCATCTGTGACCTAACATCCCCAGTCCTGCAGGTGCAGAGTTGATACTTTTGAGTTGATACATGCCATGGGGGAGGTCCAACAATATTCTCTCTCCATAGTATGGTCCCTTTCCCCACTTCAACAGCAGGGTAGACTTAGCGCTGCTAATATTATCAAAATGGTTCAAGGCCCCAACAGATATGCAGTCAGCCATGTTGAAGACATCATTTGAGCACTTCATAAAACCATCGGTTGAAAATATTGTTCTTGGCATGACAAATTTAGAGGGGAAGCGTTTGTATGGGGACAGTTGGAAAGACTTGGATGTATTTGACTTGGAAGCCTACATAGGCTTGCTCATGTTGGCAGGAGTTTCCAAATCTAAAGGTGAAGCAACAGCAATACAAAAACAACAAAACAGCAAATAAGTAAGTAAATATCTTTATAAGAGGAAATGGGAGGGGGGGGGGGGGGGATCACCAGCATCAACCAATATAGATCATTCTGTGAGAATCATGAATGTGCACCCCAAATTAGAAAAGATTTGGATGAAAGATTTTCAATATACACTAACTCTAAAACCGAAAGTTTGACCTGATGGTGGCGCTGCAGGAAACGTCATATCATCACCAAAACCAACAGGGTTCATACTCTTGTGGTCACTAAGGTTGTCAGTAAATTTGAGAAGATTTGGAAGAAAATTTTTCAAGATAAATTAATTCTAGTTTTGGTCTGTTGGGCCTGTTTGTCCCGATGGTGGCGCTAGAGGACAGGTCAATATTTCATTATCAAGGGGTTATTTATGTTTTCAACAAATACACAAAGTGGCTGACACAAAAAAATAGTCAATAATAATCTGCAAATCATTTTTTGGGAGGGAAATATGAAAAGTGTTAGTAATATTTGAGGATAATAGGAGGGTTAAATAGGATCAACGATTAGTGGAGGACAGTCAGACATCTCGGTCATCAGCAAAGGCTCATCCTCGTTAGTTGCGACACTAGATACAGCCCTGAGTCAACATGTTTGAAAGACTCCAAACTCCTGTCAGAAGTCAAATACCTCCAAATAAATGAGGACACTGAGAGCAGATCAACAAGAAATAATATAAGACTGGTGACATTGCAGGGGAACTGCAGAGCCTGTTTTGGAATTCAAGGCACTCTACCCAGGAAAGCCAAATGTTTTTCACTGGTCCCAAAACTGCAATGGATTTTATCATCAGACCTCCATCCCACTCAGGACACCTGAAGAACCTCACTGAGGATTAAGATGGCATTTGCAGTTAAATTATGAGAGCCTGCTACTTACTAACGGTAAAAATGGCTCCCTTCAATTGGGAATTTGGTGAATATTTGTATTTTCATAAATTGAGTATCTTATTTGTGGGAACTATAGCTGCTTGTCTTTCATTTAGGCTAAAGAAAACATGGGGAAAAAAACAGGCATATATATCAAATTTCAAAAGCATCTCTTCAGTTTTAGCTGTGGAGAGATGATCAAATTCAGTATCTCTTGGTGTGGTTTTGCAGAAGAAGACAATGCCTATTATCTAACTTATTATGAGATGTGGTTAATAATAGAAATAGATAAATGCTTTTTCTTTCACATAAGACAGACCATGATAGTTCGCCAAATTATGCAGTGGTTAATTTCAGGTATGGCATTAATTTAAATGGGAAATCAATTTGATTAGGTATAAAACCTAGTATCTACCAATAAGTAATCGATCATAATCATCATCATAATGAGAGGTGAAAACCTTTGTTAGAATAAGATTATTATGAATGATTTCAGTTTGAATCACATCATGACTATTATGCTCAGCCAACACACTTGTACGTTTAAACAGAACTGACTGAGGAATAAGAATGACTGCGCACCATGCTTGGCAATTAAAAGAAAATTGGTACGATTGAGACACTCAGCTACTGTGTGGTTTTCAATGATTCTTTTAAACAGCTTCTGATTAAAAGCAATGCTAACACCCAGATCATCAAGGTGGAGAAGCACCTGATCAAGCTTTGAGGGTTTGCCCAGACCTCTTACAATCCAGCCAGTCGTTATTGCCAATGCTCATTCAAGTAAGTGTAAATAACAAAAATGAATTAGCCACTGAAGGACATAGCAGTCCTGTTAGGTTTCCTATAATACATGCAACAGATAAATAAAAAATCGAGACAAAATCTAACTCCCTATCCCAGCTTTGTGAAGGCAGGTCTTTGTTCTTAGTTAGTTTTGTATATTCAAAGTGATCAACAACTATTTTTATTCATTTTTGTTTTTCTCACTCTTTTTAATTTTCTTCTTTTTCTTGTCTTTTTTTTTTTTTTTATCTGTCAACCAATTTCAGTGTTTGGTTGAACACAACGTGACGATGGAGCATACAAGGATCTTTAAAGACCTTCACAGACAGCTTTTTTGCCCTCTCTTTAATCACTGAGAAGTTAATGCACATTTGCAGTGTGCCCTACACTTTATGCAAATTATCAGTGCCATCGTTGAAATACTGCATCATTAGACATCAGACATGTTCCATTTTGACAAATTGCAGTCATCAGAAAAAAACATGCAAAAAACTTACTTACAAAAGTATAAAAGTATATGTATGTATGTATATATATATATATATATATATATACACACACACACACATATATATTTGCCCCCTGTTAAATCAAGAACATGGAACATTTTCCAAAAATTGTGAGAAAAAGCATTTTTATTAATTGTTATAATTTTCATTATGTACAACATTTTTTGCATGGTGAGACCCTGATAGCCTTGTCATGTTGTTCTTGTTCTTGTTCACCCTTTACAATTAGCTCTGATTATTTCTATGGGATGAAATGAATAAAATGAGATGGGCTGTGAGGTTGTATTCATGGGTGGATCAGGCAACCAGCCATTGTACTTACACAGAGTATAACCTAGCAGTGGCTGTGATGACCCACAGCTGAGTCAAATGAGGGAAACCAGAGAAAGCATGAGAAGAGTTAAATGTGTGTGTCATCTTTAAGTTGGCTCTAGGAGTGTGGTCTTTATCCCCTCTATAATTATTTACAGCATGTAAAGTTTTCCAACCATGTGTACCCATGGCCATAACCTTGACCTAGTCTTTACTTTGGCATGCCACTGGGATGATTAGATGATTATATTTTATATTTATCTTTGATTTTTTTTTAACTTCCAATCCATAAAAGAAATGTTTTGCCTCATGAACAGTCTGTAACCATGTTTTCTTTTCCCTTTTTTTGTGCTGAAGGTGGATTTTTATCTTCGCATAGTAATCACATGGTCATCACAATCAACTATTTTAATGATATATCTGCTCTAGAAGCGCTCCTCGCAAAACCAAATCCGCTTTTAAAACCAGCTCCTCTCCCTGGATAAATGATGGCATCACTCTGAGAGAGGAGAATGTAAACAAGCAGGAGGTAGGTGGAAAATCACACAAGTGTCTTGCCTCATGAGAACATTATTCATGACTGCTCTGATTGAACTACCCTGCACACCGTTTTCATTTAATAATCAGTAAAACTGAGGTTCTGGTTTATCCCCCAGACCAGATCTCTAATAACATCCACACCTCAGGTCATCGGCCACTAATACAGAATCTTTGCTAAAAGCCAGGCATTACTTTTGACTACTGCTGAAATTTGATACATGAACATCATAAGTATGTCCACTGTTGTCTTTCTTGGAAATGGTTATCCATGCTTCTGTGTCCTTCTGCTTCAGCTAGTGTAATGCTCTTCATTCCTGCCTGAGCCAGGTAGTTCAGAACTCAGTGAGTCTCCTCCTCCTCCTAAATTCAGGATCCTCCTTCTCATCTGTAAGACTTTACTAGTGAACTGCTAAGACTGTATAACTCTGCTAGGCCCATCAGGTCATCTGAATGAGGCCTGCTAGTTATACCTTGTTCAACAGTGAAAACATGCAGGGACTGTGTAGTCACTGTCCTGGGTCCCAGGCTCCCACTGGGAATCAGGAGAGCAAACTCTCCTGGGTGTTTAAAGTCACAGCTGAAGACCTTTTCTCTCAGTGTTTTTGTGCTGTAGGAAAATACACTGTTTTAAGTTTTACTTACTTATTTATGGGATTTGTTTTTCCTGATTAAGATACACAGCTGTAGGCTTTTTGTCTTGTTACTAATGTTACTAATGAAATGTTGGAGGATCGCAATGCAGATTAGCAATCACAGCCGAGTCATTGATGGATGTCACTATGGCTGCTTAGTTATCATGTTTTTTTGTAAGAAAAAAAAAAAAATCTAACAATCTCACTTGCTGTATGTTGTGGTCAGCTGATGGTGGGAGCCAGAGCACCTGCTGGAAGCTGCAGCTGAACCATAAAGCCACGAACAGTGACACCTTGTTCTGTTTGAGGACTTAGTGACACATGTAATTTAAAGCTGTGCACAGCAGCGAACAACTGCGGCTGTGTTCATTCTGCTTCAGTGACCATGGAGGCCTTCCCCCTGCCGTCCCCGGGCAACGCCGCTCACAGCCAACAGACTGTCAGGCCATCAGCTGGATGCCCAATCTCATTTCACATGCAAAGAGAAGAGGACGCATTCTGTTTAAAAGTGAATGTCCTGCACTTGCCCAGAAGCAGGCCTGTTGTGAGAGTAATCAGCTTAATGTTTAATGAATACACTAACACAACAGCCTTCCAGTGACGGTCGGACATTAGTGCACTGTGAAATGTCCGAGCTGAGCAGCGCTGCGGCTTCAGAATGAACACGCACTGACTTGTGATAGAGGAGCGATGTGGCAGTGCCAACAGATGACATGCCTGACACAACTCACTGGCTTGAGATCATTCTGTCAACATGGCCCTCGAGCAGCCTCACGGGTCACAGCTGAAATGTTGCTTCTGTACTTCCACACAAACTGCTGTGTTATCCTCCCTCCTCGCTAATTTACCAGCTCTGAAAAGTCTGAGCAAAATGAAACCACTGACAAGGCAGTATGCTATATATCATCTGCTTTACTTCCAACCTTAATGTTGCAGGTCTCAGAGTGATGACCAGTAGACAGATGAGTTTCCTGTTAAAACAGGAGAAATAATGAGACAGTGAATGCACGTGTCCTTCTTCATTCAGCCTCATTGAGCAGAATCAATTTATTAACACCTGTTATTCTTATTTTTCCATGTCAGTAAACATGTTATTTAAACAATCCAATTCAACATCCCAATTCAAGTTTATGTCGCATTTGTACCAACAATCACATTTACATCTGTTTTCAAAATAAATCACATTAACAATAAAAATGAAAGAAAGATCAGGGAGTGTATCCCATCTACACAATACCTTATTTATAATAAATGTATCCTATAACTAATTTAGCATGCTGCTAGAATTGACCAGGCCATATCATGATGCATCAATGGAGGGCATGAATTGTCATTTTAAATTGCTTGAACACAGTATAAAACATTCAATAATAATATAAACTTCAACATCAAATGACATATAAACAGATATAACACAACATATTAGCTTATAAAAACTCTCAAACTGAAAATGAAATGTACTGGAGCTCATAATTAATTACATTTAGCCACCGCTAGCTAGCTAGCTACTTATACTAATTCTCAAGGTGACCGCTACGACCTGCTAAAGGGAGCAAACTAACTCAAAACATCACCAAAATTAATCCCAGAGTAATATAACAACTTAAACAACATGTGCATGTACTTTCATAACTTTTCAGTGTCCACCAACCTGCTAAAACAGGAGAAATAATGAGACAGTGAATGCGCGTGTCATTCATTGAGCAGAATGAGGAAATCGCCAAAGTCCGTGCGACAAGAGAGTCCTTAGGAGAAGAACATGGCGCCACTGCCCCCTAGCGACTGGGCTGATAATAACAAACAACTAACGTTTTTATACAGTCTGTATACACCACAGGGTATTAACTGGGCATAAGAGTCCATTTACAATATTTCTACTAAAGAAACAACATTTCAAAATTTAAAATAAAAACATAAATGTGACCACACATTTGTGTGCGTCAACAGAACATGGAAGCTTCCGCTGTTGCTTTTTTTTGGAATAAGATTGGAATATAACTAATTTGTTTTTACAACATTCGTGCATTGCAACTATGATTAAAACTATGTTTAAGATTAGGGAAAGATTTTGGCTATGTTTTCATTTATAAAAGCAAACATGAATGCAGGCCTGTGATTGGACAGGAGCTCCAGGAATCTCTTGAGTGTAGTTTTGATGTTTTGAAGCTGTCACCCAACAATTGCATGGAAGTTAAGCTGTGTCAGGTTGAACATGCTGATGGATTCACAAACACATCCCTCCCTGACAAGATATGATTGGTAAAATTAGACTTAAACTGAGTGTTAACATCATGCTTAATTTTGGGGAAAGTGAGATCCAGAAGTTTGAGACCACACTGAAAATCTCTAATATTTCCACCTAAACCTGGAAATTCGGGCACATTTAAAAAACTCCAGAGGTTAGGACATGTAAAATGGAAGAGAAATATTGAAGATTCTGCACTTTTACTTAGCTCCTTGTACAGTCTGATTTCCTTGTTATGGATCCCTTACTCTGATGCATGCATTCAGATGACACTCTGATGGATCCATGTACTGCGCCCTTAGAAAGTTTTAGTCAAGCCATGATTTGACTCAGAGAAAGCCCCTCTTTTGTTACAAATAACAATTTGAATTCTGACACTCTTACTGACTTCTGATGCCATGTTTCCCACTATCGCAATGCTGAAGCACAGTCATATGTATATCAGGTAAACACTGGCAGCAAGTTGAGTTACTTACAGTTTTTCTCAGTCGCTTTGGTGCATTTCTCACATCACTATTAATATTTGCACAGCAGTTAGTGCATTTCTCAAAACAATTAGTACAAACTGCAAAACTGAGTAGATAACCTGCAAAAGTGCCTCACTAGCTCAAAATGGATTGTTCATTCCTCAAAGGCAAGTATTCATGTCAATCAAAGTGTCAGTGTCATCAAGATGAAAAGTCCTGACACCATTGTTTATGAACAAGACAGTCAAATGGCTTAGTCATGCACACAGTACTGCAAATCATTCAAGCACATGCTGCAAACCACTGTCTGAGCAGGTCTGAGTGGTGAAAACGCACATTACCCCAAACAACAACATACTTGTTCAGGTGGTCTCCAGTTAGACCCCTGTCATTCTCAGGGATTATGTCCCTGTAAAGAGTGTCTAAAACAGTCAGCAGATGTTGTGTGTTGTATGGACCAAGATGGGGGATATGAGTGAGGACGCCATTTTCTGAGATGGCTGCACACAGTGTAACATTCCCTCCTCACTGGCCTGGGACATCTGTGGCTGCTCTCTGTCCAGTACAATCCCTTCCACACTGTCTACCTTTTGCCAGATTGAAACCCGCCTCAGGAATAAAATGATAAAGAAGTGTGTCAAATTTGCTTGACAGATTTTGACAACTAGTTCAACATTTTTGTATGTAATGACTCAAGCAATGAAATGAGGACTATTAGTTTTATAGGGAATGACCATTCAGCATTCATTAGTATAGTTCATTTTGACTGACATGACATAAGCAAATGATCATGTTAAAAAACAGCAGAGAATTGTATGAAAGCAACTGATGCATGTTCAAAGGATTTGCAATTTGTTGGAAAGAATGAGAAACTGCTACTATGATGTGCACAAATGACTAAATGTTGTGGAGGTTGAACTAACAGTTATGAGAACCTTAATTCTGATCAGAGAAATGCACCAAAGCGACTGAGAAAAACTGTAAACAACACTCTGATGATTAGATCAAATCCAGTAGTGTTATCTGAGTTCATACTCCAATGGAAGCGATGCGACTCAAAAAACTCTGATCTTTTCTAAATTTAAGTTGGTCAGTGGCACAAATTTGCTTAAATTTGATTGCTGACCTCGAAATAGCGCAGAATCTTAAATATTCTTCATTCTTCAGGTCTTCAATCCTCAAAGTTTCAATGTAGTCTCAGACATCTGGACTGTAGTTAGACAACTTAAACACAGCTGGCATTTCCACTTGTTACAGCTAGAAACACAGGTGTGAATAATAAAGCAAAAGATGACTGCTTCACTTTCCTCTTACTGTTCATTGTGGCTCACTGTCATGGCTTACTGGCACACTTGAATAGGAACAGAGCCACCACTGATGTTGTTGTGTGATTTTCCTGCTATGACAAGTACAAATGTCTGCTACGAAAAAGGCTTATTGTTGATTGGATATTGTTACCACTGTCTCTTAAAGACAGTCATAATGAACAGGGGGAAAGCAACACATAATATATACAATAGTCCATACAAGAAAATACACAAGTGCACAAATTAGCAGCAGCTGTCATTGTCACTTATCATCAAAACCATCAGAGAAATAAGAAGATTAACTGCTTAATCTAATTGACAGAAAATTAATCAGCACTTATTTTGATAATAATTTATTAATCCTTTAAGTCAATTTTTATCAAAGAGGGCCACGAATGGGCTTTGGACTGACATCATCTTGGGCTTGAGGAAACTGTGATGGACAATTATTTTTCTGGTGTATTGGCTGATTAATTAATCTTAATAATAAAAACAAATTATTAGTTGCGACCCTACATCTGTCTG